>NW_004624748.1:20559889-20582671 GCF_000247695.1 Heterocephalus glaber
GGGAAAAAATAAGAACCAAGATACATCATGTAAAGGTACAAGATCCCAATGATGAATGTAACTGTATTGTATACCTAAAATGTACCAATAAACCTAGTGGGGAAAAAAATAGCAATAGAGAAAAGAGAATCTAATGATAATGTAGTAATATGGAAGGATAATTGTAAGAAGTTACCCAGAATAATTATTTTGGAGGATTGTGAGTTATTGGAGAAAGAACAGCGAGGCTCACCATAATCTTTCTGGATAAGATAATTAGGAAAAAGGCAGTTCATACAAAAGTGGCAGCTGAGAAAAGGCAGAGAAATCACTCATCTGAGTGCAAATCACTCATAGTGAAGCACAAGCTTGAGTATCCAATGGAAGACAAGCAATGGGAACAAAAAGTGACAGAAAGATAGGCAGGAGCCACATCAAGAAAGATTTTGTAGTCATTGTAAATAGCTTGTAAATTATGCTATCTTACTGACCCTTTTAGAGGCAATGACAACAGTTCTGATGAAAGATACAAGAGGTGATAAAAATGTATAATTAATGTCTAATTTTTTAAATGTTTATAATAAAGGCATATTGCCATTAATTCTCTTCAGTGTACTCCCCCTTGCTTTGAATACACTTATGTCATCATTCTTACCACTTTCTGAAGCAGTTCTGGATGTCTTCTTTCATAAGTGTCTTTACAAAATATGATTTCAACAAAAAGTGACTGACACTACCGAATTCCAGCTGACAGAAAGGCAGGCTCATGAAAACATCAGAGTGTGTCCTCATCCACCTAATTCACTGGATCTGGTACTATTCAACTGCTGGCTCATCTCCCCAAAGTAAAAAATGATCATGAAAGGTAAATATTTTTAATCAATTCAGGACATCAATCCAGCCAAGATAGTACAACTAAAGACATGAAGATTTCCAGAACTGCTTCAGAAAGTGGCAAGAATGATGGGATAAGTGTGTTTGAAGGAAGGAGTATTTTGAGGAAGATTAGTGACAATGTGTCTTTTACTGTAATAGTTTTTTTTTAATTTAAACATTCACATTATTTGTTCATCACACCTCATAATAATAATTGTAAGTACACAGAGAAAAAAATGAACTGAAGATATGTTTAGAAGTTAGAATTATCAGAATTTGATGATTGGAAATAAAGAGGTGAAAGTCTGCAAAATTCTATATGAAGCACAAGTTCTAGTTTAAATAACTGGGTGAAGATGCTAGTATAAATTAAGAAAAATAAGTTAATTTAAGGGAAACATTTTGTAACACAAGTGACTATGGAATATTCCTGTAGAGGTTCTGAGTTGGTATCTGAATGGATGAGTCTGAATCCACAGGCAAATGCTAATATCTGAAACCCTAAAGTGAAATAACATTGCTCAAAGAATACAAAATATGAGATGAACTGTGAATTGAGAACCCAACCCTGGGGCACAATTATTTTAGAGATTCTTGAAAGAAAAGCAACCAAAAAAGGAAACAGCAATGAACTGACCAGAGACAGGAGGAGAATTCGTGACATATTAATATTATGGGAGCCACAGAAGTGAAAACTGCAGCAGAGCGGTTCAGTGAGGCAAAGATAGAAAATACACACTGATCACTCTTTCTCTGATTCCACTTACCTGAATACAAATCTGCATCACTGAAAATAGAAATTGTAAGGTGATATATATGTTACCTAGCTCAACTGAGCTGTTTCATAGTGTATACACATTTCAAAATAACATGTTGCATACCATAAATATACATCATTTTTATTTGTCAATTAAAAATAAATATTTTTTTAAATAAAGGGCATTTAGAAATCTAAGATCAAGAAAAGTCTAGGAAAGGCCACATTCAGCATACTCACATATCATATAGGAGCTGTCCTTACTTTTTAAGCAAGGAAAGGTGGATCAATTTATCTTGCTTCTTTTTCCTTTCCTTATCCTCAAAGCACTACAAATACTTTAGAAAATATTTTCTGAATTAATTTTTCTCAATTAAACTTGTAGTAAATTTTAAGCAAAGGGCTATTCAAAGTTACTCTCAATGACAAGTACTAGACGTGAAAATTGTACCTGTTGCCAGTTAAAGGTTGAAACTTTTATTTTAACATTAAATTCCATGTGCAAATGATGTGTGAGAGTTAGCAACCCTCACTCATTACTGGATCTTAATAGAAAGGTAAACTATTCTTTGAAACAAAAGAAAAGAATAACAAGTTGTAAAGAGGAACGGTAAAGGACTATAAAGTTAGAATAGGTTCCTGAGCTAGAGAGTAACAAAAATGTGATGAAACATTGACATCTTGGCATTTTATAGAGGAGCAACAGATCAACTGGAAATATTACCAAGGGCAATCTCAATTCAGGTCAATGCAACCAATACACCATCCAAGCTTTGTTGTCAGGCAGAGTCAGGTTCTAGTAATAGCTCAGTCCACGCTAGCTGAATGTCAAGGTGAATAGTCAACATTTCTAATTTCTAGTCTCTTCATTTGTAAAAATGGGACCACATTGTTTCCTACCCCATGCAATTTTTTGTGCAAAATAAATAGGATAATATATATGTTGCATTAGTCCAGTACAGTGGATCTCAACACCCTTTTTCCCCACCAAAGGGGCACTGCAATGTCTAGAGATATTCTTTGTTATCATAGCCAAGAACAAGGTGACTATCATTGGCATCTAGTAAGTAGAGGCCAAGAATGTTGCAAACCATGCTACCTTCACAGTAGAGCACCCTACAATAAAGAATTGCCTAATCCAAAATGTTGAGGGTGCCGTGGATGAGAAGTCCCAGATCAGTGGTGATACACATACCACAATAGCTGCTACTTCCTGAGCAATCACACTAAGTGCTTGGCATTTCTCATCTAACCTTCACCAAAATGTTTGGATTAGTATGCTTATTACCCCCAGTTTACACATTCAGAAGCTGACACACACAACAGAGTAAGATACACTACCACAAAGTAGGAGTGATACAAGCAGGATTCCATAAATGCTGTCATTATTGTATCTCATAAAGAAATGAGAAATTATTCTGGTATCTTTATACAACCAGCTCTTGGTCGCAGGATGACAAAAGGATAGCTTTTTAACTTTGATTCAAACACTGACATATCCCAGAGAAAACTGGGGTCTTCTGATTTCCATACTCAAGTTTTCCCTTAAAATGCGAACAAAGTGAAAATGAACCATTTGAAAGGAAAAAATTAGCATTTCTTAAGGGTATCTTTAAAAAGACAATTGCTGGATCTACTTTAAGAGGAAACTTTCTGTGTTAAAAATTGGTAAAACTCCACTTCAATGACTGTATTAGGTTCTCTGTAATGCCGAGGTCAATAGTTCCTGTTGTAACTGTGCTATAGTTTAAGCACTGCTTCAGGCCTATGCTAAACTTGAACCTTCGATCAAAGAGATAAAAGTCATCTGACTCTATTGGTTTCACTTTATGGTCTGAAATTCTTAGGATCTGTACATTTATCCCATTGTCAGTGATGTGTCATTGATTGTTTTTTAAACAATCTTTTGCATTGATGTGTTTTAAAAGTGTTTTTCTTCTCTTTAAATCTTTTTTCAAGGAAGTTGAAACATACGCTGTTGAGTGTGTGTGTGTGTGTGTGTGTGTGTGTGTGAACCTTTAAGAAGTCCTAAAAAGGCAACAAATGCTGAAATGTAAGCATATATATAAACACTCTGACAATTTTAGCAAATGTTTAGGGAAACTCTAGGGTCCTGACTTTTCAAGATAATTGTGGATTGAGTGAAAATAGCGCAGTATAAAAAGGAAAGCAATATGGCATAGTGACTAAAAGTGTGAGATACACTATCAGATCAGTGTTTAATTCAGACTGCACCATTTACTAATTATGGACTCTTGACAAAGTGACCTGATCACTCTGAGTCTCTGTTATGGTTCTAACAAAAGGAAAAAATCAAAGTGATCACTGAAGCATCTCCAAATATTTAAAAATATATTTTTTATTTTATATTACTAAATGTCAAGCACTGTTCTACATAGTAAAAACTACCCACGTGTAGCTTATAATAAAAAATAAAAATAAAATGTAATCTCAAATAGCAACAATTATTTTAAAGAAAATAATTCTACATAAACTGACAGTGATCAGACAAGAGTAGGAAATGGAAAAGCCTCTAAGGAGGAATGTTTAGTTTATTTCTTAAAAGTCCTTTAAGGCCCATATGGTAAAGGCTTGGTCCTCATAGTGGCACCAGTGGGAAGTAGTAGAAACTTTCAGAAGTCAAGTCAATTGGACAATGCGGTGCATGTCTCTAATCCCAGCACTGTGGGAAGCTGAGGCAGGAAAATTACAAGTTCAAGCCCAGACTGTACAATTTCAGGAACTAGCAAGATGCTGTTTCAAAATTTAAAACAAATAAATAAATTTAAAGGGACTTAGGTATAGCTCAGTGTATATCCCTGGGTTCAATCTCCAGTACCACTAGAAAACATATAAAGAGGTGAGGCCTAGTGAGAGGTCTTTAGGTCAGTGAGGGCATGACCTTGAAGTGAATAGTGGGACCCTAGCCCTTCCACTTTCATTCATTTTCTGGTCATAAATTGTGCAATTTTATGCTACCACATGCTTCCAACCATGGTGTGCTGCCTTGACCAAAGCATCAGGGCCGTGTTCATCAACTTTCTTATTACTGGCATGAAATGCCTGACATAAACAACTTAAAGGAGGCCAGGTTTATTTTATCTCAGTTTCAGACATTTCAGTCCATGTTTGGCTGCCTCTAAGGCAGAAGCATCATGGCAGAAAGGCATGGCCAAGGAAAGCTCAACTCATGACATCTTCGGACCACGGCAGGAGAAGAACACAAGAGGAAGGGGCAAAGAACCATATATAATCCCCAAAATCATGTCCTCATGATCCACCCAGATACACAAAGATATGTGCTTTATTAATCTCCAAGGCACCTCTCAAGCCAATCAAATTGACACTCAAGATTAATCATGACAAGGGCCAATTGACCATGGACTAAACTTTTAAAACTGTGACTAAAAGTTTGTCTTTATAAGTTGATTATTTCAGGTATCTGTGAGTAAAAATTTTGTCTTTCTATGTTACCTCAGATATCTACTACAGTAATGGAAATCTGACTAATACAAGGAGTTTTCTGAACAGAGACCTGAAGCATATGAGGCAGCAATCAAGTGAACATTTAGGGAAGAGCCTTTCAAGCAGAGGGAACAGCAAATAAAGGACCTCCATGCTGGGATAGTCTGGTAAATTTGAGAAAAAGTAAGGAGATTAGTGAAACTGGTGCTCAGTGATTTATGAGTTGAATTTAAGAGGTTGGCAGGAATTAACTCATACAGGAACTTTTTTGCCATAGTAAGATTTTGGATTTTATTCTGTGACAGAAATCACTGGACACCTTTGATGAGGAATTATATTCCAATTATATTTTTGAAGAATCACTCTGGCTCCTGTATAGAGAATGGACTCCAGGCAAACAGCAGTGGATACAAGAAGACCAAGAAAAGACCATTGCAATAATGCAATAAGCTCTCAAAATGACGGGGGCTTAGAATATGAAGAGGGTGCTTGGAAGTAGCTAAATATCAATAAATTCATGACTAATTTGAAAGTAGGTACGATATAACTTCTAACATGTTATGAGTTGTGAAAAATCTTTTTTTATTTCATAGTTTTGGGAGAATGGAGGTGTTATTTACTGAAATGTGAAAGACCAAATTAAAAATACATAAAAAGAAGAGGAACTAAAAAGAGTATCAGTAAAGATATTAATTAGAAGTCCATGTGGATAAAAGAGAAACGCTGGATATATTAGTATACATTCTGGGAAGAGGTGAAGAATAGATCTTAACATTTTGGCATTATCAGGGGATACAATATATTTAAGCTATGGAAACTGATTGAGATCCTTATAGGAATATGCTGAAATAGAAGGTGGGCTTGAGATCTGAGCTCTGAAGTTCTCTGATATTTATATATCATGATGATAATAATGCAAAAAAAAGTCATAGGAGGTTAGTATCCCAGAGGCAGATGAATTCAGTGCTTAAAGGAGGAGGATGTGATCTGTCACCTGCTACAGAGGAGTTGAATGATATGAGGGATGAACTGACCATTGGCATCTGCAACATAGAGTCCATTAGAAAAATAGGTTGAGTAGAGACTTACCAATTCACCTCTTTCAGTGGGGTAGGTTCAAGAAAAAAAAATGACAGGAGAAAAAGTGGGAATGGAAAAGGCAATTAAAATATTTTGGTGAGAATTAAATAAGAAAATATAATAAAACATCTAACTCAATATTGGCTATTATAAAGTACAAATAAATAGGTGCCATCAATTTCATCACTTATGTAGACATTCTCTATCATTCAAATATTAATTGTATATAAAATAAAAAAGAAATGTGTATGTTGAATAATTTTATAAAAATAATTCATGTGTAATTATTTTATTCTGACAATATTCTTTCAAGAAAAAAATATAGACCTGTAAGCTTTTCCCCATTTTATAGTTGACAAAGTTTAGGCTCAGTTTATAACTTACCCAAATTCACATATAAAGCTAGAAATAAAACCAATATCTAATGATACTATGTTAGTCAACTTCATGCTACTACAACAACTATCTGGAACATTCAACTTATAAAGAGAAAAGGTTTATTAGCTCATAGTTTGATACTTCAAATCCAAAAATCAGACAGACTACTGATTTGAGCATTTGTTTATTGAGTGAGGACAGCAGATAGCAATAGCAAGAGTATATGTTGGAGAAAGTGGTCCCATCATAAAATGGGAAGCAGAGAATATGAAGGGTCAGGCAAAGGCTCGCAATCTCTCTCAAGAGCATGCAATGAGTTACTTCAGTGAGTACCACTAGGCCACAACTTTTCAAATTCTGCAGCATTTGCCTATTCTGCCAGCCTGGGGACCAGCTCTTTACAAGTAGACCTTTGGGGGATATATCCAAATTATAGCAAATATCTCACCCTTTTGATTTTTTGTTTTATTTTATTTTATTTAGCAATGAATAACAGAAATTCAGCTATATCACCAAAGAGAAAAATAAAACAATATCAGTGAGAATTAGACAATGCAAATATCTGACTTGAAAAACGTATACTCAAAAGATGTTTTTAATTCATAAATTACTTACACATACACTATGAACTATCTTGTACAATCTTTTTGTAGATATGGTTCACAGCTGAAGTGAGAAAATATTCTGCTTTAAGAAGAGATTTTAAAGTTTTCTTCATTAAAAACATGTAAAGGAAGATAGAAAAAATGTAAAATATTTCAGCAGACATTTAATCATGCAAGAAGTATTTTATTGTACAACTACTCATGCCAAATACTGGATTAGGCACTAGGGACAAAAAAGGAAATAGAATAATCGTGAATTTTACTCCCTGGACATTTGTAGTCTAGTAATAAAACAGACATAATATTAATCAAATTTGAAAATATTTACTTGTTAACTTGTAAGTATAGGGAAGAAAGGAATAGGGTAAGATAGGAATGAAAAACATAAACGTCACCTAGTATAACTGTGGCCCATCAGTATGAAAGAGATAAATTTTTGTTTTGCGTGGATCCTTTCCACAAACCAGGTACAATCTTTTCCAGCAGCTTGGAATGAAGAGACTCTCAAAAGAGACATAAATTCCGTAAGGCACTTTGATAACAGCTATGAAAATGGAATCTGTTTGATTTGGTAAGGAATTCATCTTTCTTGTTTCCAGACTTGTGAAAACCAGAAACAGTATACTTCCTTTTCCCCTCCTTGTAGGAGACTTACAGAGGCCAAGGTGAAACATTAAGAGAAATAAGCACTAAACAGTTCTAAAACATTCCAAGATGTGTTAGCTGCCCCAAGACCCCAAGTAATCAATATAGAACCCTGCTTAGTTTTTCCTCAGGGCCACAATTTCCCATCTATGAGACACTAGCTTTCCTTTGATGCTGCAATCAATCTAAGTCTCAGTTATTTTCTAAGAAGCATACATTTCCCTGTTAATGATAGAATGGCTAGAATGGATTATGGCAAACTTCAAATCAGCTACTTCAAACTCCAGTTGCCTTTGCTAGTGATTGCCCAGACCTTGGAGCCCCAAACTGCTTGTTACTTATTCCCACCCAGCATCACCTCATCTTCTCTCTCCTTGCTAGTCTTCACAATGTCCAGTGGAACTGGAACCTGATTAATTCTTACATCTTCAAACTCTCCTTAAACAATTGAACCTCTGCCTTGAGAAGAACTCAGAGCTTCTAACTTGAGGTCTGCAAACTATATTGCAAAGGGTCAGTGAAGTGCTTAAAAGATTTAAGTTTTTTCACTATTTTCAACTATGTCTCAGTAAAATAAAAAGTGTTGCTGTATTACAAGGCTAATATCTTGCTCTAAATGGTCTAGACGATCTACTGTACGCAATCTATATATACCATCAAGTAACACGCAAGCATGTATTACAACGCTATGTTAAAATGTCTACAGTTAAGTTCCTATTGACAAAAATTGCGTTAAATGTCTCTTCCTAATCATGAAAGAGATCAGTAGTAGTTTAAGTGTAGATTTTAAGTTGCACAGAGTCTCAAAGATTATAGGGGTGCTTTTAAGTCCTTTGGTTTTGTTTTTATCTTTGAAATCGGACGTAGAAGCCACAGTGTTTCTTGTGTTAAACTTTTATATGAATGAAATCAGGAAGCCAACAAATATAACAGTTTGACTTGAATTTGTGGCCCTTTACTTTTATAAGAACAGCTAATTTGGTAATATTAGAACACCATTGAGAGTTTGCCAAGCCAATAATCCAGATTTATCTTTGATTCTTCAGGGTCCCTCACCCTTCACCCCACAACTACATTGGACTGAGCCCCTTAAATAACTCTAAATGACTCTCCACTTTGCTCCATACACTCTACACTCTTGTCCAAACCAGTGATATTTATTATCTGTTTTTTAACAGTTACTACAATTTTCTCTATTCCTCTGGAATTATTCCTCACTACCTTCAATTCTGTAGACAGGTAGGTTCCCAAGGAAACTAGCAGATCTCTCTAAGAAGATGACATTTGAGCAGAGATCTGAAGGAAGTTGTGAGTGATCGATACAGATGTCTATCAGAAAATGTTCCAGGCAAAGGGAACAAGTGAAAGAGATGTGAATCTGGAGTATGCTTGATATTTTTGCTAGCTAGAAATGAGCTCCATGTGTCTATCTGAATCATTGCTAACTGTATCACTATATATTGGCATCAAATCTTGTTTTCCACTGAGAAAGTCATTAACTTCATCAGAAACTGAACATGACTGAGACCTGGTTTTTTTCTGAGTTTTCATCAAGAAATGAAAGCAGAATGTGAAATTCTTTTACTACTATATGAGAATTTTCTTTTTTTCTACAAGGAAAATCATGGGGCACCTGATTAACATCTGAGGAGATGGTTTCCAAGAGAGAGAAAGAGAAAGAAAAAACACAGAGAGATAGAACTTGAACAATAGTGTAATTCAGTTTTCCTCTCTATTCTGTTATCATTCTCAGAAAGATGAGCTTATAGGTAGAAAATATGTCAAAAGTTGGCCTCAAAAATTTTTTTTATTTCTATCATTTCAATGATTTTCCCTACTGTTCCAATTCTATCAGCAACATGTAAGGTGGTCCTTGTTCTTTGTTATCACTTAAAATGTTACCTGATTTCCTAAATGAAAACATTGCAGTCTAATAACAACAACTCTCATCTTTCCAATTCTCTCACTCACTTACCTGTCCAATACTCATAGCTGCAAAATAACTCAATGGTTAGAACAAATACTCTGGATTCAGCTGCCCTGTCTAGTAGCAATTCTGCCCCATTCA
The DNA here is from genome assembly GCF_000247695.1 of Heterocephalus glaber. Next base: position 20,569,743 of record NW_004624748.1, read on the forward strand.
AGATATGCAAACATGAGCATCTTAATCACACTAAGCATCTAAGTTGTTATTGGAAGGATAAAATAATACATTACATTTAGCAAGACATATAGAGGAAACAAATAATAAATCATAGTCCTTTTATTATTAATTGACCTCACCAAGACCCCTAGTCGCATCCTTTACTTTCTTCTCTATTGACCCAGACAATGTAGTCTTTCACGTCGGTCACTCCTTCTGCAAACGTCTCCATCTCTCACCCAGGTGCACATCCAACGAAATCTCCCTTTAGACTCCAGCCCTAGATTTAAGAACAAAGCCCAGCACTTGGTATGTTGTCCTTGAGGGCAGTATGGAAGTTCAGCAAATAATGTGTGAACGAATGAATGCTACCAGAAACCCAAAGCCACTGGGATGCCCGACTTCTCATGAATTATCCATTTTCCTCTCACTCCTGTTGTCCTACTCTACTGGATCTTTTGAATCACTGGTGAACCATATGTGAGTCTCTCTCCTGCCCAGGAGAAAACAAAATAATATCTCAAACCCAAATCTAACTTTCCTCCGATATTTTCTCCAGTACTGCCCTTTCTCTCCTCCTTTTCCATCAAAAGCCCTTGAACATGTCATCTATCTTCACAGTCTCTACTTGCTCACATGCCCCAGATTCCACAACATTATTTGCACCCTCAGCACATAAAAGGAACCACTGTTGTCAGTATTATTTGTCGTTATAGAAACTTGGCATTTTGGCAGCAATTGACTTGTTGACCTCTAAATAGTTTTCTTAAAAGCTTTTTTCATTTTTTTAAATAACAGTGCTATTGAAATGTAATTTAAATACCATAGAGTTTACCTTTTGAAAGTGTACAATTCACATAGGTAGGCATAAATCGCCACTATCTAACTCCAGATCATTTTATCACTCCAGAAGAAAAACTTCACTGCATTAGCAGACATTTACTGTTCTTTCCTCCTGTGGCAAAGATTAACTAACGAGGTATCTGCATGGATTTGTCTATTCTGGATATTTTATGTCAATGAAATTATATAATATGTGGCCTTTCATATTTATCCTTAAATTCAAATTTTGAAGGCTCATACATCTCACAGCATGTACCAAAATTTCATTCCTTTTCGTAGCTGAGTGATATTCCACTGCATTGGTATATTACTTATTGGTAACCTATTCATCAGTTGATGAATATTTGAGTTATTTCTACTTTTTTTGCTATTATGAAGAACACTGTTATGAACATTTGTGTACAAGTTTTTGTATGAGTATGTTTTCAATCCCCTTTGTATATACAATGGTAGATTGATTCATGAATACTTTTGTTTCCAAACAATTTGGTTCACAAACAGAAGCACTTGGCAAAATTTTGTTTTTGTTTACAAACTCTGCACTGGGTGACAAACATAATGGCGACCATCTTTCCCACACAAACACAAACATGGCGATCTTTTCCAAAGTTCATGAACCAAGATAGCACTGTATACAAAGGACTTTGATTGTTGAATGTTGTGGTCACTCATGCTTAACTTTTTGAGGCATTGCCAAACAGTTTTTCAGAGTGACTATACTAGCAATGTCAAATCTTTTTTCCACTGCAAAGGTTCTAATTTCTCTTCATGCTTGCCAATATTTGCCATCTTCTTATTTATACCAATTCTGGTGAGTGTGAAGTGGTATTCCTTTGTGATCTGTTTCAGTATTTCCCTAATAACTAATGATGCTGAGCAGTATTTCATGTGTTTATTAGCCATTTGTATATCCTTTCTGGAGATATGTCTATTCTTCTCTTGACTTTTGAGCTCATACACTATCTCCTATGTGGTCTATTTTTCTTTTGTCTTTGATATTTCTCATTTTTTTTCTCAGTCCTATGCCTTAATGATTTTATCCACTACCAGGAATTTGGCAAAACTTAAAAGTCAGTTATTTATAAATCTCCACCTCCGGTTCAGATCCTTTTCCTAAAATCCTGATTTAGCTATTGAGCTATCTGTTAAACACAATTTAACCTTAGTTGGTTATTTTCCACCTGAACTACACTTGAATTGTTGTAGTTTCACCTGAACTACGACCATTCCTCCCAAAATGAATGATCTAGCCATTCAGCAAATTACCCAAGCCCATATGCTAGCTGTCCCGCTTTTCTATTTTAGATCATTTAGGTTATTTTAGATCATTTTAGGTCATTTAGGTCATTTTAGATTCCCTAGATCCCATGTCCAGTTTTTTCAACTTCATAATATTTTTTCATAAGTAGGTTTTTTCACCCTTTCTTCATTATCAATGTCTTAAATCAGCTGTGTTCATCAGTTGCCTGACCCACAGTGCTAGCAAAGGCCCCTGCTCTATCCCCAGCTGTCTTCCTAACACCACTGTTTTCCTAACACTCTCTCCTGCCAACAGGAACACAGGCTGCCATGCTTAACATTTCCCAATCTACCCTCTGTCTGCTTTTTTCATACAGAATTTCCAAGCAGAATCATTTTCCAGGTTAGAGGGCAGAAGTGCAGATGTAAAGTCACAGCCATGGAGTTCTTCTGACAGCACTACATAGGAGCAATTTGGTTATACCGCAGCAAGTATGTGGAGGTCCCTCTGGAATGGTTTTCAATCTTGACTTTGCACAAGTAACACCCAGAGTTTGTTGTTGTTTTGCTTTTAATATTATGGTTGGGCCTTGTTCCAGATCAATTAAATACAATCTCTGGGGTGCTGACCCAGTTTTGGTACTTTTGTAAAGCATTCCAGGTGATTCTAATATATAGTCAGGATTTGGAAACTTTACCCTGCTGTCTGGCTGTTTCTAACTTCCTGGTTCTAAAACATAAGCTGTGGTAACAGCAGCAGTCCCTGATCTGGCAGCTTTCTCAAGTGTAAGCAATGCAATGTGGTTCTTGAGGAGAAAGTGGTGGCAGCAGATGCAGCAGCTCCTTGGCCAGCCACAGTGGCAATGTGTGCTGTGCACTTGCTTCTGAAAACAGCCTAGAACCAGCTTTTCTTGCCCTTCCAAAATGTCTGTAAGCTGCTTAATGCCCCAATAACTCCCTTTCTGCTGAACCTGGCCAGAGTATTCTGTTGTCTGCTACCAAACACTGACCAATAAAGATATCTAAATTTCACATTTACTGTTCACCATTGTCTTTGTATTAAGTATAAGGTGGTTTTAAGTGGCTTATTTACAAGGTCTTATGTGATCTATACCTGCCTTTATGAAAAGTATGTTAAAAGCTCTATTAAAAGTATTTCAGAAATGTATACCTTCACTGAGAAACTATAAGAATTTATTGAAAGGAAAGATATTAATATATGAGTAAAACTGTTGTATAAGAATACACATCACTGAATTGTGCATTAGTATTTTTTTTAAAATGTAAACAACCTTTATATCCATTGATAGAGGACTATTAATAAATGTTATGGTATACTCATAGAGCAAAATACTTTCCAATAATTAAAGAATCTCCAGGTTGTAGTCTTGTGAATAATTGTCTTTCTTATACTTTAATCTCATTTCTCATTTTTTTCAAAGAGCTTGTTTTATGTCTATCAAAAAATATATGAACACTTTCAATTTAGGAGGACTAACTTGAAACAGAATGGACAGAGCAAACCAAATTAGCAGTCTCCCTTAGAGAACAATGTCTTAAGATTGCTCTTAACCTTTCCTAGGTGACCAAGTATCATGGGTCCTCTACCTCTGACAGTTTCCTTCTGTACAAGCTACATTGGCTACTGGAAAAGAATATCTGATACCCACAACTTAAAAAGAAAGAAGTTTATTTATCTCACAGTTTCAGAGCTTTAAACCCATGGACAGTGGCTCCAAAGCAGAAACAAGATGGCAGAAGAGCATGGTAGGCCAAAGCCTCTCATGGCAGCCAAGAAGTAAAGCCTAAGGGAAGAGAGTCAACAGGAGATACACCCTCCAAAGACACACCTTCCAGGGACCCACTCCCACATGGTCTTCACCTCCGTGTTAATCCACTGTGAGCACCAGAGGATGACGACCATAGCAGCCCCATGATCCCATCAGCTCTTGGGGAGTCTCTTGACCCAGTCAAGGTAATAATTAAACTTGACTGTCACACAGGTACTTTATGTGTATCCATAGGAGTTTTCTTAATAAACTATAGGTGAGCTACATGTTGGAACAAATTATAGCAACTAAAAATAAAATATATAGAGAATGGGAACATTTAAAAATAGCTGCCTGGAGACTCCGTTACGCACTTCTGGAGCTACACTTTCTCCCCACACTGTGACTGGACTGTGGGGGGCGGAGGGGAGTCGGTTAGTGGGCTTTAGCGCCTTTTCTGATTGCGTTAGATTTGAAGCACTTTGAAGGACCGGGCCCAGCGAAGAGGACATTGTGGTAGCACAGATTGAAGTATTGAAGCCATGGGAATAAAGGTTCAGCGTCCTTGATGTTTTTTTGATATTGCCATTAACAATCAACCTGCTGAGAGAGTGGTCTTTGAATTATTTTCTGATGTGTGCCTCAAAACAAGCGAGAACTTTCGTTGTCTTTGTACAGGATAAAAGGGAACAGGGAAATCAACTCAGAAACCATTACATTATAAGAGTTGTCTTTTTCACAGAGTTGTTAAGGATTTTATGGTTCAGGGTGGTGACTTCAGTGAAGGAAATGGAAGAGGAAGAGAATCTATTTATGGAGGATTTTTTGAAGATAAGAGTTTCGCTGTTAAACACAACAAAGAATTTCTTTTGTCAATGGCCAACAGAGGAAAAGATACAAATGGTTCACAGTTCTTCATATGGAGTTTCTGGCTTTTGCCTGAGCTGGCCTTGAACTCAAGATTTCCCTAAGCCTCCGGAACAGCTGGGATTACAGGCATGCACCACTGCGCTAAGCTTTTTTACTTTCAATTTCACTCCTAAACATTCCCTTAATACTACACTACCTTTTTGTTTAAGGGCCAGTTTGTAATTTTTGCACCTTTTCCCCCTCTCCTAGTGTTCAAAATGTCTTGGTTTCAGTTTATATTGATTTCTCTTCAAATTAAATTACAGCCATTTTTATACTATACCAGTTTTTCTGTAATTGTTTTGTAATTTGCATAGACTTGTACTCTAGTCATGTACTCTTATAATGTATTCTAAAAGTTCAGCCCAATTGAAAGTAAAATAAATTGTATATGTAAGGGAGAAAAACTAGTAGGCCTAATCCTTCACTCAGCATAAGTTGGTTATACATCTGTTTTATGTAATTTGCTACAAACTCCTCATTTAACAACCGACTTTGTTTCTACAACTGTGTTGTTGGCTTACTTGGTTGCTAAATAAGGAACTGTATATTGTGTGTACATCACAATATTCAGAACAAAGAAATGCTCAAAGAAAACTCTAACTTGATGACTATTTTTATTTGCGTAACTCTTACATGCAGTACTATAATGTATAACAACATAAAACTACTATACAGTACAATCAGCAAAAATTACAATACTGTATGAGATGTACCACACCAAAAAGACATTGTGGCTCTGTAAACAAGTTGTACAGAACTGTATAAAGAGAGGGTTGTAAGTCTGAACTGTCACTAAATGAGGAATATCTGTAAAAAAATAAATAAATAAAAATAGCTGCCTTCCTCTTAAGGGTCTTGGTGCTTGTCTGGGAGGGAGCTCAAGTTTAGAGAGCTCTAGGAAAAGCTTTTTTACACCCAAAATAGCTAATAACAGTATTCTTCAACCCTAATCATTAAGAAGAACTGGAAAAAGCAAAGTCAAACACCTGACAATATAAAAAGTAAATGATGTGCATGGATTGAAGGAAGTCAACACAATAAAACCAAGCTGTTAAGACATTTAAGTTATTTTTGCTACTACCTCTGACTCCATTCAGGCATCCAAAATTTTCCTGCTCTCTCTCCCTTCCTCCTATCAGCTCAAAGACTGATCTGAAATCAATCATTTACAGCTTAGTGGGAATATGTTTCAGAGCCAAGGTAGACCTGACTGAATTGCTCAGGGGCCCTTTCCCAGAAGTTACTGGGCTAGAGAAATACATGTAGATAAAGTATTTCATATACTTGTACAGTGGAATTGCTTTCTGCTATTTCCACTGCTTTTAATATTTTTATTACGAGTGTGTGGTTTTCTGCTATATAGGACTAGGTGTATTTCTGTGGACTTGCATGAAAATAACAATTATTTTTTAAATATTATTCAATGGAGGGATATGGCATAAAATTCAGAACAATTGATATACATAGATTTAGAAAGAAATGTTTCTACTTCATATTATAAGGGTGCTAAATCAGAAATTAAAGGTGTTAAACAGCACAAATTGCTAGTGAAGAAACATATATGCCTTTGAAGCAGGGTTCTGATTAACCTTGATGAAGGTAATGGGAAATCACTGAAGTTATGAACAAGAGTGACAAAATAAAAGTGACACTTACAGAAAATCAATTTGTTAGAGGTGTGGAGAACAGACCAGAAAGGATAGAGGTGCAAACAGTGAATCAGAAAAGTCCTGCTACATATATGTCACTAAGCAGCACATCTTACACATCTAACTTCTCTCACTCATTACAACAATGTGATGTGGATATTTTGACATTCATTGATAGATAAGAAAATGGATCCTCAAGGAATAAATAAAATATCTTTCACAGGATCGCATTGCTTATTAAATATCAGAGCCAACCTAGGAGAAGAGAGAGTACAGAATCAATCTATGCCATCCTATGACTACAGGACCTTAGATCAATTACTAGGATAGTTGCCTCTCTAGACCAGCACTTCTGACATGGCTGGTCATGGAAATCACCTTAAGACCTGTCAGAGTGCCGAGTCCAGCATTCTACCTCAGAACATTTCTGACCATCAGTCAGGGTGTGGAACCACTACAGCAATCCAGATGATTGCCTACTTATTTGTCTGAAGAAATGAGACCTGGAGTAGTAAGAAGTATCAGGTCTAGAGAGATCAATTATGAAGTTATCTTCATTGATGTGGTATTTGAAGTTATGAAAGGTCTTCCAGGAAGAAAAGGAATAGAGATTAAGGGTAGAGCTTTAATACAAACCAAGGGAGATGGCATGGGAAAAGGACAAAGAACAAGGAATGGCTGAGCAGTATCAAGACAGAGACATGAATCTGGAGGATTTGGTGAATGGAGTCCAATTCTACAATCATCAAGGGTAAAATGCATCAATGAAAAATTTGGATTTAATCATTAAAAATTTACTGGTAAATCTAAAGTATATCACTTGGAGTAGAAGACAGATGATAGACAGTTAATGAAGATGGGCCCAAGGGGAAGGGCTTCAGGCATAGAGTTCAAAAATATTGACAATGAAAGAAAGGGAAGAAAAAATGGTATCAGAATGGTCAGTGGAAAGTTTTTTAAACCTCTGGGTCATGTGCTGTGTCAGAGTTGTCAGAATTCTTCCTGATGAGATCTGGGTCCCTAGTAAAGTTAGAAATATAATGTTACTTCTTTTTCCTTTCCATTATTTCTCACATGCCTAGCTCCCTTGTTTAGAAAGTTGGCTTTATTTTGGAATTGTATTCAGATATTTCTGGACACCTATCCATTGGCCACCCCGAAACCTTCCTAACTTCTAAGGCCAGATTTAGACTGGGTAAGCTGCCCATAATGTCTAAAAAAAAAAAAAGGCAAACAAAGCCAAGAATCAACAGGAGAAAACTACAACATAGAGAACATATACTAGCAACCACCATCTTAATTTTAACAAATGTCTCTCAGCTTCTGTTCAAAGACAGATTTCTCAATAAAGAGGTCCATCTTCATTCTTTTTATGTAGACATTGACTTCTCTAGCCCTCTTCAACTTGCTCTCAGCTCCTTGGGCACTGAAATGCTTCTGGTTTCTCATTTTTGTCACCCTACCTTGGGCCTGATTCAATTGGCATTTTCAGTTTTTACTCTACTTAATATCTTAGTGTCTTAGTTACTTTTCTTATTGCTGAGACAAAATACCCAACACCTAAAGTTAAAAAAGGAAAGGTTTATTTTGGCTCACAGTTTGTAGGCACTTCAGTCCATAATCAGCTGGCTCCCAAGGAAGGGTGGCATGGCAGAGAAGCATCACAGAAGAGATAAAAACAGTTGATGTCATGGAAGGTGGAAGGCAGCCGGTGGCAAGAGCTGCAATAAACACGAAGCAATGGCCCTTTTTCTGCCCTTTATATTCTACACCAAGGGTGGGGCACCCTTAATCCTAGCATCATTCCATTAATCTCAGCATCACATCCTTAGTCCTATTATCACACTCCCTAGATCCAGCCACTCCTGAAAAGCCCCACCTAGGACAAGTCCAGGTTTTATGGGGACATCTAGATACAAGCCATGACACTTATGAATCACTCCTGGGGGTGGTCATACCCTCATTCTAGAAACTCTCTTTCCTCACTTCAAGTAACAAGTCCTACACTGTCCTGTGTTCTTTGGTTTTGTTTTCTTCTAAACCATTTTTCCTGATCCATCATGCTCTATTTAGCAATTAATATTTGGTGCATCATTTTCAAGCCACTTTCTCAATCTTCTTTTTCTCCAAGTCATCTTTTCCATGACCGTAGGTTCAGTGACCATCCATATATTAATGACTCTGAAGGTATATACCCACTCCAGTCCTCTGCTCTGCTCTCTTATCCTACAAACTAAACTTTCTACGTTAAAATCTCGATTGATGTAAAATTTTTAAAAACTCATCATGTCCCTAAATTAACTCAAGATCTTTTCTCACCAAAATCTGGTTTTTATATTGTTCCTTCTCTCAGTAATATATAATCTAGAAATTTATAAGTAAACTTTATCCTTCTGTATTCAATTTATTTATGAGCTGAGATTGTAAGTCCTGAATATCTCTGACTTTCATTCATTTATCTACATCCCTGCAACTATCACCTCAGTCCAACTATTATGATCTCTCCCTACACTGCTATACTGAATCCTTAGCTGGTCTTTCTACATTTATTCTTGACTCCTTCCAATTGGTTCTTCTGTTTTGCAACCTACATAATACTTCAAATCTGATCTTGTCACCTCTGATTTAAAACTCTTTCATGCCTCCCATGGCTTTTAAAATTCTACCAGGCCCTTCATGATCTGGTCCCTGTTCATCTCTCCAGCCTCATTCCCCTCTCATACATTTTTCCTTGGATTGTTCAACAGCCTACTCCAATGCTCCTTCCTTGTACCTCTGTACCTTGTTCACTTTCTTTCCTCTCGGTGGAATGAATCTCACACACACTATATCTCCTCAGAGTACAATGTGCCTTTCCTTTACAGTTTTATTACAATGCTATAGTTTGAATGTGTGTCAGCCAAGAAGCTGTGTTGGAAACTTAACCTGCAGTGCAAAAGTTTTTGGAGGTGAACCTTAATGGGGAGTATTTAGGTCATGAAAGTCCTTCCTCTGTTATAAAGGGCTTAAAGCTGCTAGCTGTATCACTTGCTCTCTTGCCCTCTCCTCTTCTTTCCTCCCCTTCGATCTTCTACTGTGGAATGCTAAAGGCTCTTACCAGATATGGGCCTCTTCATCATGGGCTTCCAGTCTCCCAAGTTGTAATAAATATCTGATATTTATAATAAATTACCCAGTCTCTAGAATTCTGCTAGAGTAGTACAAAACAGACTAAGACACACAGCGTGTAATTAAACATATATTTAAGACGATATGACTATATTCCTTCCTGGCTAATACTGCAATCTCCCTGAAGTAGAATCCTTAATGTTAAACAGGGCTTTACCCCTATTATCAGCACGTATTTATTGAATTTGGCCTATTATATTTAATCAAGGGACCATAGACAAGATTCATCTTAAAGTTCAAAAACTCAAAGTTAAGGATCATGTCGAGATCTAAGTGGTCCTGGAATACTTTTCTTCCCACTTAATGATTCATTTTATGATTCATTTTTGTGCAGGAGAGTCCGACTGCCTCAAAGAATGTGAGCAAAGCAGAGGATATCACCAACTCAAAGGAATGTTGTAAAAAGTAAATATAACCATACATATGAAAATGTGTTATAAACTAGAAAAGCTGTTGTCATAGATTTGGTTTACATCTCTTTAATGTGATATAAGATTGATGAGGGCAGGGAAATTCTTTTATTCCAGCTCTAATCCCAGTCATTAAAGTGTATAGTCCGTTCCCAGAAAAGTGAGTGGCTTATACCAGATGCTAATGAGTTAATTGTCATGAGTAAATTGATACCTCTTTTATTAAAATAAGGTAACAGGAGAATTTCTTGACCATGTTTATTGAATGATTAAATTCTACTCTGAAGTATCTGACTGCCCTTAGAGGGATTAAAATCAAAGGTTCTGAAAGTTAAGAGTCTCATTTATGAAATGGATTTTTAAAATTAAGGAAACAGAACATGCAGTATAATCCCTTTAAGATCATTTCAAATCTATTTCTTTAGTTAATTGCTATTAATTCTTGAAAATCACCTCAAGCATCATCTTTCCCAGATAGGCTGTCTTGACTCCCCAGTGTAAGTATTCAACAACACTCCTTGACAGACACATCTCACACAAACAAATCCCTTACATACACACCACTCCCTGAATCTCTGTAGCACTATTGGAATACTTTCTTCATTTTCCCTTTGTTTGAAATACAATGATCTCTTTCCCATCAGTCTGTCAACTTCCTTTTGGACAAAAACATTCATTCCTCTAATGATTGTTAATTCCTAACATAGTATCTGGCACTTAGTATATGCTAAATAAGTTTTTGTCAAACTGAACTGAATTCTTGAAGACTTTTACAGATGCTATCAGTTTTACAACCTGATTCACTCATGCTTTAGCCTTCAGACAGTTTTTCAGGTAATCCCTGTTCATACCTGGAGGGAATGATAGCATATTATTTCATAAAGACTTTCTGGACTACTTTCATCAAGTTACCAAATGTCATTTTAAAAGAATTCCGATCAATATTAGTTTAAATTAGATATCAGAAAATCCAATGCATACATAAGTGTTTGCAGTGTTTATATAAAGCTAAACTCGACAATTTCTTCCATTTCCCTTCTTTCATTTAGCATGACATTTTAGCTGATATTCCTGACCTGCTGGATAGAGCAAATGCATTTCTATTACAGGCAGTCTTCCCCCATGGGATTCTGTCAACAGGTGGTCTAGCTTCTTCATTCTAAATATACTTTCCTTACACTTGTTTTATTACCAGAACAAAAGAATTTACTCTGATTTTTGTAAAGGCTGGTGCTATTTAAATAAACAAATCTCCTCTGGGTTTCTTATAAAATGAAAATCCAGGGACCAGTTTTGTTCCACCATTGTATGATAAATGGTCAATAAAGAATAGCTTGGTATTTTCCATACCTTCTCTCAGCTCTAAAATTCTGGGAAGAAAAAGATATTCCAGGAATACATATATATACTCACAATTCTCAGTATTCCATCCACAGAGGGAAAATCCCACTGTAAGAAAATGTAGTTTATATCCAGAAATATAGATTCCAAAATTATATACCAGCATGAGTGTATATATTCCAGATAACTTTCTTTAGTAAACATATACTGTGTTACCCATCTGTGCAATTTTCATGTATCTTGAGAACCCCACCTCACAGAAAAATGTCTTAAAGAAATAAACAATGAGAGAAGTGCATGACTATTTGATTCATTACTCTAAATAGAGACCTCCTCAGGAAAAAAAAATGCATTGCAATGCTTTCAAGGTATGTTGTCTTTGGAGAAAATGGTAAGGGTGAGGAGAAAGTCATTTTTCCACATTCTTAACATTGTACTTACAGTTATGTTTCCAAAAATATTTTCTCATCTTTGCTTTCTAAGTTAGATTTAAATTGTACTAATACTATTCATCTAATACAACTTTCTTTTTCTTCCCAGGAATTTTGTATTATATGTTGTACAAACAAGTATTTCACACAATCCATGTCTGCATTCATATCATTATATATAGTTCGGCAAAACTATTTAAAGACTTTATTTCCATGACTAATTTCCATTGTATTCATTACCTCCTGTCATTTCCCCCTTTCCAAATCTCTTTGCCTGCTAGAACTGACTTTCTTGTCTTTTGTATTTCAGATTACCCAACATGTGGAATTATTATGACAGTACAGCAGCCCCTACTGGTGAGAAACACTTCCCAGTGTCTCTGTCCTTCCTCAGATGGGTTTGTCAAGCCTGGTGCTTAATCCTCAAGAGCGATGCCCATGGTCTAGTCACAAGTGACCTCCAGGTTCAAGAGATCCTGGAAAAGGGATGCCTACCATCTACAGGGCCACAATTGTTCCTTGTTTTCAATGTGTAAAGAGAATGCCAGATGAAGACATAATTTTTATGAGTTTTATTTTCTTTGTTTCTAGAGTACATGAGGAAAAAAAAGGTTTGAAACTGCTTGTGACTAAAATGATGAAAGGAAATCAATGCAGCAAGATATAGACCACCTAAAAATCTTCAGTGGAAGCACAAGTTGAGACATGCTGTCAAAGAGGCATTCTCTTCACAGAGAAGGCGTATTAAATTATGCTAGTGCTTACTGCTCTTCCAAGGACTGTTGCTGGATGCTGAGGAGAAGAAAATCTTTTCTGGTTAACCTTAAAAGCTGTCTCATCCCAGGCCTTAAATGTTTTTTTTAATTCCTTTATTGGTCCATTTTAGGTATACAATATGTTTACATTTATCATTGGGTACTTGTACCTGTACATGATGTATCTTAGTTCTTATTTTGTCCCTGTTACCTGTGCACCCTTCACTCCCTCCATCCTTCCATGTTTACATAGATTTTGTTTCCTTTTTTTCTTTTCTCATAATTTTAACTTTTGCTTTTTTCCTTTCTCCTTCCCCTCCCACCAGCCCTACACCTTTGGACCTTTTCCTATTTCAAATTATCATTTATTCATTTTAATCATTTTAATCCTTATTTACACTTTCAGTTTCTC
>NW_004624748.1:20584255-20638690 GCF_000247695.1 Heterocephalus glaber
GGAGTTTTTTGGGTCTTCTATGTAAAGTATCATATCATCAGCAAATAATGACAGTTTCACTTCTTCCTTTCCTACCTTTATTCCTTTTATTTCTTTCTCTTTTCTAATTGCAGTGGCTAATGTTTCAAGAGCAATATTAAACAGGAGTGGTGATAGTGGGCATCTTTGTCTTGTTCTTGATTTTAGCGTGGAAGTTTTCAGTTTTTGACCATTTAGTATGATGTTGGCTGTTGGTTTTCCATAAATAGCCTTAATCAAGTTGAGATAAAGACCTTCTATTACAATTTTCTGTGCCATTTTTATCATGAATGGATGTTGGACTTTGCCAAATGCCTTTTCTGCATCTATTGAGATGATCATATGTTTTTTGTCCTTGACTCTGTTAATATAGAGTATTACATTTATTGATTTATGAATGTTGAACCATCCTTGCATCCCTGGGATAAATCCAGCTTGATCAGGGTGTATGATCTTCTTGATGACCCTCTGTATTCTGTGTGCCAGTATCTTGTTGAGGATTTTTGCATCTATGTTCATTAAGGAGATTGGTCTGTAGTTCTCTTTTTGGGTTGGGTGTTTCCCTGGTTTTGGAATCAAAGTAACACTTGCTTCCAGGAATGAATTTAGAACCAGGCCTTAAATATTAAAATGTGAACATAAAACATTTTTTTCATCAATCTCATAAAAAAATTTCAACTTGTTCTCTTTAGTTGTTGCTTATAATTTCCCCATGCATATAGAAAGATATATGTGTATATATAAGGATAGATGTACAGATATGTTAATTTTCTGCTAAAGAATAAATACATTTATCTTTTAAAATGACAGATCCAGAGTGGAAAATATCCAGGTGATTGCAATTTGCTTTGCCATGCACCCATGAAAACTCTGTAGTGGAAAGAAAATGGAGCAGGCATTTATGATAATAGAATAGTCTATTTGTCTCACATTTATCATGATATTTAAGTTAATTTTTCCAAACAGTGTGAAATGCATACATTTGTAATCGGATACTATTCCCCCAGGACTGAATCTAATGTGAAAAAGCTGCAATTCTAATCTACATGAACTTGAATCATGTAATAGAGAAAATAAGATGTTGATTGGGAGAAATGAAAAAGACAAAAACAATGGGAGACAGGAAACAGGACACAGAAGAAAAAGTGATTTAAAGATTTGGAGTATGTAGTTATTTTGGTGTCAGGAAATTTATCTTTAAGAGGAAGGGTGAATAACCCTGAAACAATAGAAGACACGTTGTTTTTTTGTACATAATCTTGACAGGAACAACATCCTTTTGGAAGGGTAACCTTGGAGTTACATCTAATTCATATTTAATGAATGGTGTCATTTTATTTAATAGCAAATAACACCACCAGGTGTGTCAGTTACTTAGAGATTATTAACCAAGCAGGTGTTCTGGGTAGATCAGCTTGTGCTTTTTTTCAGGCCTCTTTTTAGCAATATCATGTGATGGGCAATAACTCCAGTGCCTTTTTAATTTTCCCTACTTGAAAATCAAATTTTATCTCAAAGAGCCATCTTTTTTTAATCAGATCCTTCTCATCCCCCCTTTTAATCAAAGTACCAGCTTGATGTAAGAAAGCAATACAATCCAGCCTGATGTAATAGTAGCCTCTTAGGCAAAGCTGCTAGTTTTGCCCTTTAAAGAAACCAAAACAGAACACTTTACATTCCCTCAATACAAAAGATGAACTCTCAAGTTGTGACAAGAGACTTTGACTTAGGACAAACTTTAAGTATCAGGGCAAAGATGAGAAACGTTTAAGTCATCTGACCTTGACACATCCTGTTTGGCAGACACTTTCAAAAATATTTCTGAAGAAATATCACTTCCATAAAGCAACATAAAAATATCATTGATGTATTAACATCTCTGGCACAGGGAATGCTCTAGAATTTATTCACTGTTAATGAATTAACAATAGTGGGATTATATTTATATGTTTCTGTGAGAAAAAAAAAAAGTAAAGTTTCATTATGCCAATGGGTATATGCTCCTTTGACAACCTTCTTGGCAGCGATTATGAAAGCAGAATTTTTGGGGGGGGATGAGTCACTGGGGCCCAGCTTATTAAATTTTGTAAATCATAAGGCTTGTCTACAAATGCAGAACGCTGCCCCTGATTTAGTCATTGGCCTAGAAATTCTGCTGTTAGAACCATTAAACAGATCCAGAGTTTAAGTTGCACAGTAAATTATACCTGAAAAAACAGACAGAGACTTTGCTTCATGTTTCCCTCTATGAAGCACAGACTGGCCATGCTGCAGCAGCCCTGTGAGCCGCTGTCAGGCTGCACCATGATGCAGCCAGCTACTGCACCCTGAATGAGCCCACCTGAGACTATTGCAGAGTTCTATGAATTTTAATATCAAAAATGGAAGACTAAATTAAATTAGTCTTTTCCTATTTGAAAAATCTTCACAGCTGGAATAGATACAACCAATATCCTTTCTAGCTTATGCCAGCTTTTGCAGTTAGTCTCCACAAACAGCTATCCTTAGAAATAGCAAGGGCAATGCAGTTGACTGTTTTAAAATAAAAGTCTGTAATTTTGACTTTTTTCTTTAAAAGTAATAACGAATTGCCCATAGCTACTATGACTGAAACAGCCCTTTAAAGTCCACAAATAAATGAGGCCACACAAAAAGGAAAAGTCATACATTAAAGGTACCTGATCCTGTGTAGAATTCTGTCATGAAACTTTCTAATGCCTTGTTTCTGTAAGATTCAAACTGCTAACTATAGTTTAGAGGTTATTCAGTTATTTAACATTTCAGTAAATTTTTTAAAATAAAAGCTAACTTTGAAAGATTCTAGTGGCTAAATTATAAATGGCCAACTATTTCACTTAAATTGCAAAAATAATCATGTTTTAATTAACTTTATTGGTACATTTTAGGTATACATTATGATCACATTCATCATTGGGAATTTGTACCTGTACATGATATATCTTAGTTCTTGTTTTTTCCCATTCCTCTTCCTTCTCTTCCACCCCTCCACCCCTCCCTATTTATAAAAGGTTTCCTTCCATGGAAAGGAAAGAAGGGAAAGAAAAAAATATGAGAACAGAATCATTTCAAGAAATACACAGGCTATAAGGAAATGGTACCTACTATATCATATAACTTTATTGTGTTTATATTTTGAAAACATATTATATTCTATAGTTATTCAATAATTATAATGACAGAAAATATGTACCAAAATTGCTCCCATTACATATATATGATCTGGGAATGTGTTTTTAAATCATAAGAAGAATAAAAGTGTCCTATTTAGGATCACTTGTAGAATGAAGCCCTAGATACAGAAGACATTCAACAAATGTTGGTTGATGATAAGCAGTCTACCCATTCTATAGGCTTCATAAACATAAAATCCTCACTTAGTCTTTTCCAGTAAATTAGCCTAACCATTGTCACTGGTAATTTAGATTTGCAAAGCCTTCTTCAAGCCAACAGAAAATTAATGTCAACCACTTATTGAGCTCTTCATACTGTCCCCCAAGATTCTGAATACCCAATACCTCACAACATAATGTGAATGAACATTGCTTTTTGGAATTGATTTAAAAAATTTTTCCCACTTGAATATTTTTTATGTTAAGACACAAGAATGAGTTTGGAAGATATGATTAAAATGTGGTTTGATAGCAATAGAAGAAGGAAAGGGCAGAAATCAATACTGTAAGAGCTAATAAAGACAAATGTTCTGTGATTCACCAGCGAAGAAATAATGGATGAAAAATTGAATATGATTCAGCAGTGTAACACTGTCACCACAAGGCAAGTGCTGTATTGGATTGCATTAATAGACATATCATGTAAAACAAGCAAAGTGATTTTTCAGTGGTGGCAGTTCTCAACACCATTGGTCAGGCCCAAATTGGAAAAGCATCTTTTCTCCGGGGCACTATCATTACATAGAAAGCTGTATAGCATTTATAGAACAAATTGACAAAAATAAATAGATAAGCAATAAATATCAATAGATGATGATAGATTTTTAAAAGTATCAAACACAAAGTTTAGAAAACCTTTCTGGCTTTCCGAGATCAGGAGAACTAAATCTGCATTCAGTCAAAAGCAGAGATATCTGAGTATAGAGGTACACACCTATAATCCCAGCACTCTGGGAGACTGAGGCAGGAGGATTGCAAGTTTGAGGCTAGCAACTCAATAACTTAGTGAGTCCCTATCTCAAAATTAAAAAAAAAATAAAATAAGGGCCAGACACGTAACTCAATATGAAGGCCCTGGATTCAATCCCCAGTATTAAAAAAAAAAAGTCAACAAGAGAAAACATAATTGCTGTAAACCAAGTACATAAAGGGAATGAGATCTGAAAAGAACCAGTCACTTGTATTAGGTAGTGATATTGTCAGCGACAAATGGATTCCACTTGTTTCATATAATGACTTGTATTATAACAGAAAGAAAGGTCTCTAACATACAGGCATTCAAGCCCTGGTTGAATGGTATATCCGGTATTCCAGTCAATGGATATATCCAAAATATTCAGTATTTTCAGCTTTCCAAAAACATCTTGAAGTACATACCTGAGATATCTTCAAATATTTATAGTTCTTTCCTGATTTATATAACATGATATAGAGTCAGATTACTAAAATAGCAAAATTGAAAAACAATCTGGGGAAATTCAGCTTGAAGTTATAGACTTTATGGTCCCATGAATCTCTATTTCATCAAAAATAAATTATCCCAGAATGAAAAGATAGAGTGAATATATTAGCTAATTGTATTGAGAACCTGCAATCTACCAAGAAATATTCTATATTTTTTGCAAGTAACACCCCATTTAGTACACAATCTTAAGGGCAGTATTCTTATTATCTCCTTTTTACAAATGAGAAACAGAGGTTTAGGAAGGTTAAATGATTTTGCCCACAAGTTCCCACAGTCAGGATTTTGAACCCTAGAAAGCAAATTGCAGGGCCTATTAGGCTACATTGCCTCTCAGTTACATAGAAATATACCACAGAGTCTAAAGGAAGCAAGTTCAGGCTAGGATGACAGCGTAAGTATGTATGAACAGATTATGGCAGTTGATGACTAAGGAAATAAACTTATGAAGCAGAAGGACAAAATTAGAATAAGGGTAAGGAATATTTTATGCTCAATGAATGACATTAACATTACAACACACATTGCAAGAGGCTATTCAAGAGGTTATTCTCTCTGCAGACCTAAAACTTTAAGTAGTTTAGATTTTTATCCTTCTATGATAATTTTGTGAAATTTTTCTGAATGTATAGTGTTAAATTAAGTCCTTCAAACTCTTTCATAATGTATGATTTACATAAATCACAACATTGCTTTGGAAACATCACACTAAGGGGCTTCAAAGGAAATATTTAACTTTTGCCTAATAGAGATTAATTTAATATTCAATCCCCACTTAATATAGATTAATCTCATTAATAAGGATGGCTGGCTACAAAAAATCACAACCCCAACATTTGCATCTCTAGGTACAATGGAAAGAAAAGGCAGTTAGAAACTGGAATTGGAAAGCAATCCAGAACATTGAGCATGATTATGACAATTACCTAAATTGTATCACTTACCACATAACTGTAGTCAATTCAGAAACCTTATTCACAGAGGCATTCATGATATAAGAAAGAACATCTAGCTGCAAAACAGACTTTGTATTCATATTGCTTCTCATAAAAATACAATGATTTTAACTAATTTCCTCTTTCCCTGATAGCTTTCACATATTTCAATATGCCAAGGTATTCTGTTTCTCTTCTTTTTTCTTCTTACTCGAACTGGTCTCATTAAAAACATATTTCATTTCTGGTCAAAATAATGGGAACACACGACAAAACCATGATTTTATGACTTGATATAGAACTTTTTCCTTTGCCTCTTATCTCCTTTACTACTTTGAACATATTCACAACACCACAAGCACTACTGAGGATATTTCTTCACTTGTTCTATTATTCTGTTTTCCCTGTAATCTAAGGACTTTTAAGGGCATCTACAATGACATCATATTCCTTCACAATGAGTTCATTTATATGGCCCTTATGTATAAAATTGCATGGATAAATAATTACACTGTTTATGCTGAAGGAATTTTCTCATTAAAAGGCCTGGTTTGAAGATAAAAAAATTTTGTCCAATACAATTTTAAATTGTCACATATAATGCTGATAAATTTCTGAATTTAACATTCAAATCAAAAACAAAGTGTTTTTCCAGATTCTAAATTCTCAGCCTTCTCAAAACTAAAACAATTCAAAACCAATTGCATTGTTTATATTAAATGCTGATTCTTCATTGTTATTCACTGAATATCCAGTAATGACAAAATATTATTTAAACCCAGGCAGATTTAGAACAGGCAAATATTAAATACTAGTTTTGCCACTTATTCACTGTATAAATTGGCAACTTAATTCTGTACCTGTTTCTGCATGTTTAATGGAAATAATTTTACTTACAATGCAGGGTAACTATTGTAGGTTAGAGAGCAAATCAAATTACTATGGTGTCTTGTACATAGCAGGTACTCACTGAATAACAGCTCTTACAATTATGTCTATAATTTAATGAAATGTTAAAGGGCATCAAAAAGCCAACGAAAAGACCAAAAAAGAGCCAGTGGATTCTTACACACAAAACCTGAAAGTTGAGATTGGAAGGATCTCTGCAAATCATCCATTCCTGTGGACTGCAAGACTTCTACAGTGATTGGGACTTTTCCAGAAGACAGGGTCCCAAATGCCACACTGTTTCCACCAATGAATCTCAGATTTTAATTGTTTGATACATTAGGGTTACAAATAAGATTTTATTTGATAAAAGTTTCTTTTAGTAAAATAACCTTGAAAAAGGCATGAGATATCCAGAATTCAATCAGATACTGTATTTTTAAATTTTTTTTAAATTAACTTTATTGGTACATTTTAGGTATACAATATAATGACATTCATCATTGGAAATTTGCACCTTTACATAATCTCTCTTGGTTATTATTTTTCCCCCTTCCCCTGCCCTCCATTCAACCCCTCCATCCCTCCCTATTTACAAAGACTTTGTTTCCATTTTTCCATTTTCTCATATTAATTCCATTCCCTTCTTTCCTTTCTGCTACCCCTCCCACATCCCCTTCCCCTTTGCCTCTTTTCTTCCTATTTCACATTATCTATTATACCTTTTAGTCCTTACTTGCTCTTTTAGTTTTTCACACCAGACAAACTATTCAGTATTTACATATGTGTCCTTTTTATTTCACTTAAGAGAATGGCCTCAATGTGCACCCATTTAGCTATAGGTGTCTCTAATTTCTCATTTTTCATGGTTGAGTAGAACTCCATTTTATAAAAAAAAACCCACATTTTCTTTACCCAGTCTCCAGTTGATGGACAATTGGGCTGCTTCCAAGTTTTAACTATTACAAATTGTACAACCCACAATGTGGGAAAAAAATTTCACCGGCTGTTCCGCAGACAAATGTCTACTATCTAGAATATATAAAGAACTTAAAAAAATCAGACCTCCCAAATTTAAAGACCCAATCCAAAACTGGGCATCTGAAATGAACAGACATTTCTCAGACAAAGAAGTAGAAATAGCAAATAAACATATGAAAAAATGTTCAACATCACTGGTCATCCAAGAGATGCAAATGAAAACAACGCTGAGATTTCACCTCACCCTAGAAAGAATGGCTGCTATCATGAAATCAACCAATAACAAATGCTGGCGGGGCTGTGGGGAAAGAGGAACCCTGCTCCACTGCTGGTGGGAGTGAACTGGTGCAACCACTGTGGAAATTAGTATGGAAATACCTCAAAGAACTAGAACTGGAAGTCCCATTTGACCCCTCTATTCCATTGTTGGGTATCTTCCCCAAAGAATTAAAAGAATCATACCACAGTGATATATGTATACCCATGTTCATAGCATTTTTTTAATTCTTAAGAGT
Organism: Heterocephalus glaber; assembly: GCF_000247695.1. The sequence goes on from NW_004624748.1 coordinate 20,592,246, forward strand.
TAAGCTACCAAAAGATTTTTATGTATGTAATAAAAATGTGCAATTTCTTTTTTTTTTTTTTGAGTAGGAAAAATTTATTGGAAGAAAGCTTCTGCCTAAGAGAGACAGAAGGGGGACTGAAAAGTGGGTTGCCTGCTCACCCGATTTTTCAAAGATGTTTTATACAGCCATGCCATGTGGTGAGGCGGGTACAAAATGGAACAAAACTATAAGACCCAATGGAAATTTACAAGGTGGATCTGAGGTGGGACAAAACCATGACCAACCAATAAGATTACAAGTACAGTCACCCAGGTAATATTGATTAAATGGGGAACAAATAGGAAGACAAATCACATACAAGGAATTTCCCATTTAGAATATCAATCACTGCTATCTATAGGGGAAGTAGTACTTCTTTTCCTCTTAATAATGCTAAACAGTGAATGTGCCTCAATTGTTCTCCATGTTAACTCCTTGCTGTGTTGGCTCCTAAAGGACTGGCACCTTAAGGGAGGCCCTGTCTAACTGCCTACAATATATCTAATTAACTTACCTATCTGCAATATCCCGCCCCCCTCTGAAGAAGTACCCCTAACTGCTGTGAGGAGCCAAAGGGCTAAGACCAGCCTGGCTACTTCTGGCTGAAAGAGAGTCATAGTTGTAATCAGCAGTCAGTTGCTTTACAGAGGGTCTCTATCTAAAGGCCTTCCATAGGCACCAGGCATTGTCACCTTGGGTAGCCTTATAGCTTTAAGTCTGGAAGAGACAAAAGCCAAAGAAATAGTTAAGAATACATGGGCTAAATAATAAGGTCAGCAGGATTGCTGTGACTATAGCCAACAAGGTTTTCCACCAGGAGGAACTAGTAATAGCCTCCCACAAAGAGGATAAGGATAAGGTCCAGAGGACTTCAGAATCCAACATAGAAGTCCTATTGTATAGTTTAGCAGTTTGAGCTGTTTACAAGGTCAATCTGGTGGATCCCAGTAAAATAATCCTAGCACATTTGTCATTGGTTTCATTTGTATGACTGCTTGGAGTTTGGCAGCCTCTAGGAAAAAATGAAAAAAACTTTTAAGAAATTAGAGAATGAAAAATCTAAGCATGAGCACACTAGAATGGAAGGGCAGGTTGGGGAGAAAAGTCACACTTGATACTGAAATAGTGATTGTAACCTGCTGGCTCTTAGATTCTTTCATTGATAAAGGTTATGTATAAGTCTGATAAATAGCAAGAAGTTCATACTGATTGACACTGGTCTCAGTTTAACTTAGTCTTAAACACCCAGCAGAAAAGGATAACCAAAAGAGGTATAAAATAATGCCATAGTAATAAAGCTAGATATAAAAAGGGGCTCCACCCACTGATCCCTTCTGGCAGTTTCTAGCTACACCAGTAGCTGACCACAGCTATGGATCATTAGGAAAATACTATGATAAAATCTCTAAATGCTCAACTGAGTTTTAAATTTCTTAAGCAAGATCTGTTCTTCAAATTGTCTCATCTTCTTACAGCTAAAACTAGAGAGATTTATGACAAAACGTGCAATTTCTGTAAGTCCAGTGGTCTCTAAAGTTAAAAGAAATAAATCATTGTACTTATTTATATGAGCAAAATAGATGCAAAATACAATCTATGCGAGTAGCCACTTGGGAGGAAATTATAGAGTCATCTGATTTGTAGGCTCTATGGATAGCTATAGCTTTAAATTTTGAAATCTGCAACACATATGTTATGTAGAGGTTTATCTGTCAGATCCTCATTACAAAGAAGCAGGTGTTTGCTCACCAGAACCTTTAATAATGAAGGCGATGAAAAACATCACTTAAGAAAGCCACCCTTAAAAATGTTTAAAGCAGTGGAGTTTTGCAAAGGAAACTGCTCAAACTATGTAGATCTGAGATTCAATATAGAGTTTTAAGATAATTATTTATGCAGTACTACTATATTATTCAATGAGGTATTTACAGGTTATGTGTTACTACCAGGTATGGTTTTGAGAACAGCTGACTCTTCAAAGAGCAAAATAGAAAAAGTCTTTATTTTTGTAAACCTGTCTTCTCATCAGGAAATAAGTATGATAAACTTAATACGCAAACACAGCTGATGATGTCAATGTCTCTTTCACATTTCCTCCACACTTCCTGGCTGAAAGTATTAACTGTGGAAAACTGCAACTCTCTGCCATAGCACCAGAACACACTCTGCCCACACTCAAGGTAATGGCAATTTTGAAATCCTGAAAATAGCCCTCAGCCAATGACAGAAGAAAATCTGAGAAACACACATCCCACCTTCCTCACCTTCTGATGGAAAGCAGTTGAGCCTCACTTGTCCACAGAGGTAATCTGCTCAATTCCCTACCTCCCTCAGTTCATTTCCCTGCCGCACTACCTATATTTCTGGGATTGACTTCCCAAGGAAAATGCATGCCCTTAAATCTTATCTGAGGATTTGCTTTTATGGAGAACTTATCCACATCTGGACACCAAGTAATTTACATCATATGTTAAAAGGTCATTTGTGCTGTGGAAAAAATATGAAGTTGTGAGGATAGATGAACATTAAAGGACAGTCAGGTAGTGGAAGGTATTTAAGCAAAGGCTTGAAGGAGCCAGGGCTGAGTAGTGGGGAAGTAGGAGGGAAAGATGGTGCAAAGGCCCAGACACAAGAAAAACTGTTTCATTCAGGACTTGGGAGGAAATCACTGGAGCTATAACAGAGCCTACAGGACAGAAGGGTAGAGAATGGGATACAAACAGTAACAGTTGGGGTAGGAAGGTTAAAGATTTTGCAAGATCCTAAAAGACCCCCAGATTTTAACCTACATGTATTCAGTGATATGGAATGATTTGAGCTGAGAAGTGACATTTTCTGATGTGTTTTAAAAGCATCTTTGTTGTTACCATGTTGAGAAAGTCAAAGTAGAAAGTCAAAGATAAATGCAAGGAGACCAATTTAACATCTATTACAAACATGTAACCAAAAGGCCATCGAAGATAAATTGGTAAGTAAATTATATAGTATTTACATACAATGAAATATTGTTCAGTGATTAAAGGGAATAAAGTACCAATACATGCTACAATATAAATAAACATCAAAAATATTATGTTAACTAAAAAAAGCCACATTCACAATGTGACATATATATGATTCTGTTTATAGGAAATATGCAGAAGAGATAAATCCACAAAGATAGGATTAATGATTTCCAGAAGTTGGGAATAAGAGTGATTAAAGAATAACTGCTTAATAACTATGGAGTTATATTTATGAATGAAAGAATGAAAATGCATTAGGACCACATAGAAGGGAAAGTTATTAATAAATAAATGTCTCTGGCAATGCCTTAGTTCAAGCTTTTACAACAAAGCCATTAGTGAATAGCATATAAACAAGAGATATTTGTTTCTCACCGTCCTGGAGGTTGGGAATCTCAAGATCAAGATATCAACAAATTCACTATATAGCACAGGCCCACTTCCTAATTAATAGATTGCCTTCCCACTTGGTCCTCCCATGACGAAAGCCAACTCAGCTTTCTGGAGCACTAATACCATTCATAAGGGAGCACTACTAGCATTCCATCTGTATGATAATATCCTCTCATAAAATGCCGCTGCCTTCTCATAGCATCACTGTTATGACTTATATCTAGATGTCCCCCCAAAGCTTCATGTGCCCATAGATGGGGATTTGGGGAGTGACTGGATCATGGATATGTGATACTGGATCATGGGTGAGATACTGGATTAGTCCACTGATTGATTTACCATTGTTCTGAGTGTGGGAGATGGACTTACTGAAGAGGGAAGACCCACCCTGGGTATGGGTGACACCAACCAACAGGCTTGCAGTCTAGATGGATTAAAAAGGGAAAGAATTAGGAAGGTCTGTTGCCTTCTGCCTGCCTTGCTATGAACTGTTTCCCTTCTGTGATGCCCCTCTGCTATGCAGCCCTGCCTTGGAACCAGCTGACTGAAGCCACTAAAACTGTGAGCCAAAATAAACCCTTCCTCCTTTATCTTATGAGTGTTGAGTATTTTGCCCCAACAAAGAAAAAGATAGTCACTTTGGGGTTAGGATTTCAATATATGAATTTTGAACATCAGACCAAATAGCCCAAGTGAAGTTGAACTGGCTAGCATTGAGGATAAAGATTTAGGCTAGATCAGGAAATTATCAGCTGGATCCAACATTCCTGAGTCCAACCTTTAAACAAGAAGCCCCTCCAAAGTCTACACCTCTTGGAAAAACCAACAGGAGACTTGAAATACCTGTTCAAGTGCAATTCAGTTAAATAAATGTCACATCGTCCTCACTCTGACTTCCAACAGAGAGCTGCATGTGCACTGACTATTCCTCTAATAGGATCCTTTAGTGTAATCACCCTTCTGTCCATTTGGGTTTCTAGGTGACATGGACTTGCCTGGTGATTTCTATGAGTGCCTATAAATCTGATTATGAGGAGTTCCATTACCATTCCCCTTCTTAAACTACATTTTATCTTTTGCTTCTGGTCCACGTGGTAGAAAAGTTCCTAACCATTTTAAGTTTTGTTCTTGTAATCTTTGTATTTGGACCTTTTATAATGAACACTCTCCTTAACTTAATTCCTTCCATTTATAGTCTGTTTGATTCCAGATGACCCTGCCTTCTCTTGATCTAGAGATCTACATAGGACTCCTTGACCCTTGACCGATGACACTCCAGGACTGAAAGTCAACAGGAGTGAGAGTGAAAAAGGGAAATGAATGAGAGAACGCAAGCTCCAGGGGCCAGAATCTTTATCTTTTGTGTTAACCAATGCAATATTCAGTAGGTTCTCAATGAGTATTTGTTAAATCAAATTGAATGAGTAGGAAAGGAAGTGAGGGAGGGAGGGATAAAAGAAGAGAGAGAAGAAGGGGGAAGGGAGAGAAAGGGAAGGAAGGGAGGCAAGAGAGGGGAGAAAAAGAAAGGAAAAGAGAAAGGGAAGGGAAGGGAAGGGAAAGTTCTGAAAGGAATCCAAGGAAATCATATTTTATAGATAGTCAAGCTAGGTTACACCTTTTCTTTTCAATACAATAAGATGTGTCCCTAAGGTAATGTAATCAATTTTCTTGGGTGGCATACATATTGACTTTGAAACCAGTTTCAAATGGGAAGCTCTTAAATGATCCTAAACAGTGGCAGTAATGTTGGTGTAATCTAGAGCTTCCCTATGGGGCTACTTTTAAGAAGTCATCTGGATATTTAAGTCCTGACATGTAGGCTTTTTAAAAATACATTTATGGCTATATGTTTTATATTTTCTACAAACCAATTCATTAGAAATTCAATATAAGGAAATAAGAATACTAAGAGAAAAGGAAGAAAGAACATCACTCTAAATATGATAAGCTTAATAAAATTTACAGGTCAAATATAATTTCAGAGGCCTAAATGATTTTCAAACACATTTTCAAACTTGCTAAGAGTTACACTGAGTTACCATATATCTATTACTGACTATGTATACGCCATTTTACATTAAATTATCTGTAATACTCATAACAGCCACCCTACTAAATACATACCACTGCTCCAGTATCACAGATTAAGAAATTAAGGGTTGAAAGGTTGAATTTCCACAGTCATGTAACAAACCAAGACAAACCTGTGGCTTGAATCACAGTCTGTATAAAGCCATACCCTTGGGTTCCATACAAAATGCAATACTTTCCAAAAGCAAATGAGGTTGAAGGAAGGGGAGAGAATTGGGGAAAAAAGAAGAATCAAGATATATTATGTACAAGTACAAATTCCCTAAGATGAATGTGATCATTATGGATATCTAAAACATACCAATAAAATTACTTTAAGAATAAATAAATAAAAGCAAATCAGACAATGTCTTCCTTTATGATACAAAGTTACAAGCATATTTATTACATATACCTCCAAAATGCTTATATATAAACCATTCGACATATTTTCTAAATGATGCTAAACTCAAACAAGCAATTAATATTATAAAACTATTTTAATTTTTTTCCTTTTAAAACCAATTTAACTGTTTTTAGCAATCCAATCACTCCCATATTCATTGCAGCATAATTTCTGTGAGTCAAGTTATGGAATTGACTTAAACATCCATTAGCAGATGAATGAATAAAGAAAATGTAGCTTGTATAAACAATAGAATATTATTCTGCCTTTAAACAATAAAAGAAATCCTGTTATTTGAAACAGTTTGGATAAACCTGGAGAATATTATGGTAAGTGAAATAAGCCAGGACAAATAGTATATGATCTGACTTCTACGTGGAATCTAAAAAACTTAAACTGAAGAATGAGAGATTAGAACGGCAGTTCCCAGAAGCTATGAGAACAGAATGGCAAGATAATAATCAAAAAAGTACAAAGCTTCAGTTAGACAGAAGGAATAAATTTTGTAGATCTGTTACACATCATGGTGACTATAGTTAATACTAATGTAACATGTTTCAAAACTGCTAAGAAAATAGATTTTAAACATTCACACATACCTATAAAATAATAAGTATATGAAGTGAGATGTTAATTGGCTTAATTTAGTTATTCTATAATTGCATACATATGTCATAATATCAGACTGTATACCATAAATATACAGAATTATTAGTCAATTGAAATTAAATTCTGATCATGTATCTACACATATTAATTTTTAAAATAAAAAATACCTGAAATATTGCCAGAAAGAAAGATAATGATGAACTTCCCATTTTAAAAAATGAAACTTTAACATATGATTCACATTGGTATTAAATTCATATTTTATAGAGGAAAAACAGTCTTGTTTTCTATAATGACCAGAGTAGTTTTATAGATATCCCTTAAGGACTCCTTGATTCCAGAGCCTATCAGCATGAAAAAAGTAATAAAAGAGAGCTCATGAAGATCTAAAAAGTTTATAGAAAGAACTACTACTTCATAATGAGAGTTTCCAGATCACAAAGTAGAAAAAAGAAATCCAACCATAAATCTATATTCAGAGTACAGCAAGAGAAATAGGATATGAGGTAATTTTGAGTAGCACAAATCTTATGAACAGAGGTGGAAGTTATTCAATAACATTTATTGCAAGGTCTAGTTCAGTGCCTTCCATGGGTCGGCAGTCAAATAATCTTATTTGGAAAAGATATTTATGCAATGATAATCAGTCTACTTCAGCACTGCAATTTTGGGGGAGAATATTATCTGTACCTAAGTTAAGGCTTTGAAGTAAAATAATAAAAGGAAGGGCGAAGACCAGGCATGGAAAGTATTCAAAAGAGAAATTAAGGTTTCTGCAAAATTTACATAAACACTCACAATTACAATTCAGAAAAATAAATGCCTTTTCAGAAAGTTTGAAACACATTTTGGTAAGTGCAGGGAATGTATCACAATTATACATGATATTCTCCCCCACTCCATCTTCACCAAGTAATACATATGTATTTATTCATTCAAAAAGTGAAGATGAAGACAGAGAAGGACTGTGACCCCCATTTCAGGGCAAGGGGCATCAATAATATGTAATTGAATCCTTTAGTCTTTGATAACACAAACACAACCCAGTATACTCTCAGTGCACATTCAGGTGCTAATATATGAACAGAGCTTAAATCTAGAATAAAACAAAACCGAAGCCATGCTGACAACAAAAACATATACTTTTTCTTTATGAAAAAATTGTTTTTAATACAAATTTATATGGTATTTTTAAATAACAGAATTCTAACATTCTTTTTGTATCTTCTAAAAACTACTAATTTAAGAAATAGTTTGTGGGCAAGAACAACATGAAAATAAAAAAGATTCTGCCAATGTCACAATATTTCTTTAAAAATGGCATATAGAATTATTTCACTACATTCATCATAATGATATTTGTTTATAAGTTTATAAGTTCATAAAGCATTTTGGACTAAAGGTGATACAGTAATGATTAAAAAAACCAAATAACTGGAGTTGAATGTGCAGACTGAATCACTCAGATTTCTTATTTTGATGTTTATGTGAGCAATAAGAAGAAAGCTACATTGCTGACACTGTTAGAAACCCAAATGAGAAAGACATAATTTACAGAAAACTTTAGGTTATCAAACCACTAAATTCATTTTTATATTACAACCAAGTTTTTTCTTAGAATTCTCTGTATTTGCCTTTTTTTCCATTCATATACCCAGTTATGGCTAACATAACTCCTATGATTAGTGGTCAGCTAAGAACAGTAACTTTTACCTGATGTTTTCTTATAGAGATAGTTGGAAGGGAGAAAAATCTAGGCTGTCCAATTAGCAGAGACAATGAATTCTAAAATAGAGCTATTTATCTTTCCTAGTTGGAGGGGATGTGTAGAAGTTTCAAGCAATGGAAGTATGGGAAGCAGCATGTCCCCAGGAGCAGCAATCAGACAAACAACCAGAAAGAAAAACCTAAAAATAAGAGTTATTGCCTCTCTCTGGTGTTTTTCATTTTATGCAAGCTATTCTCTGCAACCATATCCCAACATCATCTCTGACTTCCTCCTGCTGAGAAGACTGTCTTCACAATTTAAACAGATAAAGTTTACAGTACATCTTTGCAAGCAAACTATTGAAGTCTTGGGAGCAAGTCACTCTGAAAATTTGAAGAGAACAAAACTCCATGTGGCATTAAGACTAAGTTCAAATTAATTATGATTTTCTTTTTTTGGAAAGATACTGGGATCCACCAGAATGCACACACTGGCACACATGCGCACATACACCTGCACACTAGCAAGTTCAGAATTTGTCGAACATTTTCTGTTAAGCCTGGCATAAGTATATGCATATACATACATGCAGTTATGTGCAAACTCATGAAAGAGAGAAGAGTCCCAAAAAGATGAACAGTGTTGTTTTCATTCTTTGTAACATTAAAGTACTTAGTAATTACTAAATAATTTTCATTTAGCAGGGAAGTTTCATTCTATATTTGGGAAAACATCTTTCAGAATAAGGCTGTATTTGAATATAGTTGAGTTACAGATGGTCAAATAAGAAGCATAAATCAGGGAGTCATCAAATTAAAGAAGGTCAGGCAAGACAAAGTACAGACAGATATCTATCATTTTTTCAGCAGGAAATATCCACTCTCTATCCATTTATTATTCATAAATACTTAGTGAGCACCCATTATATTCCAAGTTCACATTCTGCTCTCAGTGAGTGTGCAGATAACCTTGTGCAGGTGGCAAGGTGATATATCCCAGCATCAATCAACAAGAACCAAAAATTCAGGTTAAAGAGAACAAAGTAAAGGACCAGATACCAAGGCAGAATAATGTCGCCCATGTGAGAACCTAGCCCCCCAGTCAATGGGGACCTGCCCAGCTTTGCAGAGATGCCCTCCATCTAAATTCAGGAAAGCTCTCATACCACAGGGAGAGACCTGAGACTGCTCAAAATTATACATAATTGTGTTTATTTCTCCATTAGCTCCCATATTATCTTGCTATCACTGCACCATCATGCCCATCTTCTTAAATTTCTGCTTAACCCACTTAGTTCAAAAATGACTTGCTACAGCATTGCTGCCATGTCTGCATTCTCATTCTTTACCCTAGCCAGATGGAACCAATTTTAGACCTGCACATACAACATTCCCACTTAGGCTTCCATGTTCGTATCAGTACCTCTGTGTGATGAGTTCTCACATAAGCTAGGCATTGTGCCAAGTGCTCAATACGAACTGCTTCTAGACCCACAATGAAGAGGCTACAATGATTATTACTATGTTTACGGACAAAGAAACTGTTTCTTAAAAAGTTAAGAAGCTTACCCAATAGGTCAAAGCCCTGAAACCTGCTTCCAAAGTCCACTCTGTCATATGCTATACTATCTCCTACCTCGTTTAGCTGACTCACAGTCCCACACAAATTTCTTCTTACTCCATAATTTGATTTAGATGCTGTTCACTGTTTTCTCTGAACAGCTTGCTGACTCCTCTATCATGGTACTTATCACAGCCATCTGCAATATTTGAGTTACTTTGGTCTCTTTCCATTAGGGTCCAGAATAAGCTCATGAGTTCTTTAAACTCTAGTGTTTAACCCAATGCCTGGCACTTCAAAAATGTTCAAAAATGGTCATGTGCCCTGGACTATGCTTGTTCCTTAAATTTAAACCTCAGTTTCTATGTGGCAAATGCAATAATAAGATATCCAGTTTACAGAGTTGCAATGAGTATGAGATTAAACAATCCCTAAAAATACTGAGACTACCTACATCCATAAAACTCTCTCAATAATTCAGGAATAAACAAATGCAGTGCAACTAAGATATCAAGGGTAACACAAGAATTGAACCACTAGTCTATCTGACTTCAAAGCCATTCTTCTTCCTGTATACCATACTAGCTTTCAGATAACTACAAATGAATATTCTTACTACTCCTATAAATTGAAACGAGGTTATCCACTCTATCATCCTTTAACTAGGATTATGAGAAAAACAGTGTTTACACCTATATTTTAATGTGCCTATATCTGGCACACAGTAAGAGCTCAATAAATGTTGAGAAATAAACTTGTTCCTGGTACGTAAGTAGCCCATTTCATGTGTTCTTTGCTGTCTGCCTGGGTTGACAGTTATCACTGTAAACTCTAGAATTTTGCTATTCAATCTGTGGCCCATAGATCAGCAACATCACCTAGCTTGTGAGAAATACAGAGTAGCAGGCTCCAACCAATAAATCAGAATCTGCATTTGATCATGGTCTTCAAGTGACTAGTATACCCAGTAAAGTTTAAGAAGCACTACTGTAAAATATAAAGTGTATGCAAAGATGTGATTCCCACATAAAGGACTGGTAATTTGAGATAAAGAGAAAGATCATTCCATCATAAAATTACAATGGATCAGCACTACAAAAGCAAAAGAAATGCAAAGGGATGACAATATAAGACACTGTAGATATTTCAAGGATGCACTTCTTAGTTTCAATTGAGAACACAGAGCTCTCCATAAAGGTGTTGTCTGTAAAAGGCTGGTGGTAAGTTCTGCTATCCTATTCTTGAAGTCATAGTGAGGATAGACCACAGCAAAACCCACATGGTAGGATATATATCAACTCAAAGAGGAAGTATGTATAGTGAATGAAGCATCAAGATCTGAAGGTGAATTGCCTAAGTTCTCCAAACAAGAAGCTCATTGGTCATGTGTCCTTGGGTATGCTTGTTCCCAAGGATACCCTCAGACCTAGAATAGCAAAAGCAATTTTAGGCAACAGAGACATGACAGGGGTATCACAACCCCCAACTTGAAACTATACTACAAAGCCACTGTGATAAAAACAGCATGGTACTGCCAAAGAAACAGGCCTGAGGATCCGTGGAATAGATTAGAAGATGCAGAAACAACTTCAGACATACTCAGCTACCTCATCTTTGACAAAGGAGCCAACCATCCTCACTGGAGGAAAGATAGCCTCTTCAATAAATGGTATTGGAAAAACTGGATTTCAATCTGCCAAAGATTAAAACTAGACCCCTATCTTTCACCATGCACTAAACTAAAATCCAAGTGGAATAAAGATCTAAATATTAAAACAGAAACACTAAAATTGCTGGAAGATAAGTTACGTAGAACTCTTGAAGACATTGGTATAGGAAAAGACTTTATGAACAAAACCTCAGTAGCACAGGAACTAGCACAATGAATCAACAACTGGGATCTCATCTTATTAAAAAGCTTCTGCATTGCAAGAGAAACCACCAACAGAGCTAAGAGACAACCTACAATGTGGGAAAAAAATTTTACCAGCCATTCCTCAGACAAAGGTCTACTATCTAAAATATATAAAGAACTCAAAAAAATCAGACCCCCCAAATATAAAGACCCAATCTAAAAATGTGCATCTGAAATGAACAGATCTGAACATTTTAGACAAAGAAGTAAAAGCAGCAAATAAACATACGAAAAAATGTTCAACATCACTGGTCATTCGAGAGATGCAGATGAAAACAACACTGAGATTCCAACTCACCACAGAAAGAATGGCTGCTGTCAAAAAATCAACCAACAACAAATGTTGGCAAGGGGGTTGTGAGGAGAAAGGAACCCTTCTCTGTGGGTGGTCTCTCTAGAGGGAGACCTGAGACCCCGGAAAGGACCGACTTTTAAAGAAAGAAAAGGAGACAGCCTGGGGAACGAACAGCAGTTTAATTCCTCTGGCACTATTCGACAATCACAAAGGAAAGAAGCAAGGCTTTTATACATGTAGGAAAGCAGCTTAGTTATTTTGGCTATCGTCTTTCTGATTTTAACCTCTGGTGACAAATGATTTTAAGTGACTCATAAAAGCTACAGGCGAATTCACAAGTCCCCCATTTCCATTCACCAATCCCATACATCAAAGAGCACACTGCAGCCCTCTTCTTATCAGATGGTACCAAGAGAGCAGGGCGACTTCAGCCAAAATCTAGCCCACCGGCCCACCACAAACATCACAGATGTGCATAGTGAGTCGTATCTCTCTCACCACCCATAGATTCATTGGGTCACAGTCCTCTGATCCTAGGCAATGGTAAACAAGAAAACTAGGAAAACCTGTTTTTCTCCAGTGAAACTTTCACAATGTCTCTTAAAGTTTTCAGGCATTCTTTCAACAAACAGACTGGTGGAATTTCCCAGAAACTACTTAATTTTCTCAGTTAACAAACTTCCTGTGATCAATTCCTACAACTAGATAGCTAAATTCTACAATTTCCCACACTTCTCCATTGTTGGTGAGAGTGCAGACTGGTCCAACCACTGTGGAAAACAATATGGAGATATCTAAAAAAAACTAGGATTAGAGGTCCCATTTGACCCAGCTATTCTTATTCCTCTGCTGGTTATCTTCCCAAAAGAATTAAAAGCATTATACCACAGCAATATATGTGCACCCATGTTTATAGCGGCACAGTTTCTAATAGCTAAAATTTGGAAACAGCTGAATTGCCCATCAACTGGAGACTGGATAAAGAAGATGTGGTTATTTTTATAAAATGGAGTACTACTGGGCCATAAAGAAGGAGAAATTAGAGACATTTATAGCTAAATGGATGCACATTGAGGCCATACTCTTAAGTGAAATAAGTAGGACAAATGTGTAAATACTGAATAATTTCTCTGGTGTGAAAAACTAAAAGTGTAAATAAGGATCAAAATCTATAATTGATAATTGAAATAGGAAGAAACGGTCTAAAGGAGTAGGGGAAACAGGAGGGGTAGAAAAAAGGAAAGAAGAGAAAAGAAAAAAAACATTAGTAAAAGAAAAAAAGGAAACAAAGTCTTTGTAAATAGGGAAGGGTGGAGGGGATGAAGGGAGGGCAGGGAAATGGGGAAAATATAAGAAACAAGATGCATCATGTAAAGGTACAAGATCCCAATGATGAATATAACTGTATTGTATGCCTAAAATGTTCCAATCAACTTAATAAAAAAAAAATTTAAACCACAGTTTCTATGTGGGAAATGGAATAATAAGATATCCAATTTACAGAATTGCAATGAGCATGAGATCAAACAATCCCTAAAAATACTGAGAATACCTACATAAATAATCACTCAACAAAAATAATAATTACTATCATAATCATCTGAAATATGTAGGAAGGTATATTTTGGCATGGTTCTCTTGCTCTAACAGACATTATTGGTGATGTAGGTTGTCCCATTTATGTTTTAATTTTCCCACCTCAAAATATTGTGTGTGCAACTGTACATGGACATGTCTTATTTAAATGTTCATTTTTTAAATCGGATTCCAAAGCTATGATTAATCACTAGGCTGAATGAGGGGGATAGAATGGTAAAGAGCAGGTCACAACAGATTTGAATTCCAGCCCTGACTTCACTAGTTGTGTGACTTATCTAAATATGTCTCCTTATCTTCAAAGTGAGGATAAGAACACCTCTTTAATAAAATCATTTACTGGGAAGAATTTCATAACAGTCAAATGAGAAGCTGTATGAAATGATATTCTGTGGTTGTAAAAAGCTTCCTGATTATGGAAGCTATAATGCTGTTATGGAGTGAAGTCTCAAATGTCTGCTCCCACAACTAGAGCAGTAAAACACACTATAAAACCATCCCTCTTTGCTAGCTGCACATGCAGTGAGGTTAGTCAGGAGGCGACTGGACCCATTGCTTTGCCCTTGCCAAGCTCAGATGAGGCATGTAGAAAGATGAAACAAGAGAGGAGAATTGCTTAAAAAGAAATATTGCTCACACAGTAACAGGTGAATGGTGGCAGCTTCCAGAATGACTGCTTTGGGCTTCCATACTATGATCTCTAGGCAGATGGGTCTAAATGTGTCTTCCAGCCAGCAGAGTTTTCTCTTTAGCACCACATTTCTAGGCAGCCTTCATAGTGTTTCTATTTATCAGCCACAAACATGAACAGAATACAGAATTCCTAAGTCAAAAGATGCTGTATGTTTAATTTTAAAAAGGTCAAAACAAAGACAATCTCCATGAGTACATGAGTCTGTGGGCCTCTCTTTGAACTTAGACATCCCCACACTGTAAACAAGGAGATTGTCAGGAAGCCGGGAGTATGTAGCTAAGGAGCAAGTGAAAATGAGATGGTGAGGGGTGTGATAACAGTTCTGTATCCCTAACACTTTAATCTCATAGTACATTTGTGCATCAGATGCATTTACCAGAGCTTTCCTGCCTTTTGAATAGGAAAGTAAATAGAAGACCACAAAGAGGGCAATGCCAGGAAGCTGGATTTTCATGTACACCAGTGGGATTAGATTAGTGTAGCCCTGAGCAGAGTGCACAAAGAAGGCTTCTGAGTTTTTAAAGACCTATCAGTATCTTCATCATGTACCTGAACAATTCACTCCAATCACCTAGTCTTTCCCATTTTACCTTCTTTTCAAATCTAAAAAGGACAAAAGCAGTCTCACTGTCTCTCTCCTCTATCACTTTCAAATCAGAAACAAAGATATTAAATAAGTTCCTGAAGAAATGACATAGAAAGCTATGTAAGACTTCAAATTCTTGATGATACAGAAACACAAAATGATACTGGACGTTTTCTGTCTTTGTTCAGATGGAATTACTGTACACGTTAGCCCATGACCATAGTTAACTGATTTCCTATGTTCTCACATTTGTTCACATTTTCTTCTCTTTGAGCTTCAGTGCTTCAGTGGTGCCAGTAATGAGGGAGAACGTATTTGTCTCTCATGACTGTCAGAGATGACACAGAGAAGCAAAATGAATGTGGGAGGTGCTGTTTTGCTTCTAATTAGCATTAGTGAGGGTTTTCAAGTATTTGTATAAAGAAAAGAAGTCAACATTCAAAGGGTTGGAATCTATTGGCCTTTTCAATGTTTTGCTTTAAGAAAAAAAGATAAAATTTTATATAAAGGAAATTCTGAGTGTACAATTCAATGGAAATGATAGGGACAGCTAGAAATAAAATATGAAAAAAATTAAATTATCCAGGTACTATAAAGCAAGGCATAGCTGAAGGTACCTTATTACTTTATATTATACCTTCTCATTCTGAATAACTACTGTTATATAATATGAGTCATTGATGTTTAATAATAGAAATAACCACAGTCAGATGCCAAATCAGGAAGAAAAGATCTGCACTTTGAAAAAAAACCTCTCTTAATGTATATGCCACATAAACGTTCGGGGCTTGGGCTCTGAAAGGGACCCTGCAGTGGGGAGCTATCGAGCAAAGCACTTCTGAGCAAAAGAAGGGTGGGGTTGCTAGTTTCAAGTCTGGTTCTTGCCCAGTTGAAGTAAGTGACACTATGAAAGTATGTCTAGGCCCAGCTCTGCATGTGTGAACACCATCACGCTGACACCCTATCTGGTTGCCTAGTAGCAGCTGGCAGAATTCAATGTGCTCTGTGTCCATCCGTCAAAATACCCACCGAAGTGTCTAATGAGAAGAGAGCTTTATATTACACATTTTAAGGAAAACCAAAAAGTATTAGACTGTATGACTCACTATCTGTAAAGACAAAAAGAAAACAGAAAATGAATATCTCTGCGGTGTAACATAGCAACAAACAGACTGTATTAATACTGCAAGTGAAAGGTATTAATAGCACAAAATAAGAATGTTCAATAATAGTGTGGGGTGAGCACCATGAAGGGAAAGAAAATGTACTTGGGATGCACACATGGATTTAATTATTTGTGCTTTCCTCAAAAAGGACAATATTTAGCAAAAGAGAAATTGTTGGAGAAAATCTATGAAAATTTAAATGTGAATAGAATGTATTGTTCTGAAATACCATGTCAGAAAGTAATCAGGTACAAGTAATGGGAAAAAAGTGACTGACAGCAATTCAAAGCAATGAGGATTTCTTTGTCTCACATAACAAGAAGTTGGAAGATCAGCCACTGGAATTAATTTTGCAGTTGTAAATGATAGAGCTGATATTTTTCTGTTTTCTTGGGCCTTCCTCTTGACCACAAGATGGCTGCTGCAGCACCAGTCACCATAACTTCATTTAAGGGGAGGGAAGGAGGGAGGGAGAGAGAGAGAGAATGAATTAAAGAAGAAAATAAAGGAAGGAAGGAAGGAAAAAGAAAGAAAGAGAATAAAATAGAGGAATGAAAAGATTAATGAGCCCCTTTTATCAGAAAAAGTGAAAGCATTTCCCAGGCTTCTACTTTTATCTGACTGACCAGATCTATTTCTCATGTCTACACAGAGAGTCCAATAAAATCTACCCTGAGTTTTTCCAGTCTCCAAAATGACTATCAGAAAGAGATAGGGAATGCCTGTTGGTCTGTCAAGGGACTGTGTCTACCACAATTGGACAGATAAATGCAAAAAATTGTTTTAAAAATGCAGATGATGATGAGATTAGTTTGAGCAACTGAAGCTATCTGAATAGCTTTGAAAGATTTTTCAAAGCAGACACAACAAAAAAGTACAAAAGCAAACTGTGGGCAGAAACAATATCTAGAATATCTTATTTTCAAAAGCATTCACACCCTTATAATAAACTTTCACACTTTTATGCACTGGAAAATTTCCACCAATGCCAGAGGAGCAGCCATCTCTGAAGCAGGCTGTGGCAATGATTTTCCACGCTGCACACAGGAATTCCCTGACACAGGTTAAGCAAGGAAATAAAAACCACTTTCACCAGAATAAAAATGCAAAAATGGGTTAAAAGAATAGAATATATCTGCTTAAAAAGTCCCCCACACATGTTCTACACTTCACCCTACCTCTTCTCTGGTCTGTTATCAAATAAGCGGCAGCAGTTTTATGCAGCACCAAGGTGCTTTGTCTTGCTTCAAGGTGTTTACTTTATTTGTAGGTATCCTCTGCTGGACACCCTGTCACCGTGTCCTTGTTACCCTGCTTACCCCATGTCAGTGGAGGCTTTGTCTTGAAGCTTCCCCACCATGCTGTGAAGTGTCACTGTGCCTATGTGAAAGGCGAACAGGCTGAAGGTTAGAGAGAAAGATTAGGTGGCTGAGGAGTGCTTTGGGGAGGAGCACAATGGCACCAAACCAAGCCAGTGAGACAGCAGAGCAGGTGGCACCACCCTGAGCTCAGGACTCTAAGTTACTCTTCAACCAGGGCAGCCACTAACGTAATGTTGAATTATGTTAGAAATTGAATAAGTGAAGTAAACCAGTCCTACTCTGGCCATAAAAATGAGAGAATCATAAGCAATGAAATACTTTCCAGCTTTGAGAACACTGAGTCAGTTTGACTCAAGGTATCTGGCCAACTGAATGTCTTTCAGTGTTTCAAGGAGAGTCACCAAACTCTACCTAGGACAAAGCCTGGCGTGTTGGGCTGTCTCTAACTATTTGCAGCACTCAGAGTCAACATAATCCTGCAAAAAACACTGAGGGCTTCAAAATAAACACTCCTGCATAAAACGCCTAGTTCTACACATAAACCAATGTTACCAGATAATATGCTAAAACTATATGAGCCTTCATCTCCTCGTATGTATAGCAGGGACAATATGTCTACTCAATAAAATAATATGTGCAAAGTACTATGCATGCTCCTGACACATGGATGGTCCTTTATCAAGGAGAGCAAGAAAGTTTGCAGGTTCTTGCCAGCCCCAAATGGGACAATCCAGGGCCCAGCACTCCCTAACAAATGGCACCAACTAATCAACAAGTAAGGAGTGTTTGAACACATAGAGAATGGAGACACAGAGAGGATGTAAAAACTTAGAACTGTCTAGAGAATGAAAAGAGAGGTGTACAGAATATCAGAAGGAAAAGAATTGTACCAGAAGGATAAAATGCCCTGCAATAGAGAAGACAAGGTTTAAAACCAGTGTTTAAGCCCTTTGACTTTCACAAGACTATGACTCCCAGTGGTGGAAAGGAGCAGAATGACCAATGATAACCAAGAAGAAAGTAAAGAATCAATGCAAGTTTGGCAGTGGGAAACCAGTGAAGAACAGGATTGAGAATGGACAGAATGGGGGCAAGGGCCAGGAAAGGTGTTGGAGGGATTTTGCTACAACAGTTTCTCCACCTTAGCACTATTGGCATTTTAGGCCAGATAACTCTGTATTAAGAACTGTCCTGTACATTGCACATGCTCAGCATCATCCCTAAGCTCTACACTTACTGGATATCTGTAGACCCTTCAGCTCTAAGTTGTTACAATAAGAAATATCCCCTGACATTGCCAAATGTCCAAGGCCATGGCAGGGGGCACAGTGAAATCCCCTTCAATTGAAAACCACTCTTTTAAGATGCAGTCTTCTGTATGTTTCAAGCCATAAAGAAAGAAATATATAAATAGTTTCAATTTCTTGTCACATCAAGCTTTTCTGTTTCACATCAATATAGAGGGAAAAATGCCAAAATTTCTAGTGGTAAACAGAAGAAGAAAATGCAGTGACTGTCAACGAAAGGGATGAGAATCTGCAGTTCTTTGTTATTATTGTGTGCAATGGTGCAAACAAAAATTACCATAGGGGAATACTGGAGACCATACTGTAATTTTATTTAATTTCAGAATATGACCAAATTAAGAATGTATACTATTTACAAAATTTTTAAAAATTTCTAATACTTTGAAAATTTCCAGCTAAGTATTTTGAAAAGACTCAAAAGGCTTATAGTGCCTTTTTTGTAAAGATAGAAGAAATGAATATGACAGGAAGTCTTTATAGCCTTTGCTTGTCTTTTCATTTTTTTAGACATGATGCATTTAGAGTCTTTCAATTGTTCCTGCCTCCCAGCTTTTTTACAATCTGAAAGCTTTAGCATTTAGTTAGGAAATACTGTACCCTAGTTGCTCCTATTTTTAAACAGATTCTGCAGAGTTGATATTAGTATAGTTTAATGTTTTAGGCAAAAGTTCAAAAAAGAAATAATTCAACCCTATATCTTTACTTAGTCACATATTAAAGAAATATAATTTATAATAAACATCTGCTTTCCAGTAATAGCAGACAGAAGGCAAAGAAAATTGGGCATGAGAAACAAATGACATACATTCCTGCACAGATGTAATTAAACTTTAAAGAATAGCTGAATGATTTTTATACCAGCTGCTATGAAGGAATCAACCAATAACAAACACTGGCAGGGGTGTGGGGAGAAAGGAACCCTTCTCCATTGTTGGTGGGAGTGCAGACTGATGCAACCACTGTGGAAATCAGTATGGAGATACCTCAAAGAACTAGGACTAGAGGCCCCATTTGACCCAGCTATTCCCCTGCTGGGTATCTTCCCCGAAGAATTAAAAGAATCATACCACAGCAATATATGTGCACCCATGTTTATAGTGGCACAGTTTGTAATAGCTAAAGCTTGGAAACATCCCAAGTGCCCATCAACTGGAATAAAGAAGATGTGGCTTTTTTTATAAAATGGAGTACTACTCAGCCATAAGGAATGAGAAACTAGAGACATTTAGCTAAATGGATGCATATTGAGGCCATTCTCTTAAGTGAAATAAATAGGACACACATGTGTAAATACCAAATAGTTTCTCTAGTATGAGAAACTGAAAGTGTAAATAAGGATTAAAATGATTAAAATGAATAATTGATAATTTGAAATTGGAAGAAAAGGTTCAAAGGGGTAGGGGTGGCAGGAGGGAAAGGGGAGAGATCAGTTACAGGCTGGAATCTGGAAAGAATCCATATATAGATTGTGTTTAAAACTATAGGAAGAGATGTAGATAGAAACTAGGCTGGAGCTCATCAGTGGATTGGAAAGGAAGAGTCACTGAGATCAAAGGAGAGAAGGGTATGTTTCCAGAAGAAGCACATACAACTATGTACAGTACACAGTACTCGATAGTGTGATAAATGACTGTTACTATTTTATGTACTTATAGCATCCTGTGCTTTTCATCCTTTAGAGCATAATCTTACTTATATAAAAGAGTTCACTGTAAAACAGTGTGCTGCTATGCCAGTGGCAGCCACATGTGTCTCATGTTTAACTGCTTATTTGGATAATGTCAAAGGGCCATCACAAATGATTGATGTATACCTTTTCAGTTTGCCTTAGAAGTTAGCACTCTGTGTGGTACTTTGCGATATACATGGATGAAATTGCCTAATAACATAATTCTCAGATTATATGTCCATCATGTGTCACATGACTGTATTGAAATTTAAATTTTAAAAATTTGGCCTATGTGGAGTCTACTAGCTAATTAGAATTTTTTTCCAGACCACTATTTGTTCAATATTAGTTTTGAAAATCTTTCTAAAACAAATCACATCCTTTGATGTCTTGTTAATGCTTGAGATGTTTTTTTAAATTATATGGAAAAATGTTTAAGTACTTTTCAGTTTTGCTTTGGTTGATTTCTATTATATTTGAATATTATTATAGTTTTTTTCCCTTGAATTGCTTTTCTTTGAATAATTTCAATATTTGTATATATGTGTTCAGTGAATGATAATAAAGTTATACATTTTTAATAAATTAAAAAAAGAATAGCTGAATGATTTTTATACTAGTTGAAGAATTAATAATAACCAAGTCAGTGTCAGGTCCTGTCAAAGTGCTACCTTAAGTCCAATGGCCTGGCCAAGTCTCAGTTCCTACTAAGATCACTCCATTATTGGAGAGCTCTCTGCACCACATGCTGAGGTGACAAACGGGGAAGCAAAACAACCGGTCAGTTCAGAGAAGGAAAATTCAATAAAATGGATTAATTGACGTTGTGAATGCTCTTCCCCATAAAAGGCAATCACATTTAATTTTCACTTTCTAATTGTTTGTTTTAACTTTCTTTGATAAGAAAGTACAGGAAAATACTACCAGAGATTGCTCTGTGTTAGCATCTTACTGAAATACATAACACTCATATTTCCTTCTGTCTCTTATAACATACCTCCTTGAAAAAATCATGGATATTTGAAAAAATTTTTGCTGGATTTTCCACAAAAATGCCTAAGATAAGGACTTAAATTTCTGCAACAACCATTAGGTTAATATCAATGAACTCTGGTATAGAGTATATTGCAGGTGAGGTCTTATGCTTCAGTTATGAATACACTATTTATTTCGATTTAGTTCCACAACTAGAATGGTAGCCTCAACCCAGACCAACTCAGTCAAAACTGTAGATGTTATACAAGAGGGACCACATTTTCATGTAATGGAGTGACTCAAATCCATGATCAGTACCAGAAAAAAACTCAAAAGTTTTTAGACCTGGTCTGAAACATGACCTATTACTAGCAGGGAAAAGATCAACCAGTATGGATTGTTTATATGGGTGATAAACAATTTCACAGTGTGTTTGCCATTCTGAATTGCAATAAAAAGAGAAATTGTTCAATTGGCTCAACGCCAACCTAAGAGTCCTAGTGACAGTGTCTATGCGACTCTTGCAATCAGCAAGACTCATCTGGAGACAAAGCCTATAGATTCAGTTCTACAGCAGTCAGTCTCAGTCATTGTTTTAAAACTATTAGGAAATGATATTTGAAATCCCATTTGTTTGAGTAATGATTCAGATTATGGGTTCCCACCAGGAATAAAGTTATAATAGGGTGGGAAGGTACAACACCCATAGTACACAAAACGAAGTTCCAATGAGCAAAGAAAATAATAAAAATCAAGATTCCACTCCATACCATAAACACTGGTATCCTGGATATGTGGTACCCAAAAATTTGAGTCTTAAAGCAGGCTGAAAAAAGTTGAACTGAAACATTGCACTACTGATGCTGAAACAAGGCACAGTGCTCTAAATTCTGCAAAAGGATAATGATAAAAACAGAAAATAATTTTTTTTGATTTATTAGAAAACATCTTGCAGATAGCTTCATCTGAATTTTGAAAAACAAATAGCAATCATATTATTTTACCTTAAAGGCTTCACCATTGTCCCTTCTTTGCACTGCTTTTATGAAAATGAACACAGACTGGTATGTGGGATTCCTTTTTAAAGCAGTCTTAGCATCAATGCAGTTTCAACCCAATTTCCCAATTTACTACATTTACATCTCCAATGTTTACCATAATTGATGTTTGAAATATTTAACTCAAGTTACTGTAGGAATCTGAAAAGTCAATTTGTGTTTAATATACCTTGTTTATTAAAGCATAAAATTAGAAAATACATTTTCAAAAGATTATTCAAAAGGTATGATTGAAGCAAAGAAACAGAAGGTGAGATTATAGATAGGTAATCAGATGTCTTATATTCAGTCATGCCAGAAAACTGAGCTGTGACCAAATACTAATAATTCTGTTACAGAGCTCTTTTTAGTCAAGCCGCCCAAATTTGCTGTCAGCTGTTCCCAACCTCTGTGTGTGTGTGCGCACATGTGTTGTGTGTGTGGTGTGTGTGTGTGTGTGTGGTATGGGGGGGGTAGGGGGCTAATTGAACGTGTCAAGGTGCCCATGTGTAGAGTTCTTTTCATATAGACTCTCGGCTCTGTTAGTCAGGGGGGAATCCAGGATTAACCTAGCTTTTTTAGTAAGTAACCCAGGTGACTGTGATGCAAGCAGCCCATGAGCAGTATTCTGAGAAATGTCATAACTTTCTGCTTAACTATCTCTTCCCAACCTCCTTGAGGAACACATGTTCCTCATAAAAGGATCCTCTTTACTTCTTACCATTTTCTCAAGCTATCTTTGAATCTCTACTCCCAAATCTTCTCCTGCGTCTCTTCCTGTGTATGCTAATTAGCTTTTCATCAGTGGAACAAAATATCTGAGAAAATCAACTTAAATGGAAAAAAGGTTTATTTCAGCTCATGGTTTCAGAAATTTCAGTCCATGGTCTGTTAGATGCATGGTTTAGGGGCCTGTTGTGAGGCTGAACATCATGGTAGAGAGTACATGGTAGATGAGATCTGTTCCCCTCGTGGTGACCAGGAAGTAAACAGAGCAAGGAAGAGCCAGAGTCTCAATATCCCCTTCAAGGGCATATCCTCAGTGACCATCCTCCCACTTGACTGCACCTCCTAGAGTCCCTCACTCCCCCTTGGTACCACAGGCTGTGCACACAGCTGTCAACCACCCTGGCCTTTGGGAGGACATTTAAGATCTAAACCAAAACACTGCAGATTTTCTCCCACTGAATGTGATGCTTTGGCCTATCCTTTGTTTCTTGACACTGAACTTAAATGACAGAGGTTCTAGTTTTCCTGACAATTCATATGTTTGCAGAATATAGACAGTTACATTCTTCTTTCAGCATACCTAATATCAAAGATTTTGACATTCTTATTTTTTAAAAAAGCAGAATAATATAATATAAAAGACCTGGGATCTGGATTCAGAAGAAGTAAGTTTGCATCTTGATGTTGCTGACTCTGACTTAGGATATTGGCTGTCACTTTAGACTCTGAGCCTCGATGTCCTTATCTGTAAAATGAACAAAACAGTACTTCTCTCTTAGGGCTTCCAGTTAGGGTTCAGTATGATGCAATGCACTGGAATCTGTGTTTCCTATGGGGATATTAGACTATTCAGTAACATTTTACATGTTTTTGCCAAGCAAGAGGAAGAACTTGCCAATAGTCATTTTGAAATCCTCATCTCCTATGAAATAAAATATGGAACTTCTAACTTCTCACAAAGGATGATTCAGAAATCCGCTGTTTTAGATATTTTTCTGTTTTTAAATCCTCTTCCTCTGCCCTACTTTTATACTCAGGAGGTGTCCCCTGCAGAGAACTCAGGTTTCTGGCTGCCTTCTTGGTAGATTTGGAGAACAGAGGCACCAGCAGGAGATGTTTGGCAGAAGGAGAAAGGTTCAGATATTTTTTTCTCTCTTATCTACTTTCATACCACATCTTTGACAGCACAACTGCAGCCATCCCTGCATGGTCCAGTGCTCTCAGATGCACTATTTCCTCCCCTCATGCCCCTAGCCCTGTATGTGGTAATAGCTTCTGCCTTCAGTCCCTGGATGGGACACCTCACCATTCTTTGTGCATTTCCCTGTTCGTAATTACTTGTAAGTAGCACTTTTATTAAAGTCTTATTTGAACCATATAGAATGAGTTCTGCTTCCTGCCGGGGCCCTGATTGATATACCAATATAGTTGGCCAACAACAGGCATGGAACTTTTGAAGCAGGACATGAATTTGAGCTCACTTTTATGATCAGGGTTATTGTAGATTATTTTCCATTCTCCTATTCTTCATCAGAAGCAAGCATTACTGCTAATATTGAATCTTTTGCCTGGGGCAGCATGGTCATGAAGATTATTCCCCTAAAGCTAGAGACAAACAAAATATCTTTCCTGAAGGATCTCTCTGAAGTTTCTTGTTGGCATGAATTATGTTGGATGTGGAGAACTTTCCTTTTCTTGTCCTGTTTAAATGATGCATAGAGATTGTCTATTTGAGGGGTGGTATTGTTTACTGTTATTGAGGTGGGATGTGGAATAATTTCATTTTTAAATATATGTTTATAAGTTTTTAATCCTTTCAATGTTTTTATGGAGAAAAAATTAATGAAGTTATTAGCATTGGAAAATAGGCAATCTCAATTATATACTAACTTTTCCCAATGGTTTTCTTAATATCTATATATTAACATCATAAAACCTCAATACAATTTATTTAATATAGAGCCATTATTGTGAAAAAGATCCATTAAAATAATATCTCCATCCTACAGGCAGACTTAACACGTTGTAATGGCTCAGAGGGAGTCAAACACAGGATTACATGATAGGCCAGAAGCTGTGTCATGGTCTACCAGGCCAAGTAAGTAATACACATTGCATAAAAGAGCCAAGTAAATAGTTACAGAAACAGGAAAGTCTCTGTAGAGTACATGTGCACTCAGGCAATTATTAAAATATGGATTATGGAAGATTCTCTTTTCTCCTTTTTTCTAGGCTTACCATTTTAATAAGAACAAAAGTAAATCAAATGTGTGTGCACAAAGACACAGAATACATTCTAATAACTTCAGGGACTCTGTTTTAATCGACTAAAGGGATATATTTCAGAGTCGAGAAATGACATCTTGAGACTCTTTCATTCTATCTGGGTGTTACAGCTGATATGGGTCTGTGTCAGGCAAGCTAAGAACAATGCGCGCTATTCTGATGCCTGGATATTATAGGTGCAGCAATAACTAGCTTGCAGAGCTTCAAGGAGCAGAACCGATTTCCACCTTAATAACCCCTGTGGCATTTTTCAATTTTCCAGGCTGCCAGTCAAATGAATGCATGTCTAGGAAGGAACGGAGACAAGAAAGGGAAAAGATTAACCTCTGAGATCCAAGATATAAACTCCATTGGATAAACTTGGTCATGTGTTAGAAAACAAATATGGATGTGATAGTCCTGTCTAAACATTGAGCTCAAATGTTAGAACAAAGATTCTAAGAGAGTAACTAGGATCTTCAGGGTCATCTGGCTGAAAAAATGTGGGATTGTTAAGCACTCCTATTTTCTTCTTCCTCTAAATTAGAAGCAACCCAGCAGTATCCTCCAGATTGGCACACTAATTAGCCCAAGCGATGGCTCTTAAATGATCTGCATTGTCTTTTCAAATGAGAAAGGCTTGCAGAAAACAGACTTGCCACTGCCTACACTGTTGGATCTCAGCTGAAGGAAGCAGACAGGACTCTTGGTCCTGCCCCTTCTTATTTTCAACTCTGTAGCTTTTCCCCACACTTCCCTTCTCCTTAGGGAAGCTGGACCACTTCCCCCCAGGAGGCAAACAATTTATAATTACAGATGCCTTTTAAAAAGCTGAGATTACTTCTAATGACAAAAGGCCAAAATGCAAATGATATGCAGAATGAATTTGCTCTAAAGGTGAAGCCACTGTGAGATCAGCTCACTACACTTTAACTTGCTTCATCTATGTCCAGGTATTGAATGAGTTCAAGTTTTCTTTCGAAGTGTCTCTTAGTCCTCTGTTTTTCACCCAGATGCCTCCTGAACAGTTGTGCAAAAACTGGGCATTCAAAAAATAAAACAAGGAATTTCTCATTTCTGGTATAAAAATTCTTGGAAGCAAGAGGAAAAGCTATGAGGAATTATGTCAAATCTGTCTGAAATTTTCATTCATGGTCTTAAAGTTTTAGACAGGACAACCAAGATACTGTCAAGGAGCTGATCATTTCAAGGGGTGCTTCAGATGATCTTATCCCTGTTCTTTAATTTATCTATTTATTTATCCAGTTATTTATACAAGGAATATAGATCATTATGTGCAGAACTCTATGACAGATACTGCAGTTCAAAGAACAGATAAATGCAGTTCAAAAACATCTATCTTGTTAGAAATTCTGTTCCCAGCTTACCCCAACTCATTTGTAAGCTAAAAGATTTAAATACATCTGGGCTCTTTTACATACCTGTATATTCCTGCAACCCACTCCCCACATCATCCCAAAACTGGGGGCATTATTTTCAAACACAGCTCTTCCGTGTCATTCACTATTTAAAACCATAATAGCCTTCCTCTTATTCCAAGATAAAGATCAATATTATTGGGCCGGGAATTAGCTCAGTGGTTCTGGTGCCTGCCTCACAAGTGCAAGGTCCCGAGTTTGATCCCCGGTACCAAAAAAAAAAAAAAAGATCAATATTATTAAGGTTGTGTTCAAATCCCCTGGAAATCTCAGACAGGCCTAAATCTTCAGCCTTACTTTGTACCATTCTTCCTTTGTGCACTGGCTTTCTTTTGTTCTGGTCTTACTGAAAAAGTAAATTTTTAACTTGAAACAATAAATTTACAGAAAAGTTGCATAGACAAGAGAATTCCAGTATAATTCTCATCCAGTTTCAGTTTTCCCTTAATGATATCATCTTCTGTTACCGTAATACATTTATCAAAACTAAGAAACCAATATTGGTGCATTACTAGCAACTAAACTCCATACATTATTCAGATTTTTGCCAATTTTTCAATTAGGATCCTTTTTCTGTTCCCGGATCTAGTCACCTTGACCTATTTTTTTCATCTTTATGCCACTACCAGGTCATTGTTCATGCTACTGCATTGCTAAAACACTCTTTTACCTTTGCTCCACCTCTCCAGCCCTCTTTGCTGTGTGATTTCTGCTCACTGTTCAGATGTCAGAACAAAGGTCTGCTCCCAAAGGAGCATCTCTGAAGTTGGAGTCTAGGCCTAATTCCTGGGCTACATCTTTCCTACCAGGTTCTCTTCCTTTATAGCTCTTTTCTCAACCTGTGATTATACTTTCTTGGTGTGTTTATTAACTACAAAGGCTATGAAAGCAGAAACATGTGGTTTTGTTAATTATTGTATCCCCTAAGACAGTGGTGGTGAACCTATGGCACACATGCCGCAATGGGTGATTTGAATCATTGAAAGCTCTGTTATTATGTTTTTCTTCTCTTTTCTTTTTTCTAAACTAAAACCTCAATATTCAGGTTTAATTTCAGTGCTGCCACTCTGTGATAAATAAGTGGGTTTGGGGTTGAAGTATGGGCCTTTAAAAGGTCCACCATTACTGCCCTAAGATGTAGTATGATGTGAGGTATACAACAGGTACTCAGGAAAGGTACAGAATGAATAACTGAAAGATATGAGTTAAGTAATAATAGAAGGAAGCACAGTATAGAACATCAAAATGAGTGATACAGACAATAAGTGTTACAGACTTCAAAGGAGGGAAAGATCAGAGTAAGAAGTAGAACTATAGGAAGTCTTCACGGAAATGAAGAGTAAAACTATCTGGACCTTTTATTCATGCAATTAACAATTTCTGAGAACTTACTATGTGCCAAATCCTCAAAGTGTTTTCTTGTTTTAATTATAATAATACAATAACATCAGCATACTGTAAAAGCAAGAATAGAGCAATATGTGGAGGATAGATTGGAGTAGAAAGAACATAGAAATTGAAAAACTGGTTATCTATTTGCCTGAAAAATACAGAAGACTTGATCTAAGATCAAGGTGTTAAAGTTAAAAAAGATTGTGGGAAAGTTGATTCAACAAGCTGGCGATACAAAATAATAAGACAGAAAAAAATCTTGGCAGGGGAAAAAGCAACAAGAACAAACTAGGAGTTAAAAATTAGCAAGCATATTTGAGAAACACTGATAATATTTCCAGGCCGAATTAAAGGGTTCATGATAGGAGTAATGAAATGAAGCCTTGAGTAGATGAATTCTGCTTCTGAAAAGTCAAGGAGATTGGACTTTATTCTATTAGTAATGAGTCATTAGGCAATAGTGATATGGTAAAAGTGAGATACAGGATGAAGAGGATCTAGACAAAAGGAAGATACATTGAGAAGTGCGGGAGACTGCAATATGCCCCAAAGCAGGCTGTAACCAGTACAGGCTGTAATGAGTTAACCCCACAATTAGCTTGTTTATAGAAGTGAATCCAGCAAAAGCCTACATGCCAAAGTCAGAGTAACTCACACCCAAATTCTGTTCCAACAATTAAAACCTTCTTACTAGAAAAGCAATGTTCTAATTACAACTATATATTTTGCCTATTCTGTTCCTAATTTGAGAATGCTTTGCCTTGTCCTTTACAAGCCTTGTTTACATTAATTTCCATAGAAACCACATGATTGCACAACCTGTCATGTATTCCTGCCCTTGCACTTCGCTTACCTTTACCCCAATTGATTACTAATAAAAATGAGTGGCTTGGGGTGGCCAGTGCCTTTGTTGGTTGTACCGCATTGATTGTCCTGGCTCCCTGCTTTCTGTTTCTATTAGTTCTGTCTTTTAGGTTCTTTCTCAGGCCTGTGTCATATACTGGGCCGGAAACTGGACCCTACTGCAGAAGTTTCTGTAACATTTCAGGGTTCCCTATTAGAGAAGCTGCTGAAGAAATCTAAGCACTTACTTGAGAATGTTAGCTTTAGAAACAGCAGAGATGGCAATCCAATGACACTTTCCTGAAAGAAGTGAGACTTAAACATATCTGAATTTGCATCCACTGCAGTATCTAGTACAGGAATTTTGTCCACGTGTGTATAACTAACCTACTTGTTAATGGAGGAAGTATAAAAGAAGACTAGATTTTGAATATCCCTAAATATTTATTGAGAACCTTTTATATGGAGGACTTGTAGCATACCAAAAAAAGTACACAAGTCTACATTGAACTATCTTTTTCACCCTTATACAATTAAGGTTGAAATTAATATATGTAATAAACTTCTGTGGTGGCCACCCACAAAGATGGTGGCCTCCATGATCTCTACTTCCTGGCTTCATACAGGGTGTGGTCCTTTCTCACATCATACTGCAGTTGGTTTCTGAGCTCTAGAACATAAAGCAAGAATAAGACCCTACCATTTCCCAGAATGGATTGTAAAAGAGCACAGCTTCTGTCTTGACTTTCTGTCTTTCAGCATACTCACTGTGGGGAAAGCCAACTGCTGCATCATGAGGATATTCAGGCAGCCTGCAGGGAGACATGTGTGATGGAAAAAGGAGGCCTCTGGACCACAGCGGGTAAGGACCTGAGGCCTGCCAACCACCATATGAGTGAGCATTGAAATGGATCTAGCACCAGTCAAGTCTTGAGGTCAATGCAGATGTTGTCAGCACCTTAATAGCTACCGAATCAGAGACCACACTCCAAAGATGCCCAGCTAAGGGGCTTCTCATTTCCTACCCCTCAGAAACTGTGTGAGACAATAAATGTTTGTTGTTTCAAGCTGCTAGATTTGGGGGTAATTTGTTATACTGCGATGGAAATCTAAAACAACTGTGTAGTGCGACACATTGAAAATTAGCTAGGAAATTGTATTTTCATCTTTTTCCTAGCTGCTAAGATGTACAAACTAAATACAATTCTTGATTTTGGTTGCTTTTGCCAGTCAAGAGTTGCTGGCTTTTTTCCATTCTCTTCCTTTATTTTACTTATTTTATTTATTTAGGTCCTTATACTTCATCTTCTGTCTATAGATTTCGGTTTCATGCTCCCAACTCACTTATTATAAAAACCCCTAAATGTCATTTAGAAGAGGAAAAAAGCAACAAAGTAAATATGGCAAACATTAGAGGAAAACCCATCAGAGAGTTCACAATTACATGAGAGTCAAAGAAAGCAAGTAATAGGGCAGAGCCTATTACTAGTTTCCACTAACTAGAAATTGCCAGTAGAATTGGAAGAAAAGGGATGCTTGAAAACTTGTGTTTTAGAGCAAGGGTCTGAGAAACAGATTTTTAGATAGGATTGTGAAAGTGTTCTCAAAATAAATGGTCATGGACGTGGGTAAAGCAGGACAGGAAAGGGGAAGAAGCCATCCCTGGGTAATATTTCAAAGTCTCACAGAATATTGCCACAGCCGAACACTTACAAGGAAAATCTGAGATGTTAGTTGTTGCCTTAGAGATTGTCCTGAGCTTCCCAATTTCCTCGCCAGTCACCTATTGCTAAGGGCCTCTCAGACAAAGAAAGGTAAGATCCTAGGAATCCCAGCTCTCTTCGGAATGCCTGGATGAGCTGGCAAAGTCCCTACAGTGGCTTAACAAAGTCCTTGGAAGAAATTTCCAAATACTTGTGGTCAGAAAGAAGAGAGTCCTGAAATCAGGGAAACACAAAAGAAAAAGAAAGGGATATGAGGATGTCTGGATAGAGTACCAAGGTCTGCTTTATTGAGTAAATTTCCACTGAAGGCAATGATTTTCAGTATACTGAGTCTTGTATTATGGGTAGAATTGGTAAATTGGTGTAGGCATAGAGGAGAAAGTATTTTCCAAAGTCTACAGTGAGAACAGCACGCAATTACAAATGTAGCAGAACCCTCCAGGAACTCCAGAATGATTGGAAATTATAGCCTAGACTCTTAATTCTATTTCTAAGCCCAAATAGGGATTTTTAAACCCATCTTTTATTAGGGTTATTAAAACACAATCATTCATCTCTAGGAAAAGGGTGATTAAGAGATTTTTTTAAAAGTTTCATATTTCTTCCAAATTTTAGCAATGTTGTTTTTCATCTATTCTGGTTCCAAATACAAATACTGCATAAAATCTTTACTTCAATCTTGAAAAGAGAGAAAGGCTGATAGGAAGAGAGTGAGACTCACCAAAGTGTTTTAAGACTCCCTCTTCTATTAATATCATTATTCTTGGGTTGCTAAAATTTGGAAACCATTTCAAATACAAGCTATCTAACAGTATGTGTCTCTTTTCTTTTCTTTTTCAGTAGAATTTATCACTGACAAGCAAACTGCAGTAATAGCTTTTCCTCCTATGCACGCTTTAGGATGTAGTCTAACTGTATCTGGTCTTAGGCATAAAGCATAAATCATGAAGCCCCTGCTTGCTTGAACAAGAGCCTATCTTTCACAAAAATCAGGCATCCCAGGGCTGCCGTTCACAGGAGTTCTATTTGCTGGCTCTCCATCAGGATTGCAGACACCTCTCCCCAATGATTCATCAACTACCAAAGAAAGAGGAAGGCAGGTCAATGACACCAAAATCCTGCGGCTTCAGCAGCTTATGAAAGTTCCTGGCAGAGAGAGAGAGAGAGAGAAAGAGAATGAAAAAACCCACGGTCTCAAAGGAACAATGACAACCAGTCTCCAATTTTATAGGTTGCATTCTGGAAAGACTTTCAGAATCTTACAACAAGCAGGTTTCTGGTGCTCCAATCAATGATAGGCTACCAAGCAGCCCACTAGGTACTGGTTTTTATTGTTTTATTAACTAAAGTCTAGTTGGGTGTTTCTAAAATCATTTTTACAAAATGATTTCTTTAAGATATCTTTTATCATGTTGTTATGACTTAACATGTGAATAAAGCATACTGAAGGATTCACATTTGTAGAATACTGGCATTGCCTCTTAGATGGAAATTCCTCTTTTAATCCACCCTCAGATTTTCTTGTACTTTGATGCCACCAATTTATACCAAAAAATGATCACATTCCAGCCCAGAACAGGAACCATGGTTATTGCGTTTTTTACAGGCAAGGAAGTTGAGATTCTGAGAGGTTAAATAAACCTGCCCAAGGGCACTCAGAGCTTATTGTGGAAGGCTGGTCACTGTCTCCCTATCTAAAATTTTTCCAGTTATATCATAGTTCAACTAAAAATGCTGGAGACAAATTTAAACTCTACAGTGGTGTTGTATGAGATTGAAGGATTTTTTGAAGGTGAGACACAACACAGTGAAATTCAGATAGATGATAAAAACTCTTTATTACTTACAGTGCAAAAGAGAGAAAGAAGTCTGGCATGCAGGGCCACAGAAAGGACTGGACCAAGGAAAATAACAGCAAGATGGAGATGTAGGAGGTGGCTCAGAAGGGCAATCAAGGTGGGACTCGCTGGGCTTCTAGGTTTCCCATGGAATGACTAATTTCAATAATTCCTAGAGCTTCAGCTGAGCCATGAGCACAGAGGGCTGCCCTCGTGGCCTGATATCTGGTTCTGGAGTGATTTCATAAGCAGAATGTGCAAGCTCCATATGGGAAAAGCCCAAGGGTATGAACTTAGTCTTATTCAAGATGGAGTGCTAACTGGACTTTAGCCATTGTGTTAAAACTAGATACAGATGCACACACACTCAAAAAATATATTACAGGTGTATGAATAAAGTGTTAGCCTTATGCCAGGCCACAGAGACTCAAAGAAGCAGGTGTGAAAACAACAACAAAAAGACCCACAATAAATCAATATAGTTGATGAAAAAAATCTGGGGTTGGGCTGTGCTGTCACTCATTTGCTCTGTGATTTCAGGCAAGCTGTTTAACTTCCTCTTTGCCTCAGGGTCTTCATCAGAGAATCAGGAATGGACATAACTTACCTCACAGGAGTATTATGAAGATTAACTCTGGAAATCCACATCAAATTAACACATATTTCAAGTTTGTGTAAAATAGGAAGTTCTAAACAAAGGAATTTTCACCCTAATCACAGATACCACTCAAATGAAATGCTATTAGCATATTTCTAAAAGGCCATACTCTTACCATGACAGAACTACAGATAAATGCATGCCTTGTAGCTCTCAGGGAGTGTCTTTTTACTATCAAATAGACAGAGCTATAAATTGTGGGTTCTTGATATAATAGATCAAGATAGCTCCTTCCACTGTGTTATGTTCTATTGCCTCAAAATAATAAACTGCCAAGACAATATCATGCATCATATTAGTGGCAGATTATTCAGTAAAACTCCTAAAGAAAGGAACTCACACCTCACTGACACATACAAGGTTTCATTTTTTTGTTATCTCATCTTTTATTGCAAAGTCCCAAGTTTTACAAAGGAAAAAAAACGGAACTTATGAAAACACTCCAAATCCATGGAAAAACAAAACTTTAATATTATCAGGAGTAAAAGTAAGATAAAAATAAATCATTCTGGGATTAGAAGGACTATTTTTGGATTTATAAGGGGGATCAAGAATGGAAGCCTGAATATAAAACATTCAGAATTCTCGTCTAGATATTCAGAAGTTCTCATTTCTCAGTTCATGTTTCTCAGGAAGCACAGTTCTTTTGATGTGAATGAAAGACTCAAATTGGTCTCAGCACTGATTCTCATTAAAGTTTCTACCCTTGTCAGAAATGGAGGTCCAAAGCAGACTTCCCAAGGAAGAATGGGACCTACCAGTTGCCCTCCCTTCCTTAGGTTCTCATGTGTGTCTGAAAGAGCTTCCCAAAAAGAACTCAGAAGTTTTTAAAAGACAAGACTCTTCTCTTGTATCCTTTCTCCACATAAACAAGACATGGGTAAATTGTTCAACTACACATATTTTTAAATCATTGCAGTGTATACTTTTAAAATGCTTAATATTTTAATGCAATAGCCTAAATGGTGTACTAATAGAAAAACATCACAGAAAATGAATCCCACTTGAAACAGAAAATTTCAATCATTATTCACAATTCCCAAATATTGAGTGCATCCACTTACAAGAGCTTAAAAATTCCTATTATGTTTTCTTGTACACTTTTCTACGTTGAAATTCTTCTCACTGCTCAACTGCAAGTACATCTAATCTCTGCCACTAACTTGCCTACTAGAACATCCTCTTATATTTTGGTGGCCAGAACTAGGTCAAACATCCACCATAAATCAGTCATTAGTAAGTGGAATCAGACAACTACACATGGCTTAGACAAGATAGGATTAAATGCCAAATTTTACGGGAAAGGGTGGACCCTGAACACATCTGGTTCTAACATAGTCATTGAGTAGGAACCCAAAAGAGTCTGTTAGCACTGCCATTTCTTGAGTACTGTACTTAGCATTAAATTTCATTTTCTTATTCAGTTCTCAAATACTCAAAAGGTATTTTTCACTATTCTTTTTCCATATAAGAAAACAGTTATAAAAAGGATCACTAATATGTGCAACAGATCAGTAAAAATGCCCAATGTCATAGTACTTTTCACAATGCATATAGAAAGCATGGCTAAGTTTGTCCTTTTCCAAAATCTTGTAATTACCTGGTATGCTGAAATTTGAAGAGAAACCTTCAACAACTATTGTTTCTGTCGTATCATCCTCATAAGTTACTGCTAAATTATCCATTCATTTTCCTTTAAAGTGCTTGGAAAACATCAGTTCAAAGGTATATTTGAACTTAGACCCTTTTTGTTATTTGAAAGCCAACTTAGTCAGATTTTACCTATGTTGGGGTTGTTCAACAAACAGTCAAACAGAAAAACAGAACGAGGTTTGCCATGAAGTGCTGAGAACAATAGAGTTACTAGGAGGAGATACCGAAATATCATTGATTTGCTGGAGAAAATGTTCCTGTTGTGATGCTCACATGCTGATACCACAGATGGACCCAGCTTAGCTGAGGCACGCTCTGTGCTTCAGCTGTTTACTTAAGCAGCACCAGGGTTCTCAGAAATAGTTGCTATGCCAACCAGCCCCATGACTATATATACATTCATGACCAGGGCTTATTCTTAGGTCTTTGTTACCTCTTTTTCAAAAGTTTGAATCTCTCACTGCTAAACTACTTACATTCATGCATTACTGTCTCTTCTGAAAGTGAAAAACACAAGTGAAAATCTGAGGGCTATGCTGAGCAACTTTTTGACGTCACAGTTTTGTAGTCAGGAACCAGACTGTCCTATTTGTCCAAATCCACTATAGATCTGATGGCTCCAAGATAAAGGGCAGTGCTTTTTGTCATCTATTGTTGCTTGTCATGTGTACACATTACCACAGAAATTCTCAGAGGAGAATGTAAAGCATGCTTCTGAGATGCTGTGATTGTGGTGCTTTTTAAATTTCTTTACCACATTTTTAATGGGACACATTTCAGAATAGTATTAGCCAACAAATTTGGCCAATCAATCCACCTCTGGTCTCCTGCTAGAGCTGCATTTAAATAGAACTGTAATGTTGAAAGCAGGAGAGAGGAAAGCTCTTTAATTACCTTTTCTCCTGTTTATGTTACTTTGATGGCTTTTGTTCAAATGCATCTGAATTTTCAGTCTGTTTATTTTATAATTATTGGATGACTACATGCTGCACTGCCACTTCAATTAGATTGTGATGGCTGATAAAACCATTGTTGACAGGGAGTGCACAAATGAATTTGGAAAAACCAGATTAGTGATGTTTGTGTTGTTGCATTTAGATAAAATGAAATACCCTGACAGCAACGTGATCAAATC
The DNA here is from genome assembly GCF_000247695.1 of Heterocephalus glaber. The sequence goes on from NW_004624748.1 coordinate 20,628,256, forward strand.
TGAAATTTTTTATATAAAGAAAGAAAAAGCTGCTCTGTGAGAAATCAGGTTTTCAACAGAGAAGCCCTTTCCTGTTGAGACATTGTTTTAAATCCTCAAGTGTGCAGCTACTTCTTCTTCAAACAGATTATAAAAGCAAAAAAAACAATCATATAATCTCTAACAAGAGGTTTTCAGCTAGGCAGATTGCTTTAAAGGAGAACGAAGTAGAAAGAAAATCAAGATCTAAATACTGATCATACATGCTAAATCCATTTGAATTGATAAGGTAGAAAAAGCACAATGATAAAGCTTAAGGGGTTCATGCTTTCTGATCACCCAAAAGATCACTACCAAAGGAAGAGAAAAATTTTGAAACAATTCCATGTCCAATTAACAACTCAAATATGGCAGATGTGGCAGAGTGGAAGCAGACAATCTATTTTCCAGGAACAGACTCTGTTCCAGTAGAGCTCAGGCTTGTTTTGTTATCGATGTAACAACTGTGTGAATGACAAGGTTTAAGTGCTAAAATATTTGCAAAAAGGAATGAAAATCTGCTGTTACTTCCAAGTCATTAAAGCAAAGTTAGATAGTCCAGACAAAACAGAAACACATGGAGTTGGCCAAAATGAACAGAAATCACCATCCACTCAACCCTGCAGGTGCCCAACTGCCATCCAGAGTGCTCAGTGCCATTCACGTACTGCCTCACATCATAGCCACCACAATGCAGCCTCCCAGTGTGGGAGGTGCAGGGCTTACAGCTGACCAGTGGAATAGTTCAAGTAAGGACCCAGAACTTATCCAACACCTGTACCTTTGACCATTTGGCTAGGGCAGACTATCTAGTTTGTTTTCATCTTGTACAATATTCACTTATTAACTCAGTGTACTGCTCATTGTTCTTCACCTTCCTCATTAAGCCAGATCCAATATTTTCACCAGAAAAGGTCAGTCAGAGAGGGAAGGAACAGACAATACCTACCAACTATGATTCAAAAAAGGCCTTATGTGAAATGTCTTAGAGAACAAAAAAAAGAAAGCTTGGTAATACTATTCATCTTTAATCCAGATATTAGTTGTAATAAAGTAATTCTATCAAACAACTGTATAATGCTTTATGTGTGACAGGCTCTTTTCTAAGCTCTTTATAAATAGTAACTCATTCAATTGTCACAGTATCCCAAAAATCATATACTTTCATTTCTATCATCACTATTTTATAGATAAGGGACAAGAAGGGTAAGGCTTCCCTCAACTATTAAGTAAAAGAGCCAGATTAGACGTAAACACTTTTGTTCTAGTGTCTATGTTCCTGCTGATAATATTTACTGAGCTTGTGAGGCCGAGGGGCCATATGATTGCATATTATGTACATCTAAGTGATTGCATCTAATTGCACATCTGTGATCAACTGAACAATTAAACAAAATTGTTTTTCTATTACCTATGTTTTTGATTACGTCGTTCTTTAGTATTCATAGAACACTGGTTCTGTGACATCTAAAGATACCCAAATCCAAGAATGCTCAAGACCCTTCTTAAAAATCTTAAAGGACTTGCATAAAACTTATGCACATCCTCCTGTACACCTTAAGTCATCTCTAGATGACTCATAATACCTGATGTGATATAAATGTAAATAGTTGTTATATTGTTTAGAAAAGAATAGCAAAAAGTCTCTACATGTTCTGTCCAGATGCAAGTCTTTCTAGAATTTTCCATCTACAATTGGTTGAATCTTCAAATGCAGAACCTGCAGGTATAGAGGGCCAATGGTAGTAGTGATTTCTGGTCTGTGAAAACTGTGTTTCTGAGTGTTGTTGAATATTATATAACTAATAACATTTCTATACACAAAAATTATGAATAATATGATTACAGTTTCACAAGTAAACTGTCTATATTCTCTTTTTTTGCACTAAATATTTATCTCTGTAAAAACCATATCTTTATGTAAAATGTTCCACACTTACTCTCCAAATGTAGTCAGTACTCATTTGATCCTCACAGCCAGTCCATGAAATCACATTACTTTCTCAGCGATAGAGCAAGAAATCAGGAACAGAAAAGTCAAAAGTCAAAAAGTGAATAGATTTAGCTCTGTAGACTATAGGAGAAAAAAAGAAAATAATGAAATCAATGACTAAAGAAAATCAAACTGGCTAACACAAACCATCTGGTATGCAAGCCAGGAATGCTACTCAAATGCTGAAGAAGCTGAACAGAGGTCTAGTAGCCAAGAAAATACAATTACTAGATTATGAACACCATTGCATGGGCTATGAAAAGTTAGATAAGGAGAAATCAAACTCTTTAACCTTAAATTAGAACTTAAAACTTGAAAAAGAGACAAATGCTCATAAGTCAATGTAAATAAAAGTAAACTTTTCATATACACCTTTCTTAAGTGCCAGAAAGAAACTTAGAAAAAGTGACCATCTTCTAATATCATGTACACTCCACTCCAGTATATGTCAGCACATTACTAAATAAAAAATTATTAAAATTACTTTTGAGAAAAAAATAAACACAATGAAGTCATTAAGATTCTTAGAATGGATCAAAAGACTTTATTTTGATGAGTAGAAAACACTCCAATTTAAGGAACTGTTGTAATCTAGTTGTCATCTAAAAAATTTCCTTTGTATTAACTCAGGTCCAAGATCTGAAATGAAAATTAGTTGTGGAGTATGAGAGCAGCATGTTCAGACACAGAAAGTCTAAGAAGTTAGTAACAGTAAGGATTGTGTTCTTTTGGTTACTTCTTCAGTAATAAGGTAGGGTTGGACAAAAACAAAGTTTTATGAAGATAAAAATTCTATATTGTAATTTGAATATAAAGACAACTATCCTTACCTATTAGTGTGGAAGCTGTCTAGGGCAAATAAAGATATTATCAACACATTGCAACTGAATTATGCAGTCACACCACAAAGTACTCAGAAACTAGGCCAATGAGTTATTTCAGGGGACAGACTGAAATAAAAAAAATATATATAGGTAAATTATGATTCAGAACCAAGAAAACATAGAGTTACACAAAAAAATTGTGTTTCATACAGACAAACTTCAATGTTATAGGTGTATAGGTATATGGAGATGGTATGCCAAATTTTCTGGATGTCTATTTCTTCATCTAAAGAAAATAAGGTTGAATTGAAAAGAGGTATCAACTCTAAGGTCATCAGCTAACACTCCATTAATCTTAGTCTTGTGACATGCATACACGGTTCACAGCACACTGCGTTACATTGATGTGACTAGCACAAGCTACTCTTTTATTGTGTAATAAAGTGAGTCTGTCCAGTAAATAACATATTGTTTAATAAACATTGTTTTCATTGTTACATTACTAGCATTGTGTTCAGTTTTTTAAAAAAGCATGTTTTCCTTCCCACCAAAAATAGTAATTTTTTCACACTGAATCTGAGGAGGATGACAGTAGGAATTTTCACACGGAAGAAAGATAGCTCATATCCCATTTCAAGTCAGTTCCATCTTACACATTTTGCATTCCTTTAGCATTACATTGGTAATGAAATTGCAAAAGAGCTAGGAAAAAATTCAAGTCAGCTCCTCTAGGCTCCTACTTACATCTCTTCTGTTAGAGGAGATGAAACTTGAAAAGAGTAGAAAAGAGGAGAAAGGGAAGGAAAATATTTTCTGGGCTTCAAACTATCACAAACAAAATGAAACGTCTCACAAACATTCTTCTCTTTAAGTCATCAGACTCTTCCTGAGCACGTGCCTCTTGGCCCCTCCTCCTCTGCACTGATTGCTCTGTCTACAGTTTCAGCCCCTGCTCCTCCCTAATCTCTCCACTCAGCTCTTTTCCTTGTGCTCTGCTTGCCCTCAGCATCTCTTCTGTGATTGCTCTGGCCTCCTTGACTTTCTCCAAGCCCTGTCTGCTCCTCTGTTATCTTTCCCTTCTATTTCTATAACCCTTTCTGTGCCCTCCTCTGCTCTCCCAGCCCTTATGATCTCTCTGGCCTCCGCAGCTTTTTCTATGATCACTCTCCTCAGTTTTCCTCTGAGATTTCTCTGCCCTCTCTGGCTTTCTCAGCTTTCTTTAGAAGTCAGGAAACCTCAAACGGTTCAGAGATTAATTTCAGTTTGGATAAGCACCCAAACTTGTGCGTGCTTACACCAAATTCTTCACTGAAACTCTTTGGATCTAAAATCTCACTGGGAAGGTCAGCCTTATAAAAGTTCAAATAGTTGCTGTTTTATCAAGAAAATAACTTCCCCTCAAACACAGCCTTCCTGCTTCTTATTTTTGGTAAAATGAAAAGAAGATGGCCATTGCTTACTATAAACAGTTTATCTTCTTTCACTTGACTGAGCTAAACATGATTAGAAAGCCCAGTGCACTTTGCACTGAGCAGGAACTCAAGCAAACATTCATTTAGTCATTAATTTGGTAAAGTTATTGCTGCCTACTATGTGCCAGAAATGCAGGAAGCTGAACTTGACTTCTAGCCCCATGGAATAATTATAGATGTGCTATCCATATGTCCTTTGTAGATTTACTGCATAAATCTTCCTTTGCTTCATTTCTAGAATGTAATTTACATATTAGATATTGTCATTTACTCCCTATAAACTTAAAATATGTATTTCTATTATTCCTATCACAGAACAGCTTAGTTTCTTTTAAATCAAAAGTTTTCACTGAGTTTCCATTTCCAGATCAGACATAACTACTTGCCTTATGAGTCCCATACCATAAAAATAGAGATAAATAGGATAATGAAGGTAATTCCTTTTTCTTAGTTTCTCCAGTACTTAGTACATTTCTTTATCTTTTATCTTTAAATTTCCTGGGGAAATCAGAAAACTGAATCTTTAAAGTCAAACTAAAGCAAGATTTATAATCTGAAAATATGTGAAATGTTGAGGCAAAGATTAAGCTACATCATTTTTCTAACTAATCGGTCATTTGCTCGTCTGTAGTATGGAAGTTCTGAACTGGTGGTAGATAGGTTATGCCAAAAAATATGTTATATTTGCCTGAAATATTTTAAAAATCAGAATATCAATGATATTAGATAGACTGCCAAACTAAACTTTGCCATACTCTCCCTTAATATCTGTTGTCACATATTTGTTCATCTTCACACTTTTATATTACTCACCTAATTCTATGGCATCATAGTCAGCTTCCATCAATGAAAAAATACTGGACACAAATCAACTTTAGGGAGGAAAGATATAATTTGGCTCACAACTTCAGAGGTTTCAGTACATGGTCACTTGGCTCTGTTGTGTGTAGACCTTTAATGAGGCAGAGCATCTCAGTGGAAAGGCAAGGCAGAGGAAAGCTGCTCACTCCATGGTGGCCAAAAAGCAGAAGCAAAGGAAAAGAGCCAGAGAGGAAGGGGCAAGGTACCAGATATAGTTCCTAAGGTCTGGCCTTCATGATCCACTCCCTTCAACTAAGCCCCACTCCTCTTTCCCTCCCTCCCAATAATGCCATCAAATTATGATTTCATCAGTGGATTAATACACTGATGAAATTAAAGCCCTCAAGATCCAATCACTTCCCAAAAGCCTATCAGCAACAAAGCTTTCAATAAAATAAGCATTTGAGGGAATATTTCAGATAACAACCATAACACATGGGCATTTCTCTTTCTGGCTCCAAAGGTGCATGTATCTCATCCAAGTAGGAGGTAAAATATGAAGGATACTGAGATAGTTAGTTATGGTGTCAACTTGAATGACTAGCAGATTCATGGAGCATAGTTCTGGGTGTGTCTGGATACTTACTTACTAAAGGCCTGGATGGGGAAAAAAAAGGGAAAAAAAGAAGAAAGTATGTCTTTTGCTTCTTCGTAATATCTCTGATCTTCACCATCATCTTTGGATGTCACTCAGCCTTCCAACACAGATCCTTCTGCTTTCTTACACACACTCACACTGGACTCTGCATTGGACTCTAATCTTGCAGCTTTTGACTTGATCCTCTGCTTCTCCATTGCCCAAATGGCCCTTTTGCATTCTTTTGCCCCTGACTCCACAGGCAGCCACTGTAAGACTACTTTGTAAATCTTTTATATACCATATTTTTTTTTCCTTTAGTGAACCCTAACTGATACAGATATGAACTTTTGATGTTAACTGAAAGCATCCCATTTTGTTGGAAATGTAGTAAGAAAAGACAAACTTTAAGGCTCACTTTCCTGCACCTGCTCCATATGGGTGGTTGAATAAGGTAAACTAAAGGAAAGAATCCATTCTGTTTCTTAGTAAATATCAAGAGAGCTTTGTCTAATGTTTGGGTAAGGGAGCCTGTATATTTAGAAGAATTTTCTTCTCTAATAGATACTTTCCGCCAAAAAAGAAGATGTTGCTTTATGATTGAGTAAGTTGGTTCAAGAATCAGGAAAATAATAATTACAAGTATTTCCTATATCAAAATTATACAGACTGGCCACACCCACAGCAACCAGGTTAGCCAGGTGGGCAGAGAGGTTCCTGGACACCTAGAGCCCCTCTCCATCCAACCCACTCCAAGCCCACCGGTGACCAGCCAGATGGTGAGGATCCCTCACCACACCCACAGCAACCAGCTTGGCCATGAGGTCACATGCAGCCCGTGCCCCCACCCCCAGGGCTGCCTGGCTGTGCCGCTACCTGATTCTACACTATAAAGGCACAGGGGAGTGTAAAGGCCATTGTCCTGAGCTCCAAAAGATAGAGCAGAAGTGAACAACAGATAGAGGGCCTCTCTCAGGCTCCTTGATGAAAACTGAAACCCATTGGAAAAGTGAAGAGAATCTCTGCAATAAAGGCACACCAGACTACCATATTTGGTAAGTTGGAGGGATCATCACCTCCCATCAGAACATGGACTGTCTTCAGGGGAAAGGCACTTGGAACCTGCAGTAGAACCTGGCAGAGTTCAACCCTGTAGGAGGTCAGGGAGCTCAGCTTGGGACTTGCAGCCAGAAATCTGCCTGAATCTCAAAGGCCTGCAACTGGCTTGCTGAGACTCATTGACTTATATCTGCACACTGCTGCCCACATTGTCTATTGTGACAGCAGAGATATACCCTGAAGGAGGCCCTTCATTTTTATTTTTCATTTGTTATTTTCAAAATTTTTTTCTCTTATTTTTAATTTGTTTCTTTTTCTACTCTTTTCAAATTTTTATTTTTCTCTTTTTTTCTTTTCTATTTCTTTTCTCTTCTCTCTCTCTCTCTCTCTCTCTCTCTCACTCTCTTGCTGTTCTACATTGTTCTTTATCTCCCCTTTTGTTCCTCTTCTGGCCCTAATTTGGATTTCTTCTTTATTTTTCTTTTCTTCTCTTTTTCCTTCCTCGCCTGTGTCCTCTGGCCCCACTGCTAAACTTCCCCTATCCTTCGACCTATCTATCTCTCCCTCCCCAACTCCTTCTAACTACCCATCTCGAAAGGTAAAGTTGCTATATTGAAGAGTTTATTCACTATGAACATATGTTGAGTTGGTCTTCGATTTTTATTTAATTCAGACAGTTAAAGATGATAGATTAATAACTACCACACATTGTCATTTTCTAAGAGGTACTTGATGCTATGGTGTTGCTTTTTGTTTCACTTGGGCTAAGGTGTTGTGATTGATTTAATCAGTTGTCCTTCTTGTTATAATGAAAATGAGATGATCTAAGAGTCATTAGAGTCTCAAAACCAAACGACCAGCTATATCTGGAAGACATCTCTGAGAAGCAATCATTCCATAAGGGTTCTAAATACAAGCAACAAAGATACTGACAATAAGCAATTTCAAAGTATCAACCCAGGAATTAAACCAAGGATAGTACCAAAAACAAAAATGAGAAAACTTTTAAACAAGGCACAAACGCAGACTTCCACCCCACAAAAGGAAAATTGTGGGGGAAACAAGGTAGGAAAGTCTGATAATCAACCACCTGGACACCCTGAACTGATAGCACAGGAAGTAACAAAATAGATGGAGGAGGCTTGAGAAAAATTCAAAACAGAAATAATTTCCCAGATAACTACAGAGATGGTGAGCAGAGTGAAAGACATGATTAGAGGATCTAGAACAGAAACAGATAAAAAAAAAAATAGAAGAGCTCAGAAACATGTTGGAAGCCATGATTGCCCAGCATAAGAAAGAAATGGAAACCATGATCATCACCCAATATAAGAAAGAAATGGAATCCATGAAACAGTTTCAAACAGATATCCAGGAGATTAAAAACTACACTGAAAGTATGCACAGCAGATTAAGGGAATGTGAAGATAGAATATCAGATATAGAAGACAGGATTGTGGTTAATGACCATAAAAACAGAGATTTCTTCAAAATAGTAAGGGACCACTAGAAATCAATCCAGCAGCTTCTAGATGATGCAAAGAAGAATAACATAAGACTGATAGGAGTCCACGAAAAAACAGGAGAAAGTACAATTGATATAAAAAAAAAAACTGTTCACAGAAGTAATAGTAGAAAACTTCCCAGACAGTGGTAGAGAATTGGACATATAGATAAGTGAGTCATATAGAACTCCAACTAGCCACGATCAAAGAAAATCTACACCTAGACATGTAATAGTCAATATCCCAGAAACCCAACAGAACAGCAAAATCCTATAAGCAGTTAGAGAAAAGAAACAAATTACCTACAAAGGAAAGCCCATCAGAATCACAGTAGACTTCTCAACACAAACCCTCTAGTCAAGGAGAGTCTGGAATGAAGTATTTCAAGCCCTAAAAGAAAATAACTTCGACCCTAGACTGTTGTATCCTACAAAATTATCTTTCAAAATTGATGGGGAAATTAGATACTTCCATGACAAAGAACACCTGAGAAATTTCATGAACACCAAACGAGCACGTCAAAAAATTCTAAACAATATCCTAGAAAAAGAAAATGACGGTCACAACTTCATGAGGCCCAACAGAGGGAAGCCACCAAGCAAGACAAGAAATTGAAGGGAAAGGGGGAAACATTAAAAATGAAAGAGCCAACAACAGTAAAACATCATGACAAGGATGAGTCAATATCTACCAATTATAACCATAATATTAATGGCCTTAATTCACCAATCAAAAGAAATAGACTGTCAGAATAGATTAAGAAGCAAAATCCAACAATATGCTGTATACAAGAAACATCCCTAACTCAAAAAGAAATTCATAGACTGAAAATAAGGATGGAAAACAGTTCTCCATGCAACAGGAACTGGGAAAAAAGCAGAGGTAGCAATCTTATTTGCAGAGAAAGTAGATTTCAAACCAAAACTAATTAAGAGAGACAAAGATGGTCACTACATCCTTGTGAAGGGAACAATCCAAGTGGAAGAGATGCAATCCAAGAGGAAGAGATGACAATCCTAAATATATATGCACCAAATACGAATGCCCCCAACTATACAAAACAAATATTAATGGACATGAAAAACCAAATAAGCACTAATACAATTGTAGTGGGGGACCGCAATACCCCACTATCACAAATAGACAGATATCTAGACAAAAAATTAACAGCAAAATTCTAGAACTGAACCAAGCTATTGAGCAAATGCATTTAATAGATGTTTACAGAATGTATCACCCCACAAAATCAGAATACACATTCTTTTTGCTGCACATGGGTCATTCTCCAAAATAGACCACATGCTAGCTCATAGGACATGTCTAAGTAAATGTAAAAGAAATGAAGATACCCCCTGTATATTATCAGACCATAGTACAATAATATTGGAGATCAATAACATAAGAAACCTCAAAACCCCCACAAACACATGGAAATTGAATAACACTCTCCTGAACAACCAATGGGTCACAGAGGAAATTAAAGAAGAAATTAAACAGTTTCTAATCTAAGTAAATGATAATGCCAGTACAACATACAGGAATCTATGGGACACAATGAATGCAGTTCTACGTGGGAAATTCGTAGCAGTGAATGCCCATATTAAGAAAACAGAGAGAACTCAAATAAACAACTTAATGAAGAACCTCATGCTCCTAGAAAAAGAAGAGCATAACAAACCCAAAGCTTGTACAAGAGAGGAAGTTACATAGATCAGAGCAGAAATCAATACAATGGAGACTAAGAGAAAGATACAAAAATATCAGTGAATCAAAGAATTGGTTTTTTGAAAGAATAAATAAAATCGATAAAACTTTAGCCAACCTTATCAAAAAAAGGAAAGAAAAGGCTCAAATCTATGCAATTAAGAATGAAAAGGTGAAGTCACAACAGATCCAGTAGAAATCCGCAGCATCACCAATACCTACTTTGAGAACCTATACTCTAATAAAATGGAAAACATAGAAGAAATGGACAGATTCCTAGATACATACAAATTGCCCAATTTAAATCAAGAAGATATAGAAATTGTAAACACCCCAATAACAATGAGTGAAATTGAAAATGTAATAAAAAACTTACAACAAAGAAAAGCCCAGGTCCTGATGGCTTCACTGCTGAATTCTAC
>NW_004624748.1:20641667-20658562 GCF_000247695.1 Heterocephalus glaber
ATATAGTATCATCGACAATTAAAACTTCAGGAAACCAAGAATCTGGGAATAAGTCACACTTAGACTAGATATGCTATTATTCACCTACAGTGTAATAACTTCACTTAAATTTTCTGTATCAGCATCTGAAGTTGTATATATGTGTCCAAGGAGTGCAAGATAGTGTGCTGTAAAATATTAACGTTGTCCAGAATGAGATTTTCTCTATACCCTCAGCTCCTGGAATGTGATCATTAAGCCCTTGGAATATCCTGTCTGATAAGAGTATCTTTGTTTACCTGAGGGCTGGGCCATGAAAATAGTGGAAACTACCAATATGACTTATGGTGAAGAGCCTTAGAACATGTGATATCAGCTCAAATGCTGGAGGGGCTGGAAACTAAGGTCAGCCAAAGCAGTAGTCAACCATATCTACATGTAAAACACTAACAATCAGGATCAGGTACGCTTATGTGGGTGGCAAGACCCCATGCATATTGGCACACACTGTGGCTGAGAGAGATAAAGACTGTCCACATACCTCCACTGGGAGAAGACACCTGTGTGCTGCACTCCACACCTTCTCTACTGGACCCTGCCCTGTACTCCTCTTTCCTTTGCTGATTTGAATTTGCATCATTTTGCTATAATAAAAAGTAACCATAACCACATTTCTTCAAATGTCTTCAGGTGAATTATTGAACCTGAATGCTAAGGATCTCTCAGGGGCCTCAACAGAGGTCTTGAGTGTCTCTGAGCTCACAGTAAGTTTTAGAAATGAGAGTGGTCTTGGGGACTCCTAAGCTTGCCGGTGGAAATATGTGGAGGGATAGGAGAGAATCTGAAATTCTACAGAAATTCTTCAGTCATTTCCTGAAAGCTGCCTTCCAAAAGAAGCTGTTATCAAAAAGCAGTCTCCTCAGACTTCCAGTCCTTTTCTAATTCCTAGAAAGTGATCATGGCATCTGGGAAGGGTAAGTGGAGCTTTCAAGCAACAAGCATCACTCCTGCCTCCCTATCACTCCACCCAGGACCCCACTGAGAAAAAGAGTCAAACGCTCATCTTTCTTTTTTTCTCAGCATCTCATTCAGTACGTTTTTCTAAAGCTGCTGCTCAATATCATCTCATTAAGGAAAAAGATAATTATGATATTAACATCTTGCTTCCAAACACTTAGTGAAGTCACAAGCATTTAGTTTCACACTTAAAAGAAATGAGTACCAATGTATCTGACACCGATTATTCAAATGTAAATTTCATAGTGATGCTGAAAGCTCAGTTCCTTTTCATTTCCCACTACAAAGAACAGCTGGCATTTTCAGTGAACTAATCTCAAATCGCCTGTTGGACTGGAGGAAACACACAGGTATGTATATAGATCCACCTTAGAAAGTAACAAGACTAAATTTGGAAAAATATACATCTAAGCTAATTCTACCCGTGATACTAATAATATGCTGCCAAACCCTGGAAAAGCTTTTCCAGTACCTGTGACTTGCTTTCTTATTTTTAAGTTCTAGCCCTGGAGCAGAAACATAGGCTGCCTGAAGGTATACACCTACAGTTTTCTCTCTCTTGGAACACCTTCCAAATAAGCGCAGATACCCCAAGTGGTAACCCCCATACTGACACCAGGTTGTACCACTATCCCTGCTGCTCCCAGAAGGGTCCTCAAGTACTGATGTCATGCTCAGCTGTCTACATGCATTTCCTCCTTTAATTCTCATGCCCGCCCTGGAGGAAGAACATGTTAACTCATTGACATTTTATAGAAACGAAGAATCCAGTGTCTTCACAGATGAGAGAACTTGCCCAAGATCATGAAGCTAGTAACAGCCAAATCAATATTTCAACCTAGCCCTGTCACCTAAAATCATTTTTATTGCTACATATTTGTTGTTCTGGTTAATTACAGACTCTGATGATAGCAATTTATCCTATATATCATTACCAAATTGCTAATTTTCAAAGAATTAAAGTTTAGCAAAATACCCTGAAGACTGAAAGCACTAAAATTCTACAGGATATAATCAAATTTTTCTCAGATGTTCCAGATGATATTTTAAGCCGTGGTAATGTCTCAGGTGCATCATCCTGCAGAAGAGTGATTTCGCTAATGAAAGGCAGGTCAGAAGAATAACAGATAAATCAGTTTCCACTTACATATAATCACTATCCTAATTCTCATAAATACTTTTGCAGAGTTCATGACACAGTGATCTATTAACTTCTTTTCAGTTCAACTTAACAAATCTTTATCTAGTGTCTTTCTTGTGCCAAGCCCCATGGTAAGTTCTAGGCAACAGTAATAAGTGTGATATAATGCTTGTCCTTAAAGGGGACACATCCTGACTTTGGAACACTACATTATCCCCCTTGAGATGGAATTACCTTGTCAATATTTAATGGCTGTAAGTGGAATATTAACAACATGAGATCTACTTTTTTAAAAATTACAATTAGTATGTCCACTGATGTTATAAAGTGACTAAATACTATTTTTCTCTCCTCTTCTCCTTTATGCTGGCTTCTTAAATGAGCTATCGCTATCTTTCATGTCATCTAAGCTTCATTTTTGAAACTCACACACACACTCACCTCAGTTAATAAATCATTTGTTGTTTGTAGTGTTACTGTTGTTTGTAGTGTCACTGTGCATATTCACGAGATCTTATAAAAAATCTCTCTTTTGAGTTTTGGCAAAGAAGGGAAGCAGGGAACAAAGGCGGAAGGAAGGGAGGAAAAGAGCATAACCTTCCCTTTGGCAGATGTCTGGGAAAAGGAGACTTTTTATGAGATCACTGGATCAAAGGGAAGTAAGAAGTTTCCAGGCTGCCAGTCACAAAGCCACCAAAAACTCACTTTTAATGGAAAAAGAAACAGTTAACTCCTGCACTGTTGTAAAATACTTACCAAAGACACCTTCCCTGCTAAGTGCCATTCATTTCAAGAGTGAAATGCTGTAACAGAGAAAAATGCCCAGGGCAACTGGGAGCCAGAGAAGGAGGGGAGTGTGTGGTTCAACTGTCCCTGTAGGGGAGGGAAGCATCTTTTTCCTTGACAGCTACCCCACTTAACTGCTGTGCAGTCAGCCTTATTTGATGCCAGTGAAAATTCAGCCTTCCAGCAGATTCCCTGCCATCTGCCTTATGACTCTCAGCCAGCAGTCACACACCTTGAATGCTTAAAATCCAGTGTTTCCAGGGGCTGCCTTTGTGGGACAATTAGAAGACCCATGAACATTTTTATTTGACACTTGGCTGAGGTTCCAAATTTACTTGAAATTCTGCAAAAGTATTGAGATAAACATTACTTCCTGATTTTTCTTCTTCACTTGGTGCTTTTTTAGTACCCATAGCCAGCAGCCATGGAGGCTGAGGGAGTGACAAATGGCCATCAGCAAGGCCTGAGTCTCCAAGAAGTCAGCAGAGATGTTATTCAACTGCCAAGGAAGAAAAAGGAGAAATGAAAACCGAAACAAAATAAGCTCAGGTTTGGCCCCAGGGTTTCACCAGGTATCTACCAATTTATTCACTTTGAAATATGAAGAGATTTCAGATGGAAATATTTTCATTTTTTTATTATCTCTTTTCTTTATTTGGATCTGAATGGTTACCTTTTGAAAGCTTCCTTGTACAGAGCTAAGAAAAACACTAAGACAATTGCTCAAAATCTACAGAGGGAAGTGGAAAAGTTTCAGCTTTTCGTCATTTAGATGACTGGAGTGTATTTTGCAAGAAAGCCATGATCTGCTCTTCCAAAATGTATCTATCTGTGGCAAGTACACACACAAAAGGTAGACAAGTTTGCGGTTTTTTCCTATAAAATTTATAACTAAGATAACGTAAAACCAAAGGATTCATTCCTGAACTATTAAGTGCTAGTTATAATCAAAGCTATATGATTTACTTCCTGGTCCAGTCCACACCCTTTTAAACTTGCAAATTAGATTATTTTCCCAAACCTTTATAACCAGAAAAATATTGTAAACAGTGCTATGTAAATGTTAGAAATGGGTTCTTAATATCAAATAGTATTGTCCTCCCCACAGTTTCCTTTTACTTCACTGTCCTAAGAAAATTTCTGTTGAATGATTCCTCTAAATTTTGCTGCAAAAACTTCCATTCAGATCCATATTAACTGGATTCATAACTCTATCCATTTTTCTAGACACACATATACAGGGGTTTTCAATTCAGATATAAATAATGTGCTTATTCATTATAGTACTTAAAAATACATTGAAGATGAAACAAAAGTTTCCTAGTGAGAATAGAAAATGGTCTACTTTAGACCAAAACATTCTCACCATACTGCACCTATGTTCGTTCCAAAGGTGGTTTTATGTAAGTTTCTTAAAGATACTTAATATAAGTTATTATATGATCTCTTAACATGGATTTCAATTAATTTTTATCACAAATTAAACTTGGACTGACTGTACAATCAGTTACTCATTTTCCTTTTATTTTTAGTAAGAATCTTAGTTGTGTTAAGGATTTCTACACTGCCAAAATTTGTATCACAAAGGGCAAACATGGTAACATGTTTTTAACTGAGATGTGAGTGAGAGATCCCAAGTGTATGACTGACACATACCAAGTCTCATTGTTCAGAGGCTTTTAACGGCAAAATACCAGCCTCTAGCTGCCTGGCTTTTTGCAAAGTTTGCTGAGACTGTTTCAGGAGCAGCTCTCCAGAGCTGAGAGTGTGTTCGAGAAAGAGACTGATGCTTTGAACTTAATAGATTTCTTTGAGTAAAAATTTACACCAGGGTTTCAATTAGAACTACAGGCTGATTACTTGCATTTATAGACCTCCAATCTAAATGCTAGCTTTCCTCATCACTGGATCAATGCTTCTTCACTAGAGGATTGACTGTAGGAACATTTCAGTGGGCCTTCCTCTGAGCCCTTCTTCCTATTGCTCTTGGGAAAGCTCTGGCAGATTTGCTTTAGCAAACAGAGCAACTGACTGTGAGCATGGACTCTGGAGCCACCCAGCTTTAACTTATGACCAACAGTACCAGTTACCAGCACTGTCACTGTCAGCAAGTTGCTAATCCTCTCAAAGCCTCGGTTTCTTTATATGTTAAAGCCAAATACTAATAAGCCTTAAAGAGATACTTTGAGAATTAAATTAATATGTACAAAACATTATAACAGTGTTATAAAATATAGGGGATTATTGGCCTTTATTAGTCAATGTATAATAAAATACCTTATTTATATAATATATATTGAAGATATATATAAAATTGAGCTTTTTTGGTGCATTGAAGTTTCATTGACGTATAAGATAAAAATAGTGTGATCTAACATATCGTTGAAAATCCCCCCAAAATAATATGTCCTCTGTGGTGTACCTAGTCTTGAGAAGACCACGTGTAGCACACACTGACAGTTCCTGTTGATGTCCTTTCTGTGTGTTTCTATGCCACCACCTGCAGCTCTCACCTAAGGGCTTTTCATCCAGCTGTAGGAGCAACTTCAACCCACAGCCTCAGACAGAAGTTTAGAGAGTAAACAGCTCACAAAAACTTCAACCAGAAACAAGTAAGGAGCTCATAGATAAATATCAGCACTCCTCTTCTCATCAGTTAGGATACATGTGTTCTCCTTGACTCCCCAGCTTTCCATCTGCAGTCCTCCTCTCTAAGGAGTTCCTGAGTCCTCGGGGGTAATGATCTCAGAACACACCTTTTATTGTCGTTCTTCCCTTTCCCAACCCAATTTTCCACTCCTCTTGTGTTTCTGAGGGTCACCTCTTAAACTCTACTTACCCTTGAGTCCTTGTCTCAGAGCCAGCTTCTGGGGAACACAAACCAAGACACTGTTCTCACTAAATCCGTCACAACCACATTTCATTCCATGAATGTGGAAAAGAGCTGGTCCTCTTGGTTGAGACTGCTGACAGACAATGATTGGCATGGTGCAGAGGACATCCAGTGTGGATGCATATGGAGGCATACATATTTACTACCTTTTGGTTGAAATCATGATGAGGATCAACTGTGTGATTCTGCCTTCCCACTTTAATTTCCAGAAGTTTTTCATTCTTCCGAGAGATTTTTTGTTTTTTACATATAGGTACTAGATCTTCCTCTTCCTTTTCCTAAAAATCTGGTAACAGGAGTCAAACTACATAGACATTTTGACAGGGCAAGGAAGGAGGGTAATAGCAGCAGCACAGGGGTTGTTAGAACCTAAGGAGTGTGAGGTGAGCTGGGTAAAAAAGACATATCAAAAATAGTTTGTCAGGACCAAAGCAGATCATATCATGTAGTCTCCAAACATTATGTGTGGGAGGAGGGTAAAAAGGGGGATAAAGAGATTAAAACTGATTGAGAAATATATATATATATATATATATATATATATTCCCCAAAACAAATGTCACTATGATGTATCTTTTATGAATACACACACTAATAAAAAATACATAAATATACTTTGCCACCAAAAGGAATGAGGGGTGATAATTGAGACTGGGAAACTTCAACATGAGCCTGGAGCATCTTGCATCTTGCTGCGCCAAAATGAAAGTGCTCCCAGAATTATGGGAATGTGTCAAAAGTCACCTTGGTGGGCTTCTACTGGTCAAATTTTGGACAAATTAAACAGCAACATAAATAGAAATAGTATCAAAGGGTAACCATTGGTTAAAATAGAAATGGCAGTTCATACTAATGTTAATTAATTTAATTTGACGAAAATGGGATTCTTAAACATCTTAAAGTACTTCTTCCGCACAATATAATATCTTTACTGTGGAGAAAACTGGAAGGTATCATATTATTCAAGTGATGAAACTTAATATCACTTATAACGGGACAAATCAAAATTGTGTGCACCACCACCTCATAGGGTACAATAAAAAAGTTTCTCTGCTACAGCCTTCCTTCAGAAGATGTATAACATGAAAATAATCATGAGAAATCCTCAATTAAAAAAACAAAATTGAAGGACATTTCACAAAGTAACTCACCTTCAAAAATCTTAAAGTCAGAAAAGTAAAGGGAAAATTGAGGAACTTTTCTAGACTAAAGACAGCAAGACACATGCTATCACAATGCACACTTGATTTTATTCTAGGTTCTTCCTATAAAGGACATTTGGAGGAAGATTAAAATGAGATCTGAAGATTAAATGGCAACAATCAAAGTCAATTTGCCATTGTTGATGGATATAACGTGGTGTACAGGAGGAAGTTCTAGTATATAGGAAATAAACCAAGAAGTCATCATGCTGCCCACTTTCAAGTGTAGCATTCTTAAATTCTGTCTGTAAATTTGAATTTTTTCAAAGTAAACATTAAAAAATATGTATGATTTGGTACCAAAAAAAAAATACCTAGAGATCTAATGTCTAAGTATTGCCCCAAAATTCAGATAGTTACCAGAAGATCCCAGCCAATAAGCTCTATTAGCAAACACACATCCATCAAGTTCCCAGTGCCTAACACTGAAGAATGAGTGATTAACCAATGGTCACCAAATTCTTAAGCATGACTTTCAAGATACTGAAATTTGAAAAGCAAAGGACAAAATGAGCCAGAAGCCAAATATACATAGGAAAAAGAGTGCATTGGTCTGTTTTCTATATGTTTGTGGAACATGTATAGGGTTGCCACAGAGCCCTGACATGCTCTTATAAGGTATTTTTGGAATGGATATTTCCATTCTGAGCATAAATTTTAATTTTCTCTATGATTATATATATATATATATATATACACACACACATTCCCATGCTGATAATTGAAATTTATTAAAACAATCCTTGATACTTATTTTTAAGTAGGATAGATTTAAAAGTCATGAATCAAGCACAACTAATAGTTTATTACCTATTTAGAATCAGATGAACTTTGGTTTGAATCATAACCTATCAACCATACTGGACATTCTGTTCCCTAATTCTTGTCTCCTCCTCCACAAAATAAGTACAATAATACCCATTTTACGGCATTGTTGTGAAAATTAACTAAGTCATAAATTTGCCTACCACATAGAATGTACTCATGGAAGGGTGTTA
Organism: Heterocephalus glaber; assembly: GCF_000247695.1. The sequence continues at coordinate 20,649,684 of NW_004624748.1, forward strand.
TTGATGGTATTATTATTATTATTCACTACTGGCTTCTACATTATGTCAAAATATAATTCTTGCTCCTGGAAAAAGCCCTAAGTTCATCATTTATCTCCTCCATGTTCTGTTGAAGAATATGATTGATTTTCTTCTGGTCAGCTCATTCCATTGATGAGGCCAAATTCACCCATCAGTGACTATGTACTTCTTCTTAGTTATTGAACTACCGTATCTCAACAATCAGACTTACCTTTCTGTATTCTCTTTGCCCATGGCTCCCTGTTAGGCTCTGTCACTGGGGGCATGAGAGTAAGACTGGAAGGCTCATGAGTGAGGAGGAACATGCTGCTTCCTGTTTGCCTTCTGTTTGTGTTTTGGCCTTCTGATGTTGCTTTGATTTCCTGTTGCTATGCCACTCTAATGACTCTCTATACCCTGAAAGCAGCTGTTGGTTTCAGTGTGGGAGATGATTACAGTCTGCAGTTTTTCCACACCAGCCTCATCTCACCTCTCAAGCTCACCAGCTCTGCAGAGCCCTGCTCTAAACCACCAAATGTTAATCATTCTAGCCTCCTCCCTCTTCCTAAGATTGTAATTAGTGTTCCCTTTTCCCACTTGCATTTCTTTAGTGCAGAGTTAATAAGTCTTTATTTACAATTCTTTCTATTAAAATAACAGGTACGTATTTACCACTTGACTAGACTCTGACTGGTACAGATGAGTTATTCATCCGTCTTAGATCTCTTTGAACTCCATTCCAGAACCCCTCTGGGATAATCTGATGGCTAAGCTTACTCAGTCCTTTACCACCCCATTGGATACAGGCATTTCTCAAATAACTTTGATCTCTGTGATTGTTCACGCTAACCCCAGCTCTCTGTCAAAGAAACTCTTGTCACTGCACCTGATCTTTTCCATTCATGTCTGCAGGCACATTTGCTGTAGAGTGCCTGGCATTCACCAACAAAATCAGCCGTAAAAGGCTTCTGACTTAAACTAGTAACATAGTCAGTGATCAAATCCAAAAGGGGTAAAGAGGTAGACTTTTATCATACCTATATCACTGATTCTGCCTTTCTTCCATTTCATCAATCTCCAGGCTGTCCTAAAGAGTTCATCCGTATTTTTTCCAAATATCATTTTCATCTTAGTACTCCCTTGCAAAACAACATACAGTCTAAACTTCTGGGTATCATCATGAGAGAATTGGCCAATTAAATTGAGTATATTTTATACTCTCAGAGTGACATTTCCATTTTATGACTGCGGTTTTGGTAACAAACTCATGCCTCCAGGCCTGTCTTGTTTTTTTTTTTTTAAAGAAGAAACTCCTAAAAGCCTGTAATATTGGACCTAGTAGGCCAAGGGAATGGGATGCCTGAGAAGCTGGCCTGTGATTCAACCAGTCTCACATTAGCAAAAATGCAGTACACTGAGGGAAGATGGATAAGGAGCCAGAATCTTTATAAGACTTGCAAAAGCCTAGAAGAAATCCTTTCAGAAATAAGGATAGCTTCTTGGACAGGCTTGAAGTGCTTCTTGCTCCAGGGGCCACCCATACTCTCAGGAGATCTGGAAGCCAGGAAAATGTTCATTCTTCGACCCTGAGAGTTGCTGGCTTTCTACAATAGGAGACTGCGTACAATGAATTTTGTCCTGCACCTACATTAAAGGAACTCCTGTCTTTTCCTCTGTCAGTGAGCATCCTCACCAGCCAAATATTACCACCCTTTTGACTCACAGATGGCCCACAGATAAATTCCACAGAACGATTTATTTTTAAGTGCTGATTAAATAGCTAACTCTCTTCCAATAAATGATTGTCTTTCATTATCAAACAACTACTATCCTGGCTGGGGATTTAGCTCAGTGGTTCCACTGCCTACCTTGCAAGTGCAAGGTCCTGAGTTCGATCCAAAAAACAACTATTACCTTTGTTGATTGTATCATCACTCTTCAGGTTTTACTATATGCTACCTCTAAAGAAAATTATCTGTGTTCTGTGTCCTGTGTCTAACTTACAGAATTTGAAGAGATAATTCAGTTTATCTCTATAAGATCCTAAACATACAGCTAAAAAAAATAGAATATGCAGGCAAATGTCTGCATTTTTTGGTCTACATAATAGCTTGTACTCAGATGTTTAATAAAAATACCTGGGTTATTGACATACCTTATAGACTGCCTGAAAAGAAAGTTTGCATGCGCAAAGCATATTTACACGTGTTTAGTTTTCCTACTGAAATTTCATTTTGGTTAATTATAATTTTGCCTTAATGTTAAATTTTATGTTTGGAGCTTTTTTTTCTTATAAGATGACTTAGTACTAAATTATCCTTATTTTTGATGTGTCTGTCATGACTGTTAAATATATTTACTGTCATTCACTTCATTTCAATATCTCTTATTTCTAAGTCACACAGTTGCCATTTATTTTATTTTAGCTGTTGCATGATTAGAAAGTGGCATTTTGCAATTCCTTTCATTCTTCTTTCTCAAGGATTTATGTCCTTAGCCTGATTTCTTACTTAATGTTAAACTTCTCTGATTTCGGGAATATACAGAACTACTGAGTGCAAGATGAGAGATGTAATCAAAAGAAAGCTTATGTTACCTAATTTCACGAAAAAGAAAGAAAATTTGACGAACAGGGTAGGGAGTAGTCCTGCCTATTTCAAGTTACCAGCGCCACACAGTCTGAGCTTTATATGTATCTTAGTTCTTTCCTTGCTGAGATGCATACCTGATACCCACAACTTAAAGGAGGGAAGATTTTTTAGCTCACAGTTTGTAGAGGTTTCAGGCCATGGTCAGCTGGCTCCAAGGCAAGGAGGCATGGCAGAGGGGCCAGGGCAGAGGAGAAAGAGCTCCTGGAAAGGTAGGCAGGAAACAGTGGGGGGTGGGAGGAGCAGGAAGGATCTATCCTTCCAAGCCACAGCCCCAGTGACCCACCTCTTCCCACCAGTCTTCACCTCCCAACATCAGACCCAGCTACAAACCCAGCAGTGGACTAATCAGTGAGGAGCATCTCATACCCTTGACCCAGCCATGTCCCCAAAGTCCCACCTATGAGCACATGAGGCTTTGGGGTCATCTCGATAGAAGGCCTGATTTCATAAAAAAAAAAAAAAAAGAAAGAAAATTAGAAGAACAGGGTGGGAAGTGCCTATTTCAATTATTAGTGTCATACAGTCTGAACTTTATATGTGGCAAATTATGAGACAATTTTAAGTTCTTACTTTTTTCCATGAAATGAAATATATTTACTATCCATGTATCACTGAAATAAATAACATATTCATACTTGAAAGTGAAGAATATACTTCTCTTGGTGAATCATCTGGGGGAGGTAAATGCAAGTAACAATGTATTTATTTTTGTATAAATGTCCTTTACCCCATACTGCTGGCCAAATTTCACATTCATTTTTATTTTATACCCTACCTTAATAAATATAACTTGTCTTAGTTAAAGCTACTGTAACAAAAGATACCATGAATTCAGTGGCTTAAACAACAGAAATTTCTTATAGTTTGGGGAAATGTGAAGCCCAAGATCAAGCGTCTAGAGAAGGGTCCCGTTTTGACTTGGAGATGGCTATTTTCTCATTGCAGCTTCAAGGGGCAGGGGAGAGAGAGAGAGAGGGAGGAAGGGAGGGGGAGAGGGAGGGAGGGAGAGAAAGAGAGAGAGAGGCAAAGAAAGCTCTCTTAGTTTTTCTTAAAAGAATATTAATCTTGTCCTATGGTCTCTATCCTCATAACCAACTATCTGCCATAGGCCCTTTCTCCAAATATCATTCATTTGGGAATTGGAGTTCCAACATATGAATTTAGGGAAGGGCAGCACACATTCAATTTATAGCAAAATTCTTACATTAAAATAAGTATATACAAAAAGTAGAGGCTAATTTTATTTATATCGCCTTTGAGCTCATCATATCCCAAAGGATGGACTATAGATTCCTTGATGACTAAATTGCAACTAATTGCAATAGTCCAACATAACTTGCCTTCTCCAGCATGTTCAGATGCTGTTAAAAATCAAATCCAATCTCTTACCCTGACTGGCAACACTCCTCCCAATCTGATGCTGCTTTTAGTCCTTCTCTTATTTTTCCCTTATTTAATGTATTCCAGCTACACTAGTCCTTGTGCTACTTATTTTGTCGCGCTTTCTTTCCTACTGGGACTCTGGGATATCCTGTTCCTCTGCATACAAGGTTGTTCCCCTCAAGTCTTTGAGAAGTCAGCTCCTTCTCATCACTCACACATTAACCTCAAATGCCACCTCTTGGGAGAGATCTTCCTTGAGAGGCCTGACTCCACTCTATTCCATTGCCCTGGGTTGCAGCATTTATCTGTATTTGAAATCATATATTTGCTTGTTGTCTGTCATGCATTGAATCCCATGGTAGCCTCATTTTGCCTGGGGCTTCTCCCCAGCCCTGACCATTTAAGTCTGGTCCTGAGAGCTTTTCCAGGTCCCTGGCTTGTGCTCCAGTTCTTCACTGGGATGAGAACCTGCTCCAAATCCAGCAGTCTGCCACAGCCTTGTCCTCTGCTTTCCCCCTACCATTCCCTCTATGCTTCAGAACTGGACACAGCTTTCTGTGGCCTCATTCTTTGTTCCCACAGAGGAGCCTCCTTAAAACTTTTCATCTTTAAAAGACTGTTATTGCCATAGTTATGCTCAGTATGTCAAAATCTTTGAACGCTGACCTCTTTAAGAAATAGGATGAATATGAAAGCTGTTCTTTTATTTCTATGGCATTTTTTGAATAGGAAATTCTGTGAATTGCCCAGCTTTCCTCAATATTTTCAAGCACACTATCTGTGCAATTGATTTCCTATGAATCCATCAGAACAAAATATGATTTGGGCAGTTTATGGTAGGCGACATATGGCACAGTGAGGTGGATTGTTTCATGGGTCTGGGTTCAAAATCTGGGATCAAATCCTGGCTATGCCACTAATCAGCCATAGAACTCCGGAGACATTACTGAAGATCTCTGAGCCTAACCTCCTAAGTATACAGTAAGGATGATAAAAAGGTTGTTTTGAGGATTCACTGAGATAATGTCTGGCCAGACACACTCACACACTGATTGTGAAAGTGCAGAAATATACATCCCTTTGGAGAGGAATTTGAAAATATGTATCCAATTTACATAGGTGCTTCCCTTTTGGCCCAGTCTGACACTTACAGTTATTCCTCTACATGTGCACAAGGTTCTATATGAAGGCTTTATTTGTAATAGAAAAATATTAGGAAAAACCTAAATGCCTAGCCACAGAAAGCTGGTTGGCACAAGAACACTATGCAATTGGGAAAAGAATGATAAATATTTCTATGAACTGGTGTGAAGAAATTTCTAGGCTATATTAAATGAAAAAAGTACATACAAAAGAATATATATATATTGTCATCTATATATGACACAAAATAAATGTATAGATATCTATCCACATACACAGACACACATACATAAATACATATATCCCTATATATATATATTCACATATAATATGAATTTTAATATATAAAATAATTACCATATATTTTATTTGCTTATTTTGAAAAAATAAAAGATAAGAAGGATAAACTAAGACATAATGAAACTTGTTACCTAAAAGAGATTGATGGTAATTGAGAGATAGAGCAAGAATAAACTTCTGAGTGGAGTTTTTAAATGTGGCCTTGCCTTTTGAACATGTAAATGTTATACAGATTCAAAACTTAAATTCACATTAAAAAGGTTTTACCAAAACCAAACTTTTAAAACCTGATATCAAACAGAAACAAATGAACCTAACTACATGCCAACTTTGTAATATAACTGCATTCACACACAAAGAAATAATTAAGCAGATTTTGAACATGGTTTCCAACTGAATATTCTTGGTGGCATCGTATCTGACAAAATTCAAATTGTGGGGCCTGCTGTAGGGGCTCTGTCCTGGACTCTTCATTCATTAATGTTACAAACAGCAAAACAGGCAGCAGGGACTGTTGCAGATGAATGGAGACTAAAGAAACCAGACAAATGAAGGCAATGTATAATCCTCCTTGGCTCTTAGATTTAACAAATGAATGACTACAGAGGACACTGATGGGCCAATTGGTAGAAATCTGAAAACCGACTGTGTTTGTAAATATATTTTTGTATCAGTGTTAAAATCCTTGAATACAGTTAGGGTGAGGTTATGTCTTTGTTCTTGGAAGATATATGCTGAAGTATTTTAGGAGGAAGTATAATGGTTGTACATGAAACTTACTTTCAAATTTACAGCAAAAAAGAGAAAAAGAGCAAATGCTCAAAATGTTCACTGTATTACTCTAAACTATTCTGATTTGAAATTGTTTTAAATAAAGAATTGAGGAGGTAACTCGAAACAAACAATCCAAAAAAAGATCAGTGCCTGTTAGCTATTACTATCTCTGGCTCTTCCAGTCTGGAAGCCTGTGAGAAGGAAACCTGGAATAAATACATATGGTTGATAAATAAAAAAGAAATCATGTACTGGGATCTATTTTCAGCCTAGTGAAGCATGTCAGTTGGTACTTTACTTATTCATTTCCCATAGGATTTACCCAAACAAATAAAACTGCCTCCAACTTTAAAAAAAGGAAGAAGAGCTGTCTCCACACTTCCCTGGAAAGAAGCAGTTAACTCTTATCCTTGTATTCCCTCCTCCTTATTTAGTGTTGTGCCTTGGCAGAAACTCAAGGGGAGTATCATTCCAGCCTCTGGAGACAACACTGCCTCCTGCCCATGAGTTTTGCTGGGGAGAAACAAGTAACTGCTTCCAACCTGCCCATCTCCATTATTGTGGTGACAAAGTACCCGGCCAAGAGGCAGAGATCCCTGGGTAGCAGGGTCTGTATCATTTCAGATTTTTAACTACTGAAAGCAAGACAGAAAGCTCTTCTGCCACATCAGGGAGTGGGAAGTATAATTTACAATAGATTAATCTCACCTTATCTGTGGGGCTTTTTAAAAATCTATATGCCCTTTCTTTTTAATTTCTGATTCACAATGGACCTAACAAAACACTTTCAGACATTCCTAAATTACATACTTTAAAAAATCTTTTTCCCAGATATATAATATTTGCCTCACAAAATGATGAAATGGCAATTTGCCCCAGGTCTTCTATTTTCCTTTCTTTCAACTCTTAAAAGCATGTTTCATTTCTATTGCAAAATTGTGTCCAGCTATAGACAGACACCCTTTGTAACTGGTTAAAAGCTACAGAAAGGGTCTATTCAAACTTAATGCTGCTCATATCCAGATCCAGGCCAGGAGGAATAAATTGCACAAAAGCAACCAAAGAAAACTGTTTTATAGATACTACTGTGTTACATTAGCTGAAAGAGAGAGATGATTACATTTATAGATTTTTTTCTCCTTTCATACAGGTAGAATCTATATGCAGTTGAAAAACTATGTATTATCACCACTGGAATTTGAATTCAGCTAATGAGAACTAACAGCAAAAGGAAAACTCTTTGCAAGGCTGTTTGGCCCTTACATGGACCATAAAACCAGGCTGCTTTTGCTGGCCTCTGGGTCACACTACTACAGATCTGCAAATACATTTCCAGATTCCACTTCTTACACATCAATACAAATATTAAGATATTCATCTCTTTAAAGCATGCATCCTAGGCTAATTATGGAATTGGAAGCTATTAATAGCAGGCTCTAGTTATAGAATATCACCTTACATTTGCAGGGTATGAGCCTCTGTGCTGCAGCGCAGTCACATGTATAATCTCCCACATCCTGGGAACTCTGGAAGTAGATTGTGTGGTTAACCTTTCCACTGTGTGCTTAATTAAAGCAACAGAGCAAGACACGACCATTCTCAACACTGCAGTCTTATGACTACCATTTATCGAATTAAAAAACCCTGTCAGATGAGAGGGAGGGAGGGAGGGAGGGAGAGAGAGAGAGACAGAGAGAGAAGACTGACTGGTTCAGTTTTTTGTTACTTCCTACCCATGTGACCCCAAACAAATAATGAAATTTCTCTGACCCTATTTCTTCAACTTCAAAATAAAGTAACTTAGCACTCAAAATGATACCTCTTTATTGATTCACCTATTTAAATACATTAATATTTTCAGCAGTTGACAGATAAGAAAGTTACAGATGTAAAAGTGGAAGTATTCTAAATACATTATTAAGATACGGTGCTAGCTTTCATGAATCTCATATGACAGACTTTTAAATAAACCAATACAACATAATGTGATATTAAGGAAAGCAGGCCAAGGCCACCATGCACAGTTGTAAAGGTTTTATACTGCACAATCCAAGGGACAACACTCATGTCATAGTTTATATGAGTGGTGACACTCCTGGAGTTGTGAAATGCACAACCTGAGAAAGCTTGCACAGCAGCACTTCTGGTAATAGAGAGAGGTTTCATAGAAGTGACATCTGACCTACCGAGGTCCCAAGTCCCGTGGAACACGCAGAATCAGCCCACTGCAGACAAGCAGGTCTGCGGACACCCTACCGAGGTCCCGAGTCACATGGAACACATCCAATCAGCCCGCTGCAAACAGGTAGCCACCTGGTTCCACACTACAAAGACGCGGAGGACACTGGACAAGCAGACCACGGTACTGAGTCCCACTGCTCCTGGACCACAGGAAGGGGCTTCCTGGCTTCCATCCCTCCAGCTGCTCCCAGCCCACAGGAAAGGGCTTTTGGGCCACCATCCCTACCACTGCTCCCGGCCACTGTCCCACCTCTCCCAGCTCAGAGGAAGTAATCCATGCAGGCGCCATCAGCGCCCCCCCCCCCAGTCAAAATGAGAAAACATGTAAATAAGTCTCAAAACCAGACTTCCAGATCACCTACAGCAACCTCAAAGGGAAATGAGATG
>NW_004624748.1:20663392-20686232 GCF_000247695.1 Heterocephalus glaber
AAAAATGGAAATAAAGTCTTTGTAAATAGGGAAGGGTGGAGGGTGTGAAGGGAGGGCTAGGAATGGGGAAAAAATAAGAACCAAGACGCATTATGTAAAGGTACAATTCCCAATGAGAAATGTAATTGTGTCGTATACCTACAATGTACCAATAAAAGAATTTAATAAAGTGGGGAAAAAAAGTGACATCTGATTTAGGTCATTTCACAAAAGGGAACAATTACACGAGAATGTATCAAATAAATACGGAATTACAAGACTGTCATTCTCATAGTAAATAGAATAGGTATGACAGAAAAGTAAAATTGAGAAGATAAAAGGAGAGTACATAATAAAAGGCCTTGTAAGGTATGCCAAATAACCTGCACTTTCCTCTCCCTTAGTAAAAAAAAAATCCCTTAATAAAAATGTAGCTGTGGCTTCGTATACCTTCTCCACCTCCCACTCGCCTCAGGTTCCCCCTTGGAGGTTTACATGGTTCTGAGGATTGTCCAAACTATGTGAAACCTGAAACACCACTGAGAAGGATGGGCAGTTACCTGTGGAGGAAGAACTGTGACTGACTGAGAGGGGAACCACACTTAAACCGAAGCTGAGGCCTTAGCAGGCAGACTGGGGAGGCGGGAGGGGACAGAACCTACCTGCAGCCTGCCTACTTCGGCATGTCATTAGATGTGAGTTATGAGCTGACTTGTTTTCCCTCCAGATTCACATGCTGAAGCCCTAACCCTCAGCACCTCAGAATGTGGCTACATTTGGAGATAGCGCTGTTAAAGCTTCAAGTTAAAATGTGACCCCAACAGTGGGTGCTGCTGTAGTCTGACTGGTGACCCTATGAGGACATGGTGGAAAGGCAGCATCTACAAGCCAAGGATGAAGGCTGCAGGAAAAGCCAAACCTGTGGACACCTGGAGCTTGGAGTTCTGGCCTCTAGAACTGTGAGAAAATAAACTTGTATTGTTTGAGCCACCCAGTCTTTGATATTTTGTTACAGAAACCCTAACAAGGTCGTGTGAGCCAGTACAGTTCTATTTATTATGTAAGCCAGCTTACATTTTATTTCCTGTAAATTTCAACTAAACTATTTTAACTGATACAATTGTCAATGAAAGACTCTAAGCAAAGCAGTGCCATAAATGTTTGCACATTGTAGAAAAATTATTGGCAGCAACTGGGAAAAGGACATAGTAAAAGAGGCCAGGAGTCAGCAGAACAGCCTATCACCAAAATCCAAGCAATAACAGAAGGCAAAAACATGATACATATATTTATCTAGATAGATAGGTAGATAGATATAGATAGATAGATAGATAGATAGATCCTGACATTAAAAAGGCCTTTAGACATGTTTTTAATGGGTTAAAACAACTCACATATAAATTTGTATTATATAATCCCATTTTTATTTTTAAAATCCTCATTTTTTATGTGACTAATGCCATTTTCCTTTTTACTGCTATATATATAGATACTCTGTCTGAATTTTTAAAAATGAAAATTCTACTAGTTGTGTAATTGTTAAGAAAAATAATTTAAGAAATAGTGCCCAAATAACCTGTGTCCCCTTGAATGAAAAGAATAAATCTGAAAGACACTTAGAACCTTCCTAAAGCCATCCTTTTAAGTCCTAAGCTACCTCTTAGAAGTCACCTTTTGGTGACTTTTCTGGATGATCCTGCACTGGAGTGATCTTCCGTATTTGCACTAACACCTTTATTCTTTGGATAAATATTCAGTCTTCCCCCACTTTGCCTGTACTGAAAATTAACTTCTCATGAATGTGTACTCTCTTGTTATAATCTCTTGGTCTAGTTTATTATTTTTTGTAGTCCCACTACATCTAGTTTGCAACTTTGTACGTGGTAATTACTCAGCTTACCCCCAGGGTAGCTGACTGTTCTTTATAGTAAAAAATACTGTGCTCCATTCCCTTTCCCTGACCCTGGTTCCCCCTGACTTAACAGGGACAAGTAGACCCGGAAATCTCTGAAAGGCTTAATGTATGTCTATCATTGCCTACTCAAAACTCTCTTGTTTCCCAGGTTAAGCTCTGCCTCATGCTCCCATATGGCCTTGACAATGTCTCAGTTTCTCTGCATCTGTTTCTATCCATAAAAACTTGGACAGAAAATTTGGAGGGGTCAAGATTAAAAGTCACGATAGTTAGAATTTGTGAGGTACAAAAGGAAAAAGCTGGCTGGTACAAGAAGATAACATTGGCGAGGAAATGGCATGTCAGAAAGAAGTTGGTTAAAGTAACATTCTAGAGGAAATGCAATTGATAAAGACAATCATTTGAGAAAAGCAATAGGGCAGAAAGACATTGCAAATGTGACTTCACCACCAGAAACTTGTGATCCAACCAAATAAAATCCCCTTGAACAAATAGAACAAATTTCACAAACTGTTTTAATACTGCTGGGTTCTGGTGGTCAAGATGAATAAATGCCCATTGATGGTCTGCATTTCCAAAGCATTGTTACTGGTACTGAGAAATCAGTAATAAGCGTGTGTCCTGCCCTCATGAAGCTTGAGTTCCAGTAGGGAATAAAGGTAAGTAAACAATCAATTACAATACAGTGTGATCGGTACATTATTCCAGAGGGTACCCTTCACATTGTAGTCTATGTAATTGACACCCCTGAAGAACATTTTCACAAGTCACAATGTGAATGATGCCTTGGATAACAAACATGGTTCTTATGGACTGAATGTCTGTGTTCCTCCAAAATACATATATTGCATCCTCAACCCCTAATCTGATTGTACTTGGAAGGTAGGGCCTTTATGGAGGTAATTAAGGTTTAATGAGATCAAAAGTGTGGGATCTTGATTCAATAAGATTAATGTTCTTATAAGAAGAGCTACCGAGCCAGGCATAATGGTACACACCTGTAAATCCACCACACTGGGAATACTCTTAGAACTCTCTCTTTTCCCAGGTAGAGATCTGCCTCTATATTACCAAACAGCAGGAACCGCACATTTGAGGTCAGCCTGGGAAACTTATAATTTGGAGAGACTTTTTCTCAAATGTTAAAAAATGTTAAAAGGGCTGGGGATGTAGTTCACTCCAAAAGCCCTGGGTTCTAGCCCCAATTAAAAAAAATAATAATAAAAGACAGACACCAGAGAACTCAAACTCACTCTCTCTACATTATAAGGACGCATCAAGAAGTACGACAGCTGGGTACTGGGGTGCACATCTATAACCCAGTACTAAAGGAGGCTGAGATAAGAGGACTGCAAGTTTGGTACCTGCTTGGGCAACTTAATGAAAGCCTGTCTCACACACACATACAAAAAACAAATAGAACTGGCCATGTAGCTTTCAGTGGAAGAGCCCCCTCGGCTTTGATCCCAAGTACTGCAGGAACAACAACAAAGGAAGGTAGCAGATTACAACCAGGAAGGGAACCCTCATCAGAAACTGACTTTGGCAAAACTTAATCTAGTATATTTGTCCCTTGGTATTCATGAAGGCCAGATTCCACCATCCTCCACCTATTCTCGAACCTGTAGATGCTTAAGTCACTTATATAAAAGGGTGTCCTACTTGTTCATAACCAAAGTACATATCCTCGTATACTTGAAATCATCTCATGATTACTTATAACACCTACTACAATGTAAACGCTAAGTAGTTGTTATGCTGTATTTTTTACAGAACAATAACAAGAAAAAAATCTGTGTATGATCAGTACAAATGCAATTTTTAAAAATATTCTCCATCAGCTGGTTGAATGCATGTGCATGAAACACACTGATATGGGAATCAATTGTACTTCTGGCCTGTAGAACTGTGAAAATATACAATTCTGTTCTTCAAGTCACTCATTTATGGTATTTTGTTATGGCAGCTCAAACAGACTAATACAATGAGAAAAATCACAGATTACTTTGGGAGTACGTAAACCAAACATAGATAATCAGAGGAGTCATCCTAAGGGAAAATGCAATTTTTAAAATTAGATCCAAAGAATGATTAAGAGTTAGCAGGTCAAAGGGAGGGTTGGGAGGAATATGGGAAGATGCTAAGCAAAAATGGTTTACCATGCAACGTAAGATAGGAGCCAAGAACAAGACACATTCACAGTGGGGCCGGGGATTTAGCTCAGTGGTTTCACCGCTGCTGCAAAAGCACAAGGACCTGAGTTCAATCCCTGATACCAAAAAAAAAAAAAAAAAAAAAAAAGACATTCACAGCCTACACTAAATGGATCACAAGGTAGAGGGCAGAGTCTATGCAGAGATTAGCAGACTCAAGTCCTCAAAGAGCCTTTTATAAGCCTTCCTCAGAAGTTTATGTTTCACTCTGAGATAAATAAAAATGTTACAATATTCCTAAGTTTAATAGCTGGAATTATTTGTGTTATGTAAAATAATTTGCAAACAATGTGAAAGGAAATTTCCACTCGCACAGTTTTTCAAACATTTGCTCAGTACCACAGAGTTGGCACACAGGGACATTTGTCTAACAAATGCTTGGGTAAGAACTTTTCTGAGTATGTTATGATCCTCTTCTTATCATCATAATGTACCCATAGTGCTCAATCAGGATTTTTTAGATCCCTCATTGACATGGCAAGATAGCCTTTTTCTGTCACAATCCAGGCCATAATTTTCCCATTGAATCCGCGCTGCCATTGGGTTACCTCCTAAGAGGCAGCCCTTGCATCTGTTATGTCCGGACAAGCCAACACAGAGCTTGACCATGAAGACTGAGTTGAAATCATCCCCTCTGGCCTACCCAACTGTGTGTACTCTGGCACTTCCCACAAGCTCCTTGGACAGGTACTAACACTGCAATTTTACTTTTCTAGGTCTTCTGGAAAACAATAGCTACGTATCAGAGCGTAAAGTGATGTTTGTTCAGGGATCTGCCGAGCATGTCTGGTCAAATTCTTCAAATTGTTTTGTGAGGTCTGTAATAGCATTGTTGCACATTTGGTCTTCAGTAAGGCAGACAACAAGTACTGACAGATCCTGAGAACCAAGTTCTTGGTTGTGTCTCCCCAGCCAGCCAAGCATGGGACATAGGTACATTTTGACTTCAGGGTCATTACCTCACTCCGTATGTGTTCCCTCAACCCCACACACTCAAGTTTTTCAGAGTCTACTTCTTGCTGGACATAATACTAGATCTGGGGTCCTTTGGCCTAATGATGATAGGAATTGAAAATCAGGCCAGGAAATTTGAGAACACAGCCAAAACTTTTAATTCAGAAGGAAGAGAAGGGGAAAGGGCTTCATCTTAAAGAGAAGAGCTGAAGGGATGGTAACAGTGATGGAGACAATCAGACTGGCCTGTTAACAAAGGAAAGGGGCCAACTTTACTGGGTTGCTGGGGTGGGCTAGAGACAAGTTGATCATTATTTTAGTTCTGGGCACAGTTTCAATAGTGTTTTCCTTTACTGTGCAAACATCTTGGTTTTGAGGAATGGGCAGCCAGCTTAGCCTAGGAACTACTACATTTTTTTCCATTGGTGCCTGCATCTTGCACAAACATATTGGCCTTGTGTCAAAGATAGCCCACTATAGTTGCTAAGATAATATGGGGCTGGGAGACACAAATTATGCTTCTAGTGAATGACAGGTTAAAGGTCCTGGGGTTTCTTCTCTATCCCTCTGCAGTGATCCCCAACTGTTTTATTACCTCATCTGGTTTATTCTTAGAGACATTATGGCAAGGCCACACGGGCTTTAATGATATACCTGGTTTTTTCAGGTTAAGAAGACTGTTTGGGAGAGGAATGGTTGGAAAGGTCACACACCATACTTTTAATGGGTAACAGGCCCTGAATGAAGCCCCTGAGGGTACTCCTGCCCTTTGTTCCTCTGGTGATCCGTGACTGCTTCAACCATACCTTAGTCTCAGCATTTGGGAAAGATAAGTAGTCTTTAGAGATTTTCAAGACACTTTTCCATACATGCATTTCTTTAATGCATAGTTGGTACACTGGAAAATGCTTAGTGTAATGAAACCAAAATCTGCAGCTGTGGAATGAAGTAGCACAACCCAGGCCTAAGATTGACAAGGTGAGCAAACCCTGGCCCCAAACCAGCATCACTACTGACTGCAGCTGGCAAAGAGAAGTCGTTTTAGAAGAGACATTTATATGATCAATAATCTTTCAACATCCTAGTAAGAAATACCAAGCTGAGAACTCAACGAGAGAGTCTTCCAGAAAAACTGACACTTCCAAACTGCTTCTGCAACAAATGTGTGTCATTCAAGCCAGCTGAAACCCTGGAGGAAGACCAAGAGTATAGGTCTGAAAGACAAGCTCACATGAATTCTTCACCACTCTTTGCATACGAAATGGACTTCTTTAATCGCGTTGACCAAGTCATTGCACTTATTTCCCATAGAAGTAATATTTAACACCTACCCTGCCAGAATAACTATTATCATCTCCAGCACAATATTTTCTCTGTTAGTATCTGTTAGCAGAAGATTCCCCTTTTCTGCTTTCGGTCAGCTTTGATTCCCCTTCTCCATCAATAGAAGATAGAGTCTGTATCAATCACTTGCTTTTTTTTGCAGGGGGAGGTACGGGGAATCAAACTCAGGGCCTCTTGATTGCCGGGCAGATGTTGTGCCACTGAGCTACATCTCCAGCCCCTCAATCACCTACTTTTATTCGTCTGTTTGTTTTTCAGGTCAATTTCACTGGGAACTGACTCCAGGGTAGAGATTTGCAAACATGCAGATGTATTGAGGATGCAGTCAGACCCAACACTTGCATGGAAGTAAAGCAAATGGGTTTGTGATAGAGGAAGATGTTGAAATGGATGGATTCAACAAAGGCTGGCCCCACAGGGAATTCTGAACCTAGCATGGTCCTGTAGGGTCATCCCAAGTTTAGGGAAGGTGCCTAGGCTATATATTCCCAAATCTACAAGCTATTTGAGTAGCATGAGAGCTACTCTGGGAAAGGATCAAAACCTTGGACAAGGTAGTTCCAAGAAGCAGAGGGCAGTAGCTGGGGAGCGCTTCTGCTGTGAGGCCTCAGTAGCAACACTCCCAGCATCTGAGAAGTAGGTTTCTTGGATAAGAAGGATGTGGATGGCACCCAGAGCATCTACAGTACCTGTACCCAATAATGTGAGAAACAGACCGAGAAGTAGAGATGGCTTGGTTTAAATTGACTCATCCACATTTTCTCTCCTTTGCATCTGGGTCATTCCTCAATTCCTTCTGCAAAATTCTGGGTTGTGTGCAGGGACATACCACACTGGGACCTTCTACTTCCACCTCTCCAAAAGTATCAGACTAAGGTAGGCAGCTTAAACTTAAGAGTCGGGTGACTTTAAGTTTTGCAGTATTTTGATATATTTAAATATATTAAGTGATTTTTTTTAAAGAATAATTTCTAATGCTTGCTTCTAATTTCTCTTGCAAGCTTTAATTGTAAATGCACAGAATTTCAGCTACCTTTGGATTAGATCAATTTTTGTCTACCATCCAAGAAGCCCCACAGCCATTGTTTCCACGGGAAGGTACCTGCGTTCCAAACACTCAGCTCAAAAGAAGTCTTGGAACAGTGCCCAGGTGGGGATTGCACACAGGTAATGGCTGAAATGAGCATGTTACAATTGTCAAACCCTTCAAACACATATAAGGGGAGCAAAAGCCCATTAAGAGCC
The DNA here is from genome assembly GCF_000247695.1 of Heterocephalus glaber. The sequence goes on from NW_004624748.1 coordinate 20,671,043, forward strand.
AAAGCTGCCTTTTAACAGTACCTTGCTTAAACTGACTCTGCAAGGCGGAAATATTGTTCTCATCAATTTGTTCCCAACAAATAAATCCAGTACCACATCCTCCAAAACAAGGTGGGCTGTTTCAAGAGATCACACATTTTAATGGAATCACACTTCATTTCTGGAACAAGCACATCTTGCCTAGGCAGCTCAGCTGTCATTACAAACAGGATCTAGTCATTGCTCCCTCTATCCCTAGCATTATCCCTGTTTTACTGAAAAGGAAGCTGGCATGAGGCGCTTAAGTGACTTTAGCCCCAAACTAGGGATCAGGCTGCAGCAGCAGGCAGTCGGCACAAGCATGGCCTTCCACTGTTGTCCTGAGGGTTCGCCCTGGCTTCTCGCCCCAGCCTGGATTCTTTCCCAGCTGTAGGCCCTGAAAGTCCCTTTAACTCTCCTTGGCTCCCATCACCTGTAAAACAGGCTAAACACAGCCTTTCCCAGTGTTCATTCACTAAACAAAAAAGAAAATCCTGCCACACCTCAAAAAGGACCCAGAAGTTAGCAGTTTCTGAGGGGAACCTTATTTTCCTCCTCAAAGCTGGTCAGAATGCCCCAGCTTCAAGCCCTTCTTACTCTTTTGACAGCAACATTACTAATCTTGCCAGCTCTCCCCTGGCACAGCCACACCATGAAGTAAATCCCAGAGTAGGAGATGTGCCGGATGCAATAATGCCTGTTAAATAAGTACGTTCATCACCTCCCAACAGTAAAGGGGTTTAAAAATCCTTCAATTCATCCCACGTGAGGGAGATTATGTGATTTACATGTTAAAATGCCCCTGTGGTTTGATTTGCATAGCAAAGACTTTGGGGGCACAGAAACAAAGCATCACTGCATGACAAGAGTACTATTAGCATAGAGCATTCAGATTTTCAGGCAGCCTGGCTTGGCAAACAATCCCGCACCTTCACTGCACATGTGGAGTTTATAGGATTTGACAGTTTCTCATCTACAGTAAAGAAAGAGGTTAGGGAGATGGGGTGGAATGAGGTTTACTTACTAGAAAGGCTGTCTTCCTAAGTACAATAATTAGTCTTTCCTAAAAGGTTCCCCTCCTCCCATTGCTTTTTTTTCCTCCTTCTGATATTCATTCCAAGGCAGAAATACTCTGCCTGACAATACAGGAAGAGCCACAACCAGTTCTGAATGCTAGAATATTCAGTCAGTGGCTCCACCTTGTCAATACACACACACACACACACACACACACACACACACACACACACACGCAATTGTTTTTTATTAAAACTTCCTGAGCCCAGTAAGGTCTCCCAACTTCTATCACACATGCACTTTGAGCTCAAACCTGGGGTGGCCTCTAGCAAAATTAGGAAACTGGTCAAGCTCTTCTTTTGGTCCATGGCCATTTATCTGATGGTTCTTGAGCAACCTGCAGTGGGAGATGAACCTAACAGGAGCTGTACAGACCTGGTGATTTTGCAGGTCCTGCTTCCAACTATAGAAAAAATGCCTTAGGAGTCTAGGCTAGAGAGAAGAGTGAAGCAGGGCAAGAGATAAAGGTATTCTGGGGTGGTAATCCATGACCTGTTATCCACTAAAAGGAAGGCATTTCCTTTCCCTTATCCTCCCTTGCTAATAATGTATAGAATGCCCTCTCCCCTTCTCCTCCAAGGACCCCTTGTGCTATAACAGCACTGTGATGCCATGGTGTCTCCGAGAGTGAGAATAGATGTTGATCCATATCTTACTCTGGGAGAGAATGAGACATGAGGACATGAGGAAAAAGACAAAATGTTATACTCGTGGCCCAGTAGGAAATTATCAGCTGCAAGCCCACTTCTGTGGCCATAAAAGCTGGTGTCCCCTTTAGCTTGCTGGTCCTGAACCTTACCTTTTCTCTCACTTTCTCGTAATTCATGCTGATTTACGCTAATTCCCTTCGTTTTAATTTCCATTATCACTGAAGCAAGGACCCACGCTATCCAACAACAAGAAGTTGTTCTCTGAGCTCTGCGTCAGAACAGATGATAGCCCTAGATGTCCTTCAGGGCCTTTTCCTCAATCAAGGACACCAGGATCACTTGCTGTTCTATACTCATTCATTCACTCTACTACTCCAACACCCATGAAAGCCAATTAAACAAGGTCCTGGCAGTCTAGCAGGGGAAACAAAACTAATGTACTACGTTTACTGTCACAGTGGCAGCCTGGGAGAATAAAGAAGCCAACAACTAGTTGGAAAGTGAGGGGCAGCTTCTCCATGGATGAAATGCCTATGCCAGGATTAAAGGATCAGTAGAAGGAAAAGCAAGGTTGAGTATCCTCAAAGCTAAATTGGACTAAGCAGGGCCACATTAAGCTGGCCAACTCTTTCCCTTTGCACTGCTGTGACTCTACAGACGCATCATTCCCTCCTTTATCCCAACTCCTTCACATACTGAGTTACTTCAGGTAACTTACAATGTAGTGGGTGAAGGCTTTTTGAGGAACAGATTGGCCCTCAAACTTAAGTTGTTTCTTTTCCATCTGAACCTTATTCTAAAGGTACCTTTTGCTCTCAATCTACTTTTCCCCTAAACCTACTTACTGCATCATAAACACCCTAAAATCTATGTATGTATACACCTTTATTCATTAATTCATGTCATATTGATTAAGTACCACCTACTGAGAAGAACAATGTTGAGGAAGTTTGAAGATTTTGGTTAAGACAGACAAAGATTCTCTCCTCAGCCAAACTCTAATCAGGCTTTTCTGTACTCTCCTTTCAACTAGGCTCTGACTTTGCATTTCACTGTTAGTTTTTACATTGTTCAGTTTTAGCAAGAATCCTGCTAAGTAGTTTAGACAGAATCCCACACTCAATATCTGGTCACCCTCAGTATTGATCAGGCTTCTCACCCGCCACCATCCCCTAAGTGGTGTCTGGTCACCTGGCCTGTCTTCAGGAAGAATACTATGATGTTGGTTTAGTCAGAATCTCTTCCACCCTGCTGCCCTTATTCCTGAAGTCTCCTTTTAGTAATTTTCCATCCATCAAGCCCTCCACTCTGCTTCTTGGCTGTAAATTTCCCGCTCTTCCTTATGCTTCTCTGCGTTGAGCTCAATCTCCCTCCCTATGATAAAACTTCATTGCAGAAGTCCCTATACTTACCAGACTATTCTTTTTTTTCTTTTCTTTTCTTTTTTTTTTGCATTTTATTAAATTCTTTTATTGGTACATTTTAGGTATACAACACAATTACATTTCTCATTGGGAATTGTACCTTTATATAATGCATCTTGGTTCTTATTTTTTCCCCATTCCTAGCCCTCCCTTCACACCCTCCACCCTTCCCTATTTACAAAGACTTTATTTCCATTTTTTCCATTTCTCATCATTTTTCCTTTCCCTTCTTTCCTTTCTCCTGCGCCTCCCACTACCCCTACCCCTTTGGACCTTTTCTTCCTATTTTGCATTACCGATTATTCATTCTAATCACTGGTACATTTTAGGCATACAATATAATGACATTCATCATTGCAAATTTGCACCTTTACATAATCACTCTTGGTTCTTATTTTTCACCCTTGCCCAGCCCTCCCTTCAACCACTCCATTCCTCCCTATTTACAAAGATTTTGTTCCTTTTTTTCCATTTTCTCATATTAATCCCATTCCCTTTTACCAGGCTATTCTTGAAGAGAGTCTGTCTTAACTGTTCTTTAACAGGTATCATGAATAACTTTTAACAAGTTCTAATTTTGCCACATTTATTATATGAACAAGTCATTAATTCTTCTGTAACACAGTTTTCTCCTCTCTATGAACAAGAAAAACTCTAAGATTCTTTCTAACCCTATCATAAGAGAAATTAATAAGACAGTCTAATGCAGAGTAGTATCAGCCAAACAGAGCAACAGGGATGTGGGGGCTGAAAATCAAGGTGAATATCCCAGAAATCCCACCTTAACTGTTTGTCATCTGTCATTTTAAGTTTGTCACTTCCTAGCTCTGAGCCAGTCTCTAAATCTTTTAAAGAAGGATATCAGCAATTATGTCTTGGGGCTGTGGCGAGAGTTAAATATAGTGCCCAATGGGAAAAGCACTTTGCAAATTATAAATGCAACACACTGTTACTAATGTGTTAACTCAGATGAGACTGAAATTCCAAATACTAGCAGAAGGATGCTGTGGAACATTCCTTTAATCCATTGATTTTCAGGGTGGGACAGGGAGAGGTTTTGCCTCCAAGGGTATAACTGGCAACATCTGGGAACATTTTGATTGTCACAGTGCGTTTGAGGGGGTCTACTGATCAGTGGTGGCTGAGCACGATGCTTAATGTTCTACCTGGCACTGGACAGCCCACAACAAAGAATAATTCTGCTCAGTAGCAAAGCTAATACTCAAAATCTTCCTAACTAGTGACCTCTGTTTTCCCAGGGAAGAAGCAGGTCTGGTTTGTATGAATCACCAATATTTAAATGCATGAATACTTAGACTTTCAAAGAATCCTATGAGCCTGTGATAGATCTCCAGCCCAAAATAATTTTCCTCAAAGACTTCATCACCAAGATCTTGGAATGTGAAATGAAGGCTGTCCTATGAACAAAAATGTATCATAAATCAATGTGCACAAAGATCATAGAGCATGTTAAAAACTTCAGAAAAATATTCCCACTTTTTTACTAGGGTTGAGGAGGAAAGTCAAATCACTGAAACATTTATTGTATATAATGAGGGAATGAGCGTTGAAGATACAGTGTATAAATAGCGACACGATATGTCACTTACACTGTATTGTTAAACTCAAGGAATCTGCGTATATTTATTTCTCAAGCGCCCAGTGAGGATATAGCTGTAAAGATTGGTTTTTTTCTGGAAATCTACTGAGCTGATCTAAAGGAACATCCCAGTGCAATAGGATAAAATATCTATGTTAATTTATATTCCTTTCAGTTACTCCTTTTAAAAATGTTTGACTACAGCTGGGCATCACACATTATGAAGCAGAAGAGCAATGGCTCTGAAAGTATTTCTTCAAACCCTGCTGAATAGTGGACATCATTCGCTATAGTGGGTTCATAGTCTCAGTCTCCAATTTGTTCCACACCGTAGATAGAAACAAATAAATTCTAAAACAAAAAGTGCTTATTTCACATTGAAGTAACAAGGTTTTTGTTCAAAAGAAAAAAATCCACATTTGTATTATTTCCCACCATAATCCCAAAAGGAAGACTTTACAAACTTGTAAAAAATTAAGCTTTAAAGGGAGGATTAGAACTCACAACCTTTAAGTTATTTAAACTCTTGCCAACAATTCTGAAAATGCAGCAGTCACCTTCTCTGTGCCTTCTCCTTAATCTTGATGTTTTTCTATTCCATGTTCTCTAAAAGGCTTTTTGAACAGCAGTGATTTGGTAAACAATGATTTTGCAATGCTTGACCATATTGTCTCAATTTGTCAAGTTCATACCAGATTTCTAGTCTTGAGCCTGGTGTTAAGGTCTCTGAATCCTGACATCTTTGACCCGAGCTAATAGTTCTTTCCTTTACCCTCCTGAAATGTTAGTGGGGGTACTGGCTGGACTCTCTGTGCTGGGATAAGAGCCTGGAAGTGAAATAGTACAGCGGAGGGGAAATGCGTGTGCAACACAGGGCTGAAAAGAATCGTTCCAAGGTGAGCAGAGTTCATGGCTCCTGAGAGCTCAGTGAGGTGGCACTGACAACACCTACATAAACTGGTTTTGTAGAGCATTGGTAATTGTAGTTTCTTTGTGTGGAAGTAGCTCATTAAAGTATATGTAGATAACATTCCAGATTTTTCCTGCGCCTGAGTATAACTATGGCAGTTTTGAAAATGGTATGAAACCTGTCAAGTCACCAGGGTGCCATTTTTTAAATTAGTACTTCAATGAACTAAGTGGCACCTCACAAGACTTACCCTATGTTCAAAAATTGTTCTTATAATTAAAGAATAAAGCCATTTGACAAAACCCTATGAATAATTTAAGTTCTAGAAGAATCCAACTATTTTGGGCCTGTTTTTGTCCATGTATTTCCCCCTAAAACCTAAGTGAACTTTGAAATTTTCTAATTAACAGTTTATTGTAAGACATTCTTAAAAGGTATTATTCTCCTTTTATCCCTGAACATGACACACATGCACACACTTTCTTTGCAAAGTTCACTTTTGAGGTTTCAAATGAAGGACAATCTCAGCTTCAGAACTGCCTTTCTGGTTAGAGGCAGTGAGAAGAATGGAGAGGAGAGCAGCTCAGTGCCATCTCAGATCTGTAGATTATTTTCATTTAGGATGTGATCTGTAAGTTTAGAATGGCTACGAGCAAAAGGAAAGGGGAAAAGTGTGTGTGTGTGTGTGTGTGTGTGTGTGTGTGTGTGTGTAGCCTAGCAGCCTTCACACTGAGCTATATTCCCAGCCCTTCAATGTTTTTTATTTTGTGACAAGGTCTTGCTAAGTCACTAAGTTGCTGACCAGGCTTATGTTCTAAAGACTTACATATGTGTGGAGGAGAAGTTTTCAATCCTATACATGTTAGAGTAAGTTAAGGAACTGTCCCTGAGCAGCAGTAATCTGAGGTAAGATGGCCTCAGTTGTGTGGCACTGCTGACACATGCAGCACAGAAGAACCTGCAAACTTTCTGGGATGCTGATCCCATAGAATTATGAAAAGCTAAAGGGAGGAAAGTCATCTAACTGAGAGCCATGTTCATCCAAAACTATGTTCAGAGGCTATATATGCTTTAAGACCTTTGCTCTTCCATATAATGAGGAGAAGGAGCCACTGGAGCAGCTGGGGCAAAGGTGGCTCACCAGGACCTGGGCAAATGCAAGGCCCTCAGGATAGTTTGTGTTCTGTGCTGGAAAGGAGGGCTGGGGAAAAAGAGCTCTGCAAAGGTCCCCATGGTGTTTACCCCAGGCCGTGAAGAAAATATCTCTGAGACCACAGCACCAGGAACACACTCATCAACCTTGCCTAGGTTTTACGTTGAAAATAATTACCAATGTGCCATTTGACCCAAAAGTGGCTCAGAATTGAATTAAATGAGCCGAATAAACATGGAAAAGGCAAGGAAGTATATAACTGCTTCTACTCCTTTTGTTAGTAACTTTTCCTGAATGGTTCCCTTTGTTTGTGAAACCTAAAATTTTCATAAAGATCAAAACGAGGGTTTTTTTTGATAACTAAAGAATTCACTTAATAGATAAATATTCTGAGATACGGAGATATGCTTGTTTCCTTTTCCCAATCTCTACCCTGAAATGAAGTCTATGTTATACTTTTAGGCTCCTGGTGAGATGTTTAAGGTCAAACAATGTTTATGAATTGTTCAGGCTTATCTGAGAAAAGTCATCCCTCTACCCGTGTCGTTTCATTTACTGTGTTTTCTCCTATGAGGAACACCACATCTGAACAGTCCATTTTAAAAATACAGTTCTGTAAGTAGCTGATCTCAGATTGTGCCTGATATGCATCTCTTATCAGCCCTACTCTGTGTTGCTGTCCAGTGTTGAAGCTTCACCAGCCCAGGAATGGAAGACACTCACTAACAAAACCAAAAAGCCATCTTTCAATTGTCCCAGGAGGTTTTTTTCCTCAACATGAATGTTTCTATGATTTCTTTATATCCCATCAACTATAACCCTATTGCCTTCACTGGGAACAGATGTTGGTGTATTGTAAAAACTAATACACATATCAAAAATTTCATTTAGATCATTGTATGTGAACATATAAAGATAAATCCAGAAATAGGACAGTAGACTATAAGAACATGAAAAAATTCAGAAAGCTTATTTTCACTATGTGCTTTGTCTTCTGGAAATAGAAGCAACACATGTTGCCAGATAGTAATTGAAAATTAATTAGAAAATTCCATGACCTAAATCAAATGACAAATTATGAAAAAATAAAATTTTTTCACACATTGCAAAATTGAACTTTCCTGGTGATATGGTTTATTGTGTAGAATCATATACATCCTTAATGATATGTTATACTAATTAACATCATTTGTTTCATATACACTTATAGTTCAATTTTATTTACAAGGGTATAAAGGAATCCAAACATATATAGTTTTAAGGAAAAATCCAATCTCTGATATATTGCTAAATACCAAATGACAATGTCAAGCCATCTGAGAAATTAACCAAATAAAATCATCAATTGTTTTTTAGTTATGATGAAAGGAAATCGTAATACCTAATACATATTGACCAATCTAAAGATATTGTTGGAAAGTTCCAGTACAAAACACTGTACTATGGGACTGTGTTGTTAGATTTCTACCAAGGCCATTTATCATACACAACTAGGAAAGATAAATGAGGCCAAAAAGGAATGGGGTGTGACCATTATCAAAAAAAATGTTTGAATCTAGGTATCAAAAAATGGCTTTAGTTTAGAATATCTGATGAAGCAAATTTTAAAGCAAACTTTAGTATGGGAAAAGAGAGACCAAAGATCAACAATGGCCACTATGGGCAGGAGTTGTTTGTTACCAGAGCCTCAGAGATGAATCTCAACTCTACCACTGCTGAGACTCCAGCTGGCTTACCTGAACATCATCTTGGAATTTGTGCTCTTGAAAAGAAAAAGATTTTGAAACTTGGAAAAGTACAAAAGCACGAGAGAAACTCAATAGCATGTGGTAGGATTGTCTCAGGTTAGCCATAATCAGTAGGACTGGCTCAGGTTAGCTACAGTCAGAAAGAGTAGTGATAATTTAAATAAAAATTTAAAGTATTTTTCATTACCTGCTCATAGTAGAGACGAACTGAGTAGACATATTCATGAAGAACATAGGTATGAGAGCCATACTTATGTGGGAAATAATTAAATCATAGAATTTATTTTTTTAGTATTAAAAAGGTACTTGATAGCTAATACAACTTGCTTACTTTACAGATTTTTTAAAAAGCAACAACAACAAACTTGGAGAAGCTGAGTGTTTTTTCTAATGACATGGGTAAAGTAGGGGGAGGCCATTAAACTTAAGGGTGGAAGGTTCTGGAATTTTACTGCCTGAGTATTTGTGTCCCATCTCCCCCACTTGGTAACTGTGTGACCATAGGTAGTAAAGTAAGAAGCCCTCCTCATCAATGTAATAAAGCCATGTCACATATATCAAAATGTCATTGTAAGCAGAGATCTATTAAAGCACACAAACACCAAGTTATTTATTTTTAACTCAAAATATGTAAACACACTCATTTATTTGTAGGGCTAAGACATTTTCTTTGTATATGAATTCTCTGATTGGGTTTCTAGCAAGCTTTCTTCTTACAAACCAGATTCAAAAGTTCCATTCCTTTGAATCTAGGGAAAGGTTTTAAAGTCAATTATGGATCTGTCTAAGTTCAGACTTCTTTTATACTTTCATAATTTGCAAATTTGTATATTGTCTTACAGTGTCTTAGAATGTCCAGACTTTGACAACAAAATACCATAACCTGGGTAGCTTATAGTCAAGAGATAGTTATTTTTCACAGTTCTGGAGGCTGGGAAGTTCAAGAACAAGTAATCAACAGATTCTATATCCAGTGGGGGCCCATTTTCTGATTCACAGATTGCACTTTCTACTGTGCCTGTCCCAGGTGGAAGAGACAGGCAGCTATCTACAGCTTTTTCATAAGGGCACAAATCTCATTCATTATCACCCATCATGACCCAATCACCTCCCAACAGCCCTAGCTCTTAACACCAGCACATTGGCGACTAGGCTTCAACATCTGAATTTTTAGGGGACACAAACATTCAGACCATAGAACACTTGAACGTTCTCCAACAATATTTCCTTAAAGATCACATTGCCTAATTCTCCTGTTCTATTGACTTCAGTTTTTTTAAAACTATTATTCTATGAATTCATATTTCATAAAATTGTATTATATTGAATAAAATATGTAATTTCATGAACAAGTGAAAATGTCATAATCAGATTGTGCAACCCCTCACTGTTGCTAACATGCTCCTTAACTTGTAGGAGCAAAAGCGATCAGTTTCCTAGTGTGCTGTCAATGTGGCAGCTACTCTGAAGTTGTAAATGTGCCATAAGGATGTCAGTGTGCTTTACAGATGGAATGGAAAAAGCCAGTAATCTTTGCAATTCAAGTGGTTAGGGGAGTTTCTATTGAAAACTCAAAGAACAATGCCAACACATAAAAAGCACCCAAAAAATGTAGCTATTAATGTACAAGTTTAGAACTCGTGCATCCTGATTTCTCATCCAGATAGATACTTGCAGATAGATACTAGTCTTTCTTCTACACATTTTTAAATTAACAATGATAATTAACTTTTACTACCAACTAACTGCATTCACAAAAATTATCAGTAGTTTAAATTACATACTCTGTGTTTGTTACAACAGTAAAGACTGACAATCACTTCTACAATCATGCTAAATATAGACTCCATGATATGAGAGAAATTTTGCTTTTTAATAGTTGGCTTCTATTTTTTCAAATTTAACCACTTAGGGCCAGGGAGGTAGCTCAGCAGCACAGCACCTACCTGACAAGTGTGAGGTCCTGAGTTCAATACCTGGTACAAAAAAAAAAAATTAACCACTTACCAGTCCAATTATTTAAATACAGGATAACCAAAAAATGCATATTTTTCATTTTTTATAAGATAATATAACAGGAAATATTAAAAATGGCAATTTTATCACATTTATTCAATACAAGAATGTATTGAAATGACACCTGCCCAAGAGACACTCAGGGTAAATTGTTAAGTGGATAAGATGCACATAGTTTAGAAGTCAATAATGCATTACATTGATCCTGAGATTTATATTATCCCACATTTTAATATCTTTGAAATCTGAATGCATTTTTACTACCATGACATCTTATAATTACAGTGGACCAGGTGGTAATCATAACATAGTGACACTGTCTGCACATTTGTGCTCCTTGAAAGTACCCACATTGAAATTTAGAAGTGACAGCAACTTGAAAGAGAATCACAGAATTAATAGTGAGTCACTCTTTCAAGGAATGCTATATCATCTTGTTCTCAAAGGCACAGAGAGCTCTATTGTAGGGAAAAATTCAAGCCTGGGCAACTTTGAAGTAATTCAGGAGAATTTGAAGTTTTAGGAATATCTTTCCAATATATTTCACTTGCATTTTTGTTTCCATTTATGTACTTGAATGATGCATGATTAAAAAATACTAGGCCTAACTCTAAGATCTGGAAAAATACAAGGGCATCTACTTTCACTGCTCTTATTTAATATAGTATTGAAAGTCTTAGCAAGAGCAAGTAAGAAAGAGCAAGAAATAAAAGGCATCCAAATTGGAAAGGAAGAAGTCAAATTATCCCTGCTTGCAGATGACATGAGTTTATATATAGGAAAAACTAAATATTCCATCAAAAAACTGTTAGAATTTAAAAATGAATTCAGTAAGGTTGCAAGATACAAAATTAACACACAGAAAGTTTATTTTTACACCAATAAAAAACTTGCTGTGAAATAAATCGAGAAACCAATCCCATTCCCAACACCTAAAAAATATATTTATGAATAAACTTAAGAAAAGAAGTAAAAGATCTCTACAATGAAAATTATAACACTGGTGAAAAGAAATTTTAGAAGACATTTCCCACATTCATGAATCTGAAAAATTAACACTGTTAAAATAGCCACACTACCTAAAGTGATCTGTAAATAAAATGCAGTCTCCATCAAAATACTAATTATCTTTTCACAGAAATAGAAATAACTCCTAAAATTTATTTTTAAAAAACTAAGAAAGGCCAGAATAGCCAAAATAATTCTAGCAAGGGGGAAATTGAAGGCATAACAATATCTAAAATCAAAATACACTACAAAGCTATAGTAACCAAACAGCATGGCACTAACATAAACACAGACACATAGAGCAGTGGGTCAAACTAGAGAATCCAGAATATATATCCAGCTGATATTTGACAAAGACATCCAGAATATATATTGGAGAAAGGATGGTTTATTTAATAAATGGTGCTGAAAAAACAAGATGTACATATTCAGAAGACTAAAATTGTATTTTTTTCTCTCACTATGGACAATAATCAATTCCAAGAGGATCAAAGACCTAAATAGAAGACCTGAAAGAATGAAATTACTACAAGAGGACCTTGGGCTGCAGCTGCGGCCATGGTTAGTGCTCTAGTTTGTGCCATCATGTCGCTCTTGATGTCACTGCCGCTAAGGGGTCTGACGGGCCCAGCCTGGAGGCTCCCCAAGTGCCCAGATGCATTCCAAGCCTCTGTGGGAGCAGCTCACAGCTCCAGACCATTGATGTTCTCTTTGAGTTTACCTCCTGTTTCCTGTGTTTTCTCCTGCCATCGGCAGGGGTCTTGTCACACTGGAGAGGGAGCGAAGGGGGCTGTCCTCTCCCTTCCCTGTAACCTGACCACCCCCACTGGCCCTCCAGATCAGTCTCCTGCTTTCCAGGCTGGCCTCTCCTGTCATCTTTTCTGCAATCGCATACTTCCTTGGTAACATCTGGGCCACATATGCTGCCCCTACTCCTTGGAGTTCCCCTTGTAGCAATAAAGTCTGTTTAAGCCTTGAAAAAAAGTACTACAAGAAAACAGATGGGAAACATCCAAAATATTAGTGTAAGCAAAGATTTTTTAATAGACAAAACCCAAAAGCACAAGTAACATAAGTAAAAATAGATAAATGGGATTATATCAAAGTAAGATGGTTCAACACAGCAAAGGAAATAACCAACAGATTTAAGAGCCAACCTGTAAAATGGGATAAAATACTAGCAAACTATTTATCATCCAACAAGACACTTTTAACTAGAATTTATAAGAAACAAAATCTGAATATCAATATCAAATAATACAAATTTTAATGGGCTAACAGTCTAAATAGACATTTCTCAAAGAAGACACACAAATGGCCAAAAAGTATATGAAGAAATTTTCAGTACCACTAATTACTAGGGAAATTAAAATCAAAACTACAATAACACAATGAAATATCACCCCACACACTTAGAATGGCTATTATCTGGGGGGATGTGAAGAAAGGAAAAGTATCAACTACGGTGTGAATGTAAATTAATACAGATATTATAGAAAGTGGTATGGAAATGCCTTAAAAAAACTAAAAAGAGAACTATTATAATATTCAGAAATACCACTATAATGTATAGATCCAAAAGATATTAAGTTATTATATAAAGACATGCCTGCACTCCAATGTTTATTGTAATGATTCATGATAGTCAAGATATATAATTAACCAAGGTATCCATCAGTGGATGATTGGATAAGGAAAAAAGAAATACATATATATATAAAAAATATTATTCTGCCATTCAGGAGAATGAAACTGTCATTTGTATCATTTCCAGCAACATAGATGAAACTGGAGGTCATTGTGTTAAGGGAAATAATTCAGACACAGAAAGACAAATACTGTATGGTCTTATTCGTGCAAACAAAAAAGTAGATCTCATAGAAAAATGGAGTGAAATAGTGATTACTACATACAGGAAAGGGCAGAGATGTGAGAGACTGGCAGAAGACAGATAAAGGGGACCAAACCCAGAGTGGGGGAATTGGTTTTGGTTTTCTATGACACAGTAGGGAAACTATTGGTCATAACAATCTACGATGTATTTCAAGACAGCTAGAAGAATACAGAAGTTCCCTACACATCAAAATGATTAATGTTTGAGGAGATGAAAGTTCTTATTACACTGCTTTGATCATTGCACATTTTATACATTTATTGAATTATACTATACCCCATAAGGATGCACAAATATTATCTCAGTACAAAGTTAAAATAAATAAAAATACTAGATTTATCTTTAAAAATACTATGCCTGATAAATATAAAAGAGCTCTTTCATTAATACTATGTGAAATTACCATGATTTTTTATAATGGTGAAGCAGTTCTTCTGCCATAAGCAAACACAATAGCGGGTCAAATATCTGAGGCAATGGTGTTAAGACATTGGACTACAAGTGGTACAACAACGTGATCCATGGTAAAAGGAAGTCTTTACGTGAGCTTCACAACTGCCCAGCTGTCAGGTAAAAACACATCCCTAACCTCAATGCAGCAAGCCGGAGTCCAAACAGATCATGGCAGTCCATCTCAACTAGGAGGAAAAGATCAGAATTGGGGCAGATGGAGCACTGAAATCTGTAGTGCAGGACCCCAGAGGAAGAAGCCACAGGAAAGGGGACAACCCACATTTGTGGTAGAGTTCTTCACGAATCTTTGTCCAAAGTCTAGGCTACACATGGTCAGAGTGAGATTGTATAAGGTTTACCAGAGTTCAGCTGCTACACGGTTCAGCAAGGAAAGGGGTGATATTGGAGGTTCCCTTACTTGTTAAAGTGTTGCTAACATTTTGGCTATTCTCCCAAGATAATGAAATACTGCTTAGAAGTAAGGTCCATTAGCTATTCCAGACCCACCCAACAAAACAGAAACAAAAGTATAACAAAATCTGCACGAAGACATAATTCAAGATTCAGTCCTTTCAAGTTAAATGGGTCTGGAAAAACACCTTGATTTTCCCAAATATGTGACTTAGCAGGGAATACAGTTCAGGCTAGGGTTAAAGAATTCAAGATGATCAGGAAATAATTGAACGGTGTAGTAACAGTTTAAAATACAACCAACATTTTTCAGAGATTTTACAATGTATTATTGAAAATTACTAATATGTAATCAAATTTTTGCAGAAACAAGAAAATGTGAATCAGATTTATTCAAATATCTGTTGAAAGAAATCATCCCCAAGATGGACCAAGTGTCATATTTAGCAAACTATTAAAGAAGCTTCTGTAAGAATGTTCAAGGAGTTATAGAAAAATATGTCCAAAAATAAAGGAAAGGATGATTAAGTAAATAGTAAAATAGATCTAAGACCATGTTAGATATAGCAGAAGAGTTGAAAACTTCAAGTTATATAAAGAAAAAATATCGAATCTGAAGAACAGAGAAGAAAATAGGGAAGACAAATTAACACAATCCCAAAAGGTCCTAAATATTGAAATTAGAAAACAGAGATTATGGGCTGAGGATTTAGCTCAGCAGCACAGTGCCTGCCTTGCAAGCACAAGGTCCAGAGTTCAATCCCTGGTACCAAAAAAAAAAAAAAAATTTGTCATCAAAATAATGTTTCTTGCTGTCTTAATCTTACA
>NW_004624748.1:20686332-20719184 GCF_000247695.1 Heterocephalus glaber
CTAAGATAGAAAATTGATAATGAGTAGTAGGACCCTTATTAGATGTAGTTCAGGTTTAGAACACTTTTTTCACAGGTGCAAGGTCCTGCATATTTAATCCTTCCACACACATACAGAGAGAGAGAGAGAGAGAGAGAGAGAGAGAGAGAGAGAGAGAGAGATTAGACAGATAGATGAAAGAGAACAAGATAGAAAGATAGAGGAAGGAAAGAAGGAAGGAAGGAGGAAGGAAGGAAGGAAGGAAGATAACATTTGAAAAGAAAAAAGGAAAATTAAATTGTCTCTATTGTCAAGACATGATTTTTCTATGGAAGAAACTTTTTGGAATTAATAAGTGAATTTAATTAGTTCATGGGACACAAGTTCAATATGCAAAAGTCAATTATTTGAGGAATGAAATTTAAAAGAAATTAATATCATTTTTAAAGCATCAAAAAATTAATTTTCAAAAGTTGAAGATCTCTGTACTAAAACTGCAAAGCATTACTGAAAGAAATTATATAAGATCTAAATAACTGGAGAGAAATATACAATGCTCATAAACTAAGAGTCTTAACATTAAAATGTCCATTCTCCCAAAATATGACCTATAGATTCAAGCAATGCTTTTCAAAATCACTATATTTGAAATTAGTAAGTTCATTCTAAATTTGATATACAAATTAAAGGATGTAGACTAGCCAAAATAATTTTGAAATTGAAGTATAACTCAGTGGTATACTAACTCCACCATCTGATTTTAATACTCATGAAAAAGTTACAATAATGAAAAAAAAAATTACAATAATGAAGACAAGGTGACAATGGTACAATGCTAGACCAAGTGATCACAATAGAAAAAACACAGTGCAAAATACATTATACATATATAGTCAGGAGGTTTTTGACAGAAGCTCCAGCATAATCTAATATTATATTCACTTCATCAAGTGGTACTGAAACCACTAGTTATCTAGTATGGAAAAAAAATAAACCCTAACCCCTCTCTCATGCCATATGCAAAACTACATTTGATATTAATCATACCTAAACTTAAAAGTCAAAATAATAAAACTTCTAGAAAGATATATAGGAAAGAATCTTTGTAAACTTCGTATTGATAAAGATTTATTAAATAAAACACAAAAAGTACTAACCATAAAGGAAAAAGTTAATAAGTTGTACTTCATAAAATTTAAAATTTCTTACAGGGCTAGGATTAAAGTAAAGCAAATAAAGCTAAATGTGTGCAGCTGTAGAGTCAAATTATATTAATTCTGAATTTTAAAAAATATTATGTTAAAATAATTACCTTGATATTGTCTACATCTCTTTACATTTTGAGCTGGAGAAAAGTGGCATAAGCTCTTCACCCTACTCTTGACCCTGATCTATCCTTCCCACATTTTGAACTTGGTAAGTCAATGGGCTCTCCAGGCTCTGTGTTGCCTCTCCCTTTTTGCATGTAGCCTGAAAACTCTTCTCTTGTCATTACACTGGGTCAGTCATAGGACCCACTCAATTCATTTGTGTTCCTCTTAGGAATCACTGTTGTGTTCCACCACACGCCAATGACTAGACATCAATAGCTCCTAAGTTTTGTCTAGCTTCCCAGTCATTTATGGAAGGAAGGTGTCATGGTTTAGATCTAGAATGCTCCCAAATTCTCATGCACCCAGAGGAAGGGCTTTTGGGGAGTGGTTGGACCATGGGGGTACTGTACTCATCAGAGGATTTCAGAGTCACTGAGGGCATGACCTAGAAGGGTTGATCTTCATCCCTGGCAGCTCTTTTCTTTCTCTGCTTCCTGACTGCCATGATGTGAACAGCTTTCAGCTGCCCAAGCACTTCCACCATGCTATTCTGTGTGTGAGCTTGCCAACCACATACTGAAACTTCTTAAATTGTGAGCCAAAATTGTTCAGTACTCATATTATGTCCAGCAAGGAGAAAGTGACTAAGACAGAAGGTAATTCTGACCCATGTACTACACTATAGCTGGATCCAAAAGTACTTATAAAAGTATTAAAATGTATTAGCTGTAATCCCAGCACTTGGGAGGCTGAGACAGAAGGATCACCACATGTTTGAGGCCAGCTCAGGCTACATAGTGAGTTCAGGCCCAACCTGAACCACAAAGGGAGACCCTGCCTCAAAAAACCAAAAATAAAAAATGTATTAGCTATAGTATTTGTATCTTTAAAGCTGGAAGGTATGGTAAGCTTTTCCATGTATGTCAACTTAGAGATATTGTAATCTACATTCTCTGTAATCTATAGTCACATTTTGGAGGTGGCCTAGTAGTTACGTATTTATTATGCTATTTTTTTAAAAGATCTAAAATATTTAACAATGACTCATAAGATTGCTATGTGAAATGAACAGAACTGAAGTTATATACAGTGTACAAGTGTGTAACACATGACTGGCTGTAACATGATTCATGATTAAAGATATTGAAGTTCTGGATTCTTGCATGACAATAAAATTTTTCCATTTCATTGACTCATGGAGGTATATTGTCTATGCATGAGGGAGGCCAGAGAACTTTTCAGAGATCCAATTTACTTTTTCCTATGGCTACAGAAACTTAAAAGATGTCTTACCTTCATTTCCCAGTCCAGCAATAAGGTGTAAGTTCCAAGAAATGGGACTAGGTTCAGAGATGAGAGGTTAGTTGCTTTTGGACTGCAAGTCATTGAGCTTGAATCAGGAAAGAGTGAGAAAGAGGAAGAAGACAAATCCAGGTACATATATAAGAGAAGCCAACCATGGTAAGAATGTCTGGAGGACAGAGCAGGAGAGAAGAGCCTATAGCTGTGTAGATCCTCAGACCCAGGAGGAGATGAAACACCTTTGTTGGCACCAGTGTAATCTAACAATTATTGCCCCTCTGTTAGTGGATATGTGGATATGTTGCCTGGAAGGAGAGATCATTTACATTCTGTTGTCATCAGCAGCATGTATTTACTAAGAAAGAGCAATAATTGTATAACAAAAACTCATTTGTATTCATAAACTATTTCCAAAGAGGCATTATAAATTATTTAGATTAGTTTAGTTTACAAAAATTATCTGTTTATTTCCTCTTACTGAGCAAACAAGAACAATCTTCGCTATTTTCTAGTGTTGCTGAAATGTGTATGTTGCAGGACAAATGTGAAAGAAACTGCCATTGGGCAAGATATAAGAGGCTTATTTATTCTTAAAATGATCTCATGTTCTCTTGTCTCCACTGAGACGGACAGCCATCTGCCAATTGCGATGTATTTTATGATACGGACACAAGGAGACAGACAAGTATCGCCAATCAATTTCCTTCAAATTACAAAACATATCATGAAACAGAATCACTTAAAACAAGTCACCATGGGATCATGGCATTTACCCCCAAACAACAGCCTTTTCCTTTCTAACAACTCCTTTAAATCTTTTTAATTAACTTTATTGATACATTTTAGGTATACATTATGATCACATTCATCACTGGGAATTTGTACCTGTACAGGATATATCTTAGTTCTTTTTTTCCCACTCAGCTTCCCTCCCTTCCACCCCTCCACCCCAACTATTTACAAAAGCTTTGTTTCTGTTTTTTCCTTCTTTTCAAATGGATGCATATCAAGGCCATACTCTTAAGTGAAATCAATAGGACACACATGTGTAAATACCAAATTGTCTCTCTGGTGTGAGAGACAGAAAGTGTAAATGAGGACCAAAATGTATAATAGATAATGTGAAATAGGAAGCAAAACTTCCATCAATTTGGAATGAACTCAGCAGCTCCCTCCATTTTGGTGAGAGCTGTGGGAGCCAGGTCTTCTCCAAGGGCTCCACAGCAGAACGTGCAAAGGTTTGCAAGAGACTGAAAAGCTTGTTTGATACAAGCCTACCAAATTACAAATGAGCTAACCAAGATCCACAGATGCTAGATAACTTGCACAAAGCCAGTGATCATGAATCAAAGATATATTACTCACACATTTTCCTAGTCATTTTAGTTAGTGACACCTTTGTTATATGCCTTATCCCAAATACACAATTTTAGAAAAAGTTTATGCCTACCCAAATTGTGAAATGAGTTTGGGCTTCTTTATAGCCAGATTAACGTATTAAAAAGAAAAAAATGAATAATCACGGTCTTAAAAAACTGGAGTGTTTCTAAGCTAAGTTTCTAAGCTAACTTCTGAGAAGAATGCTACAGAGAATATCTAAAGTGATAGAAATGACCAGGATTCTCTCCACTTAGTCTTTCATCCTGGTCTTTCTCAAGTGATGGCAGAAGCATTCCAAAGAAGCAAGAGCAAAGGACTGTAAAGTTTCTTTAAAACTTATACAGCATCCAATGTATGTACTGTGTTCAACTGATCAATGAAACTGAAAGACCAGCCCAGATACAAGTGATGCTTTATTTCTTTGTGGGAAGAGCTGTGAAGAATTCACAACCTTTTTTTTTTTTTTTTTTTGGTACCAGGGATCGAACTCAGGACCTTGAGCTTGCAAGGCAGGCGGCAGAACCACTGAGCTAAATCCCTGGCTTTACAACCATTTTTAATCCACCACTTCATATCCCTGGATCTTTGAATTAGTTGGAGAAATACATTATGAATATAAATAACCATAAGGCAAAGCATTATTGAATGCTAGTACAAGCCAGCTAATCCTAATGCATTTATATATAACACCTAACTTAATATTCATTATAATCCTATGAATTACTATAAATAAATAATAGGTTTTATTATTAGAGATAAGAAAACTGTAGTACATAAGAAATTAAGTAACTTTCCCAAGGTTTGTGGATATTGAAGCAAAATTTAGGCCCAAACACTCAAACTCTAAATCCAAGTTTATTAAACAGTATACATTATGAAATGTACGGTAGGATATTATAAAGCTTTCTATTGTCACAAATTTGGTGATTTAAAATGCCTATTCTCACAAATTTACTGATTTGGCCAGGGATTTAGCTCAGGGGTGCCACACCTGCCTCAAAAGCGCAAGGTCCTGAGTTTGATCCCCAACACCGGAAAAAAAAAAAAACTTAGTGATTTGAAACAATAAACATTTACTATCTCACAGTACTGTATGTAGTCAAAAGTCGGGCTGGCTTGGCTTATTTCTCTACTTTGGGATTCACACATCTAGAATCAAGGCTGAGCTGTTTTCAGAGGCTCTGGGAAGAATCCATTTCCAAGTTCGTTCAATTTGTAAACAAAATTAAAATTCTTGTAATTAAAGGTCTGAGGACACACTCTCTTGTTAGCTGTTGGCTGGGGCCACTCTCATCTTCTAGAAGCCTGCATGTAAATTTCAAGGCCCGCAACAGTGCATCAGTCCTCTCACACTTAGGATCTCTGCAACATTCCCTTCTGTTGTATCCTACTGCCACCCCATCTCTCTGACTGCAGCCTGCAAAAGCCTCTGCTTTTAAAAACTCATGTGATTCATTGGCACCACCCATATACTACAAGATAACTTTCCTATCTTAAGGTTTATACTTTAATTATACCTGAAAATTCCCCTTTCCTCTGGAATGCAGCACATCACAGATTCCAGGGATAGAGGCACAGACATCTTGTGTGTTACTCTGCTTGCTGCCCAATATCAGGAGCCATTGGCCTCAGAGGAAAAGGAGATTTTGAGAGATGGGAGGTTAGCAAGTATTCATGGAGGTAAATTTAGATTGGATTTTAAGATATATAAGAAGATATCACTAGGTATTCTATGTTGGAGAGGAAGAGGTAAATTCTTATGGGGAAAACTCTCCCAAGTAACCAACAAGAATGACACAATAAGAATGCATAGGAAAGTATATGGCATTTGTGGTAAGCAATAATAATTAGAAAGACAAATTTGTGGGAACAATTGGTGGAAAGATTTGTTAGAGTACAGAAAAGGTAAGCTGGTGGAGAATAATATGTGCCACATAGAGGAATTTCAGTATTATGCTACAAGCAACAGGAAATCATTAAGTTTTTTTGAGTGAAAAGCTGAAAAATTAAAATGATCTTCTGGGAAAATAAATTCAACCAGTACAGTATATGGAAAGATAGTGGTAAAGAAGGAGTAAAGAAGGCAAGAATATAGCCAAGTAATTAGAGGGTTATTATAATCATCCTGTCTTACAGCAGTAAGGTTAATGAGAAGAAGGGAAAACTGGTAAGAGATGACAGGAAGAAAGAAACAGCTAGACTGTAGGATTTACTGAATGTTTCATGTGGAAGAGGAAAGTGTGATGTTGGGAAAAGGAGGACGGAGGGAGGAGGAGGAATCTGCTACAAAGAGAAAGCCTGAGTCAGGTAAAGCATTAATTTTGATTCCAATCTGAGGGAATAGTTAGGGTCCGCTCTAAATTAGGCTCTGTGTCCTTTTCGGCCTTCATGTCCCACCATCTTCCTAGTAGGTAGGAAATGGGCTCCTCCACCAAGCAGACTCCCTATTGGAATCTCCCTGACTTCAAAAGCCACAACTCCAGGCCCAGAAAAGCAAAGACATTTTTTCCCCATCTAGAATTTCTTTTAATATTTGGAGTTATTTTCCAAACACTGGTTTAATTAGTGTTTTTAATTTCTATGCTTAATGAAAAATTTACAGCTCCACGGATGCTTCTGAAGCTTTTGGGTTTAGTGAGTGGGTTATCTTTTTCTTTTCTTCCTACTTTTAATAATGCAAGATTTTTTTATAGAGTCAAAATCTTCTGAACCTTAATCTTTGGGGGTATCTCTCTGCATCTCAGAATTGATGTATATAATAATAAAAAAATTCTCAACTGTACAAGAGGATGGATTAAGAGATCACTCTTGAAGGCACTTCTTAATAAACATTCTTTGGCAGGCCTGAGATTTACAGGGGGCCATCATCAAAGTGGCCATGTAAATGGGAACATATTGACAACTTTCCTCCTTAAAGGCAGAAGCAAACAGAATTTATATGCTTCAACCACAGCTCCCTTGGGAATTCAACCAGGGACTTATTTTGTTTCACTTTTACTAGCTTCTCCTGGCCACTTTATGGACCAGCTCTCTCATCTCAAGTGTCTGATCCCAAGACATAAATTAATTTTAGATGTACCTTTTATCCATCTTGTCTGCTAAAGCAATATTCACTATTTGTTTGTGTTGCCATGGAAATAATTGACTTCCTGCCATGGCAGGAGTCTTGTTTAGGGGTATTAAAGGGGTTTTGGTCCAGAGAATATTTAATTTTCACACAGTAAGGAAAGCCATTTCATCAATGGAGTATTTGTGTATTTATCCCACTTATAATTGGGATGATTTTGTATCACCTTGTGAAATTTCCCTTTTTCTTTTCCATCACTTCCTGTTTTATGATTAACCTCTACTCTCCAAGGTACTGACTAAAACCATAGCAAAGGGCAAGCAGTCTATTTATTACTCTTTTGTAGGATTCTTGGACACAGCATCCCAGTAGAATATTATCAGAAAAAACAGCTGAAGAATCTAAGAAAATGGTGGATTATACAACCCTATTCAGGTGGAGGAAGAGAATACCTGTTATCAAGGCAAGAAACACTTTGAATACCAATTCATAAAATCAGTCTCCCAACGACCAACTCAGGCTACTAAAGATTGGGTCCCTCTGGAGCTTATTTGCCAGTTCTGATATTTACAAAAGCAATGGTTGTATTCTGCTATAAATTGTTAGAACAGAAAACCTGAAAGCCTTTTCAGTACAATGAGAAAAATTAAGAAAGAAATGTTAGTTTTTAAAACACCCTCTTTAAGATATACAAATAACAAAATTATAAAGTATATTTATACACATTCCTTCTTACCTTCCACATTTTGACTACCACTATAGATCGTGAAAATTTCCACAACATATTACACAGACTTTTAATGGCTTTTTAACATAACTACCAGCAACACATCATGTTTGTCACTTTATTTTTGAGCATCATATAAGTTACGCTATTTCTGCAGATACATTTTCTAACACCAAAATAAAATCCTACAACAATTATCCACCGGGCTAATATTTTTGCTAAAATAGTTTTTTCGTTCAAAAAGCTATTACCAAAAGAAAAATTAAATCAATGACCAGAATGAGAATCCTTAGGAGTAATAATAGTGAACTGAACTCGAAGAACCTACTTCAGTTCTTTTAAGTGCACAGCACAAAATCAATTTGCAATGACCCTGAGAATCAGCCTTCCTAGCCACATGACAACAAAAGAAATAGGGGATGAAAACAAATTAAAGTAGGTTCTTAAAAGTCTTTTTTGCCTTCCAAAGATTTCAGGGTATCTTTGAGCTATGGAAACTTTTAAAGGCAGCTCTTTGAATGCTTATCAATATCACTGTGTATTTTTACAGTAATGGCTTTTAAGCTGACCCTCGTGGTTCACTTTCTGATTTCTCTTTCATTCTCATCATTTGTTTATTCTGCAAATGTATTTTGAAGGCACATTGTGAACATAACACTGTGCTAGGCCATGGCAGGGTAAATTGATGCAACTTAGGTAGACTCTTAAGATGAGAATAACACAAAGCAGAAAATTGGGTGCAAATGTGCAGAATACAACAAAATACAAGGAATCCAAAGTGGAGGAGACATACTTCATGACACTTTCCCGTATTTTAGCTCATTTAACACCGACAGGACCCTGAAAAGCGAGGGCCTACTACTACCTCCAGTTCACTGGAGTTGACAAAGCTACACTTTAAAAAGAAGTTCATATAGGGAAGAGTTTGGAACTGACCCAACCTGTCTCTAATTTCTGACGCAAGCCCTAAACCACTAGCGTATAAAGCTTCCCTAGGTCTGATATGATAGTTGGCTTTAATTGTGACATTTAAACTAGGTCAGGAAGGATTTCAATGTGTTCAAGAGGGAGAAAATCATTCCAGAGAAACAAAAGTGTACACACAGGCCAGAGCATGACATCTGAGATGACATAAACAATGGCTGAATCTTACACTGTACTCACTTGGTGCCTGGCGCTATTCTAATTGCACCCTCACAATGACATCCTGATTCCCTAAGGAGAAGAGCTTCAAGGATCATTCCCACTGCATGAGGAAAATGGCTCAGAGAGATCACATATGTTGTCCAAAGACAGATAGCTAGAAAATGGCAGAGATGACCCAAGTGATCTGGCTGCTAGACCTGCTCTGTTTCATTTTCCTAACTCCTTCTCCTACCTACTCTCCTGGAAACTTCCAATCAAAAGCAGGAGTGTGGGGCAGGGCCAGAAAACAAATGCCCATGGGACAAAAACAGCTTGGGCCCAGCATGTGAAAGGTCGTCAGTTGTCTTCTGTAGGTATCCTACAGAAGCCTTTTTCTTTTACTTTTTTTTTTTTTTTTTTGAGACAGGGTTGCAATCTGTAACCCAGGGTTCCTCTAACTCACTGCAATCCTCCTGCCTCTGCCTCCTGAGTGCTGAGATTACAGGCATGGGCCACAATCCCCAGCTTTTTTCTTTCTTTCTTTCTTTCTTTCTTTCTTTCTTTCTTTCTTTCTTTCTTTCTTTCTTTCTTTATTTATTTATTTTCCCCGGCTCTTTTCTTTGTTAAAACAGAATAATTTAAGATAATCCTGGAGTAAAGAAGAGTGTGAATTAAGGAGAATAAATATTTTTTTAAAATAGAGAATAAATGTTGACAGCACTATTTTTTCATTAAAAACATATTCACCAGTAAATACCTATATTCATACATACCACACACAAAAATCACACAGAGACACTACACATAAACATATATACAATACACATACTTCTAATACACACATACATATACCATAAACATGCACACATATCACATGCATAGCATACATACAAGATATGAAGGACAAATAGAGTGAGTGTTTAAATTTTTTTGAATTATTTTAGTAAAAGACCACTATCATCAGTCCCCCTCCAAATCTTTCCCCTCACTTTGAACACACTGATCCCATCATTCTTGCCACTTTCTGAAGCAGTTCTGGAAGAACTTTTTTTATGAATGTCTTTTGTTCTACAATTACCCTGATGTCTTGAATTCATTTAAAATATTTACCTAACATGGTCATTTTGACTTTGGAGAAGATCAGTCGTTGTGTGGTGCCAGATCCAGGGAATAAAGTAGATAGGAACACATCATAATGTTTTAACAAGCCTGCCTTTCTGGTGGATGGCACAAAGTAGCAGCATTCACCGTAGTTTGGATCACACCTTGTAAAAGCAATTATGAAGGAAAACTTCCAAAACTGCTTCAGAAAAGACAAGAGGGCTGGGATAAATGTGTTGAAGTGAGGTGGAAGTACTTTGAGGGGGATTAATGGCGATGTGCCCTTTGCTGTAATAAATATTTTTTAAAATTTAAACATTCACCACATATTTTGATCACCCCTGTACACCACATATTCTTGTTTACCAGATACATCAAGCACACACATACACACACACACACACACACACACACACTCATACATACGACACACACACACTGCATGCCTTCCGCCTATGGACATGTAAGTACATATACATTCAAACAGGCCACTCAATGCCACACAACTAGGTGTCACACACCCAGACCGTTCCAACCACACATATATGTGCACACCATGTAGGAATTAAATGCATGTAACACCATATACACACACAACACATACACACAGGCATGCATTCACATATGCTTTCTTTCTCTGGTCTTGATCATGGGACAAATAACCTTAAGAGGCAATGTTCACTAAACAAATATTTATATCATTTGTTTTTTGCCTCCCTAAACAGAGACAAGCATTTTCCAGAACTTTGAGGCTGCAGAAAAGGAGTGCTGTTTATCTCCATCTTCCATTTCTTACAGCCTGACATGAGAAAGATTTTCCTTTCTCCTAATTAATTTTGGAACTTTTCTGAGCTCAATTAGGATGCCAGGGGAGCTATTCTGAAGCATTGTCTTCAACTTTGCAGATGATATCCTGACCACTTCTGTCTTAAATTAAGAAAAGCAATACATCTTGGTGTCCTCACTTTCACCTGGCTCCCTTTTTAGGAACTACCTGTGAGGAGCCTGGTCCAGGTCAGTGTCCAGGCCGAGATGGCAGCTCTAGCCTGTCAGAGCATCAGAGCTATATATGGACTTTACACAGACTCCTTGTCTAATGTAGTACATTTCTTCATATAATGAGTGCACAAGTATAATATCAACTATTTTTAATAAAAATATGCCTGTCTCTAAACAAAAGGAAAATATTTATTCTTTAGTCAAAATAACTGCCACCTAGATGGTAAATTATATTCAAATAGTGGCTCATATTTGTAAATTATTATTTTAAGGCATCACAAAATTCTTGAAAGCAAAACAATATTTCTGAGTACACATGGTTTAAGTTTCACTTAGGGGCCATGAAAACTACATCCTGTAGAACACACACAGGATATTTACAGGAAATGTGGTCCATGAGATACGGAGCCTCTGTTCGGTCTAAATGGAAGATCACATTTTCATATTTTAAGGTCAAATTACATCAGCTTCTTTCCAGTAAAAAAAAAAAATAGCATCATACTAGAATGTTAATATCTTTAAAACCTCTGAGCCTCTCTATGGTGATCTCCCAGGATAATTTACTGAGGATGAGACTGATTGAGCTGTAGTGGCTATTTAATACCCAGAGTTGTACTTAGGAAAAAAGGATTTCAGGATAAACCATTTGCAGGGGAAATTCAATCTAGCAACCTTTATTTCAGAACCTATATTTAGGGTGAGAGGAAAAAAACCTCCAACATATACAAACATTACAAAAATGAAGTTTTTCCCCTTAACTATAAGTACAGCTATTTCATGTTGTTGGGATAATCTAAGACTCTGGCCTTTAGGGTTACATAAAATCATTTCAGTGAAAGAAATGGCCAAAGGCATTTATTTTACTTTCCTCTGCCCATCCACTCCCTGTACCAATCTAATGTCTGTGTGGTATTGTCTACAAAACTGCATGCAAAATACATTCACTAAGCATTTCCTGAGCTCTACTAAGTACAGAAAGAGACATAAAATTGTAGGAGGCAAATTCATATTTACCCTCAGTGAGCCTGAAATCTAGCAGGAGAGACGATATTTATGAGAATATCTAAAAAAAAAAGCACCATTATAAGGATGAATAGGGTGGCACCAATTGCTTTAGTAATGCAGAGCTGAAGTTGAGACTCACCAGATTTCAGGTAAAAGAAGGCATGCGCATAATTCCAACAATGGGATATGAAATTCCTGTTTCAGAAACATAAAATTTAATTTTGTTGAGGGACATTTTGGCTGCAGCAGCAGATGCTTGAGATCCTGTGCTAGAAATTGAGAGTGTTAATGACTACAGGTGGTTATCATACGAAAATGACAAACAACAATAACAAAAAAAATCCATAAAAACTTGAGTGGTTTCTGCTTGGTTTGCTGGCGTATTTTCAAGCTAAAAAAGGTTGCTCATAAATTATCTTCCAAGTTGATTTCTTTTTACTCTGTGTGCTAGTGAAAGGCTTTAATGAGTATCTACACCATCTCAGTGGAATCGGGAGTTAGTCTTATTTGTGAAAAACAGGTGAGGTTGTTGCTCAAGGACATAGTAAGTGTTTCTGCTCAAGTAAAACAACAGTGAACTCACAAGTCTCCTGGTGGGTTGGGGATGATGGCAGCAACTATCAAAGCAAGAAGGTTTTGGTCACTGGGGAGTTTTCCAAGTGGAATTTTACAGAGGACTCTGTCAGAGAGTCCTTGAGGCTCTTTCTGAGCATTCATATACATCCTTGCTTCTGTTGGCAACTGCAGCCTGAATTTCCTGCATGGAATCACATCCATATCTATAATATGGGAGAATCTAATTGGATCAGAGGCAGCCCTTGCCACCCACACCTGCGGGGAAAGGCTCCACTGTTAATATCTCTGCTGAAGACTGAGCAGCCTAGATCTATAGGTTAAGCAAATGCTGTATCAAAATAGCCAGCCTACGGGGGAAATAGCAATCTGTGTCATTTGCAGAACACCTATTATGTTCAAGAGCTTTACTTTCATTTTTTCTCTAAACAATAATCCTGTAGGATTAGTTATTGCTATTCTTTTTTCATGGGTTTCAAAAGGCTAAATAATCTGCCCAAGGCCATACATACAGCAAGTGGTAAGACTCTGATTTCAAACCATTGTTCTTCTCTTCTCTGGGATTGGAAATATAAATTTCCATTTAAGCAACATAAAAACATATGATCAACTAGGTAATAACAATATTGAGCTAACACTGAAAGAAACTGGTAAGAAGCAAAACAAAACAAAAAAGCCCTGGGGTGCCCAGAACTTACTATTTAAGGTTAGAAGAGGTCCAGCCTGGGACAATGGAACCTCAAGCAAACAACACAATCCTCTGCCAAGAGGGGCCAGTGTTGTGGAGTGTTACTCACTGTCCTCTGAGACAGTCATTTCACAGGCATGAAAACTCTCTCAGAACCCAAACGTGGGTCTTGATGATTCATGCACCCATGCATAGTGCCTACTAAAGTGTACTGCATGAAAATTTGAACCCAAGCATATTAAAAATCCATAACTTGTCTCAGTGAACAGTTAGTCAAAAATCAGATATTTCAAATAGAGTATGGACATTCAAAACTGCTGTGCTATCCTTTAGGAAATGGATGTTACTTATTCAAAAATTACTGAAATCTCATCGACTTGAAATGGCCTGACATCAAGGAACAGGGATGAATAGAAATGAAAGACGAAATGATCTTTCACAAAGGATGGCATCCTTATTCTTTACTACTTGCAATTTTGAATGTAATGCATCCTAGAATAGGTAAATTTCCCAGCATCTTGTATACAATATCCTTTTATTCTTTTCCTCCTTGCATTGCAGAGGGGTTGTTTTTGGAGTAAAATGGATGTTGAGGTTTATGTGGAATGGAGTTTGATAACAAAGAAAAAAAGCAATTCATAGATTCACTTTGAAAATATCTGAGTATCTAGCTCATACACCACTGGTAGATATTGTTAAGTAGTCAGCAACTTCTGCCCTGGTGGAGCTCATTTTCTACTGAGGGGAGAAAGGTGATCAAAAAAAATAAGTAAAATATAGTATTGTTAAACAATAGTTAAGTAAGGAGAAAAAATAAAATAGGAGGAGATAGGAAGTATCTGGGATACAATTTTAAATGAAGTGATTATTTATCATAGAAGTCTATGTGACTTATAGACAGATCATCTTCAAATTCCAGGAAATATCTTTACGGAGACTTTCTCTCTCTCTCTCTCTCTCTCTCTCTCTCTCTCTCTCTCTCTCTCTCCCTTTGTCTCCCAGCTTCTGGTGGTCTCAGGCTTTCCTTGGCTTGCACATTGCATTCTCCTTGTCTTCCCTCAGTGCAAATATTTTTGAAATTTCTTCATTTTGTAAGGACATGGGTTATATTAGATTAGCATCTCCCACAATAACCTCATTTTACCTTGATCATCATGACAACCTTGTTTTCAAGTAAGAGCACATTCACAGAGACTAGGGTTTAGGACTTCAACATCTCTTAAGAGAACACAATTCAACTCATACCAGTTGGCAAATAAGAAATGCTTAAAAAAATTAAAAGTCCTGACAATACCACTTGGAGAGAGAAATCATTAAATAGGTTGATTAATCTCTTCAGGAAATGGTGATGATGCCTGCTTCTATATTTAATAAAGGCTAATTTCAGCCCTACAAACATCCATAATGAATTGTTTAATGTGAGCTGGCAAAAATATATCTATTGAACACAGATGTTGTCTTCTGTTGCTATTGGATTTGCCTATAAAATAAGAAAGGAATTAGTAATCTCTTAGGAAACAAAGCAATAGAAAATTAGACAGACAAAGGTCTCTTTAGCCCACCCAAGCAATTCCACATGTACTAGGCTAGTACTGTCCCTATGCCAGGACCAGCCCTAGATCACCTCCCTGGTTTCTTGATAAGCATATTTTCTTTTCATAAAGGACAGAAAACATTATCAAGCTAAATTTTTCTTTCTGCCTACAAGTTAGGGATGATGTGCACCATGTGGATCAAGCTGATCACATAAATTGGGGCTTTAAAGCTCAATATCTGAGCATTTCCCAACTGAACATTACTTTTCTGTATAAATTAAAAATGTCTAAAAAGGGGTTTATTAGAAGGAGACTATCAAAGCTTTTTATGAACATGCTTTTTCTTTTGATCTATATAATTTTCAAAAAGTGTTAGACATATAGTGATTTCTAGCACAACTAGAATTTTACATTGAAGAATCAGAAGGAAAAATGCAAATAGAAAAGACATGATTTTGAAGCCATGTCTATTTCACTGCAATTAGTCATTAAGCAGAGGAAATGAATTTAGGTAAAAAGCCTGCTTTATCTAGCACTTTATCAACCAGAAAGCTCCAGAAAAAAAAGGATTTCTAATATCTCCCAGCACAAATCTTCAATCTATTAACCACAGGACTACAAGAAGGTTGTTATTTGCTTTCTTACTGGTTTGGGAGGAGAGAGAAAATTACATCTTTCCATCAGTGAGCTTTTTCAAACAATGGTGATTTACATGTCAATCTCCTGATTATTAAATATTATCTATGTGGTTTTCAACCTCATCCAGTGGAAAAAAATTTAAATCACAGACGATATTTTAGAAATGCTAACTACTTTGAGTTTATATAAGCCTTGAAGAAGATCAAAGTCCTTTCAAGGTGTGCATATGGATCACTGAGCCAGAACAGATCTGAAGTGGTCATTTATTTTTGAGCCCTCTCTTCAAGCATGTCAATATTAAAATGTTAGGAGATTTTTTAGGTTCTACCTTTAAAGAATTCAACCCATGTGAGACACAGTTAATAGTGCCTTCGTGGACTCAGGAGATTACCAAATTGTAAATATAATGTTCATAAAGTGTCCAGTTTGGTAGTCATAAGAAATGGTAGAAAAATAATCCAAATACCTTTTCTTGTCTAAATGTAAACTAAGAAGGGATAAGGTTTCTCTCTCTAGAGAGGTCAACCCATTAGGTTACTGGACCACAGAGTATTCAAAATATGCAAAGGTGTGTGCCTAAGTTTGCTTAGACTGCTATAGCAAAATATCAGACTGAGTGGCTTACAGGATGAAAATACATTTTTATCTGGAGACTAGAAGACCAAGATCAAGGTGCTTGAAAAGTTAGTTTCCTCTGAGGGCCATAGGGAACAATCTGATCCTCTTGACTTGCAGATAGCTGCCTTCCGGCTGTGTCCTCCTGTGGCCTGTCTTTAGTGTGTGCATGCCTCTAGTGTTGCTGTGTTCTAGTCTTCTCTTCTAGGGAGGGATAGGGCCCACCCTGATACCTTCATTTTAACTTATTTACCTCTTTAAAGTTCTTAGCTCCAAAACAATCACATTATGAGATATTGAGGTTAGAGTTTCAACACAGGGATTTGGGGAGGAGTCACAATGCAGCCCACAATAGCAAGCAAGGTGGGACGGATCTGTTATGCTCCATGGTTATGACTAGAGTTCAGACTTTTCCACTTTTTCCTCTTTGAAAGATGAATAGAGGCTTTGCCTCATTCAATAATAAAAGCTGCAACTTTGTCATCTGCCTGAGTGGAGGAAGAATTAGCAAAACGTGGATTGCAGGTATTGCAAAGGCAGCATTAACCTGCTTAGGCACATGCAGGTTGTCTGCCTCTCCCATTTGCTCCTGAAATAAAGAAGAAATATCTGTATAAATCAGTGCAGAGTGTACTGTCAGTCTCACAGCTTTAGAAGTCTTAAACTTGAACATGGGATCTACATGGGGATTTCAAAGCCTTGCCTGATGCCACGTCTAGGACAATGAAGAGCTGTCTGAACAGCATATCCTTCAGTATGTCGGCTGCCATCACATCCCTTCTTGTTTGCATCTCTTATTCAAAAGTGGCCTAAAAGCAGGTACTTATCACACTCCCAGGGTTTCCCCAGCTCCCAACATGGGGAATCTGTTGAGTGAGTGAATTCCTTCTCCCTGAGAGGAGTTCTAGGGCCAGCACAGTCATCCTGAGGCAAATCCTATGATCCCCAAATCACTGCCTTTGGCTTTACTGAGTAATCTGATTCAAATTTTCTGCCCATTCTAGTTAGGAAAAAAGGCAACTTGATTTTGTCATAAGATACTTCATTTTTTTCCATCACTGTCTACAGTCTACTTATAATGTTTTCTTATCTAGCTAAAGGAGATAATTCTGAAAATGACTGACTTCCCATTGATTGAATTTGCCTTTGGTTTGATTTGTCTGAATCTCAATCAGAGAAGAGACGTCCCCAGATAACAGCTGGTGGTAAGGGCACATATACTGAAGTAATGGTGCTTTTTATATTTTACATAGTGCAGAGTAATTTTTGTTTCTTCTAATTAAGTATCTGACATGATCCATTTCATTAAAATTCTCAGTGAAGTGATCTAAATACAGTGTCCTCCTGATTGAGGAGTGAGCATGTGCTCACTTATATTGTGTGACTGAAAGGAGACAATGTGTTTTTCTATTGTGGTCTTCGCTAATGTGAAGTCTGTACCTGTATAGTTCTATTTTTCTGGTGTAAACATTCCTCTTTTCCCTTCATTTGTCAAGAATCTGAGGAAAGAGCAGTGCAGTAGCATGGAAGACATCACACAACTTCAAAAGGAATCTCAGTGTCAGCAACACTCCCTCTCCTCCTCCTCTCTCCAACTTCCTGGAAATGAGAGTCCTCCTCTTTGCTAGATCATTGGTCCCTGACCCACTCTGTGGGGTACCAGGGTGAAGAAGGGAGAATAAGCAGCAAAAGGAAGAACTGGACATTGTTTCCAAAACTGCACTCTCATTCTGATTATAGATTATTTTAAAAACTAGATAATTTAAAAAACTAGATTATAGATTTATTTTTTAAAACTCTATCAAAAAATTAGCTCAGATTACAATCTATCTTTTAAAAAAAACCTCAACCAAAAAATATTTAGCTCAATGAAGCTAAAGATGTTATATGTGGAGTCTTTCCTAAAGAGTGCCAACCCGTGATTTCTTTTCCGCCTGGAAAAGAATTGATCTTCACAGACACCTGTCTATTGCTGCACATGAGATGGAAGGTGAACTCTGCCCTCCTTCATAAAGCATATTCTGCCTTTCTCCCTCACTCCTTCACTGAACTCACTGTGTTTACAAGTACAGCAGTGACTCTGGAGATGGAAAATCTGATACCATCAGCACAAGTGGAACCAAATGAAAAGGGAAAAAAACCTACACCCATCTGGACTTCCATATGCTCTGTAGCCCAGAGGCTAATATAATTCCTTGAATGTTGGTTATAAAGCAATGTGATATGGATAACTGCTATGCACTGAGCTTATTTAGACAAGTGTTCTTTCTACTCAATAAACCTTTGAAAGGATTAAAGTACAATCACTCCCAATTATCTGTTCTCAAGTTTTTCCCTTCTTATCTGGTTTTGACCATCCTCTGCAACTAGTTCCTGTTTTTACCATGTCTATTTCCCCATTCACTGGATCAAATGACAGAGTACAGTGAGAGGACATGGCATCTAGGGGACATAAAGAAGTTTAGTGTGACAAGGTTCTGGTAGGTAAGGGCCTGCTACGAAATCTGTCTAAAGACACAGAAGCCAGATTATGAATGGCCTTGAACCCTATGGTACGGATTTTATCCTAAGAGGGTCAGGAAGTCTTTGGAGTAATGTAAGGATTTTGGGGGACAGTATGAACAATATACATGAGAAAAGAAAAAAAAGACAAGAAAGAGACCAATTCATTGAGATTGTTGTGGTCCAGCAGAGAAACAAAGGCCAAACTAAGGCAACTGCAAAAGGGATGGTGAGGGAGGAACAAGTTCAGTTTTTTGTGGTCAGATTTATACATTGGAGAAAATTACTCTCTTCAAAGTAACAGCAGAAACCGACTCCCTGAAATATCATTATTTAGATTTTTTTCAGCTTCTTATATAGGAGGAATAATAATCAAGAACATCTTGATTGTGTACTTATTGAAATATAACTATAAAAACAAGGGAAAGTCAGAATGATACACCTGATTTTTTTATCTTATAGGACAATAGTCTTTAGTATTACAATTTCTCATCTTAACATACATGTTGCTTCTTTATTATCTTTAAAAGCTATGGTTCTACATGCAAATTTATACTTTTTTGCCAAATATAAAAAGGCTGGGTTTTTTCCCTTCTTATTCTTCACTAATGACACCTCAGATTTCCACCTCTGAAAGCTCCAGTAACAGCCTCGACCATCAGCCTACAATATACTTCATGACAAAACTAAAACTCAATGGATTTCAATGATCAAGTTTAAATGCTTCTAAGTCCTCTTGTGTAGACATCTTTTCAAGGCAGAGACCGCGCATTAGTCTTTGTACCAATTACAAAAAAAAAAAAAAAATGGAGAGAACAAGATAGCTTCAACACAATATTTTCCCCTACAAATTTTACTCTTATGTTAAAATGTAGTCAAAACTGTTGTTATGTGGAAGTTTTTAAAAACTCATGACTTAGCAAGCAGGCTAACAAATCAACACCACCATATAATTTACAATTGCTTATATGAATAAAAACTCTCCATTGGTCCACGCTCAGGATACTTATGTCTTCCAAAGATTATCACCCACAAGAATGAATGGGACACACAGCTTAACACTGTTTTGTAGGGTAGCAGCTTGAAGGTCACCACTTTGAAGCAGCTTCCGAAAGGCCTGAGGGCATGATGTGAATTACAGGGATGTACTGACCTCAGAGGGGCCCAGAGACACAGGCCCAGAATACAGGGCATACAAAGAATCTGGATCTAATACTTTTGAGGTAGGTAGAAAGAGGAGACTGTAAGACATATATGAAGGGAATTAATAATGGCTAGAGAATGAGAGAAACTATTTAATTTCTTCACTGAAGGCTCTTGGGAAGCTTGGATACAAATTCACTTAATCAGAGAAGCAGATGTTTCCAATTTCTAGTTGTTTTTCTCTTTGTTATGAAAGTGTTCACGGGATTAAAGAGAAGAGTATTTGGTGGGCCACAATTTGGAGTAAGCATTCCATGGGTATAGGAGAGACAGCATGGGCAACCCTCTCCTGTTTTCATGATGGGCTGCACAGAGAGACAAGCTCTCAGGAAGCAAACAAGCTTGTCAGTTCACGAAGGAAGCAACAGACCAGCTGTCACTCTGTTGCACAACACTTAGTTTTTAATTTTATTCCAAAGATGTGAAAACAGGAATCCAATACCGACTCTCATTTTTCTTAAGTAGCACAATAGAATTGAGATTCTCCGAGTCACAAAGAAAATGTAATCAGAGTAGCTGAAATACAGGAAAAGTCTCATATATATAAGGGAGATGGCTATACCAGCCGCTCACTCAGGGCTAGGTTTTCAATGGGTCTTCTTAATTGTGTCTGCAGTCTTTAATGGCAGCTTCCATTTTCACCAGTATAAGCCCACATTTCAAAAGCAAATTGGATACCTGCATGAACAAGCAGGCAGTTAGGCAGCTAATTACTGTTTGCAATTCAATTACCTAATTACTGTGGGCAAGTATAGGGTGTTTGTGCACGCAAACAGTCCCACCCACAAATATTGCAGATTTGATTAAGAAGGCTTAGGTGCAAAGATCCATGTTCATTGCTAGTGCCTTAATAGGCTCAATAATTTTTTCCCTGGACCCACAAAGGATCTAGTTAAACACTCTCTTAAGATTGGATTAGAAGAAAGCCTGCCTAAGGTGAACATCACCAGCATCCTCCCATGGAAGGCTGAAGGATATCCTGGAACTTTACTTTGCTACTCAAAGTATGGTCCATGGGCCAGCAGAATTAGCTTCCTCCAGGAGCTTATTTGAAAAGCAGAATCTTGGGCCCTATCCCAGACAGCTGAATTAGAACCTGTATTAAGACAGGAGGCCTTAGTAATTCATATGCACCTCAGTGCTTAGGAAGCATTTCTCGAGATGGCCACTCGAGAAATAAGATTCTCTTGACACCAAGTTATATAGAACTAACTCTGTGTGAGAATTGTCCTGAGAGTCTTTTCTTTAAGATGAAAGCAAGGCTGGTAGAATGGAGATGATCAACAGTTATTCCACTATAATGAGCAAGCTGGATGCTTCAAGAGAAATCCCAAATAGCCTTTCAGGAACAAATCCTAAAATACTGAAACTAAAAGTACTCAGCATGTGCCTGAGGAGAGAGTAGTGATGATATAGCTGGCAACTTCCCTATAGATTCCACAGATACATCTTTTACATTCTCCACCCATTTAGGATCCATTTGATATTTGTCTTCATCTGTAAGTATGTTCAGCCACAAAATCATTCTGTGAATATCCTCAATATGGACTTTGAGTCCAATTAATCAATCCAGTCTGCCTCCACCAAATAACAATATGGGAGGGCTCTATTTTGTGGGCTCTACAGAGACAGACCACACTTATCCATTTGCCTGAACGTTACTGAGAGGATGGCTGTGCAGCCTCAGGGACAGGCATTTTCCACTCCCAAATAGACAGTTTCAACCACCTCATCAATCTCGCTCACTTTTTCATGGTTCTGGAACCTAAGTGCAGTGCCATCTTAGGCAAAATTGTGTAGTTTGTCTTCATGATGTAGAGGAAAAGTACCACATGGGAACCAAGGGCCTGACACCACCATTAGCCAATTATGTGACCTTGGGCAAGGCACTTAGGTCTCAGTCTTCTTATCCCTAATATGAGAGGATTGAATTGAATGGTTTTCAAATTCTCTTCCAGTTCCTACAATAATTTGTCATTGAGCTTCTACAATTGGGCTTATGGCTTCTAACTCTACATCCAGCTGCCAGTTATCTCCACATAGCATATTGGGGTTGGGGATCCAGGCAACTCCCAATGTGGAATTTCTGGGCTATCTCCTGGCTGCACTCTCCTACTGTGAATCTCATCAGATTCAGAGCCTCCTTTCACTAGCAGCCCCATTGACAACCTTTCAAATAGATGTCCCCTTAAGTATTAGTGACTAATTTAAATGCATTATTCTTCCCACGGGGCTTTTGGATTTGAATGGAAAACTCTTTCCTTAGCACAGAGTACTAAATGATGGAATTTTAAACTTGTTTTCCTATTAAAGAGCCTGGCATTTCTATAAATAGCTGAAGCCCTACTCCTGAGAAGACTCAGTGCACTCCCTCTCTTTTCATTCCAGCAGCTAAGGTCCAGAAAGATTAATTCTCTTGCCCAAGGAGATGGTAAAACTAGAACTAATATTTCCTTGATCTCAATACTGTAAAGAGGTTTGTCTTTTGCATTGTTATTGCAAAGACTACTGCACTTTGAGATAAGTGCTTCCCTATCAGCATGATGATGAACTTTGTCTCCCAAAAGATGAAGGGCAGGCGAGACCTCAGAAGGGGGATGGTGTCACTTCAGGGTTTTTTCTGTAAAAGAAAAGAGAAAGTATCTTTCACAAGATTGCTTTACAGTAGTTATCCAAGCTAAACTTACTGTGCCCTTAAACAAAATCAGCCATTCAGCAACCCAAAGCAGAAAGACAATATGGCTGAAAGAACAGAGATTATTACAAAGGAAGAAAGGCCAGGAGATGCAATGAACAGCATTCTTGGAAATCTGACCCTGTCACTCACAAGGGTCAATGACTGTACACTTCCTCCTGGACCAGTCTAGATGATCTCTAGTTTTCCTTGTACTCAGAAAGTTGTTTGAAAAATTGTGATAGGTAGAGATAATTAATCAAAGCTGAAACAAATTTATGAAAAACAAATAAAAGGTCTGATAGATGGATCCATATAAATTGTACAAGAACAGAGTGTGTTAAAGACATGGCTTAGCAGCTATGTGATCTGAAATCTAATGAAATCTTCTCTTACTTTGAAAGACTTAATTTGAGACCAGGCAGTATTGATAAATATTCATCTTTATAGAGATTAAGGAAAGTTATAGTCTTGTTTTGCTTGGTTACAGCATACCTAGCAATCTTTGCATTCAGTTTTGATGCCCTAGTTAAAAGACAAGTGAACTTACGAATGTGTTCAGAAGAAGGTACACAGGATATGGAAGATATTCTGAATCTTGTCATGTGAGAAATGACAGGATGTGAAATGTCTAGTCTGAGGATGATAAAGAAGGCCCCAAATGACCTGCTGCCTACCTAAAGGACTGTCATTTTCAGTGGCAGTTGGCCACTGTACAGTTCCGGAGAGTAGTCTGTACAGTTCCGGAGAGCAGACCCAGAGCTAGTGTGAGGGACATGCACACAAGAGGGACTTCTGAGCATCTAGGGACATCCAAAAGCAGAATGCATGACCTCAGTAGGTCATTGGCCAGAGCAGTTCAAGCCCTCCTGTTTGTTCTTCTTTGGAAAAGATCCAAGCAGCAGATGAGTGAATGAACAAGGTGACCTGTACTACTCCATCCCAACCCAAGTCTATGAAATGGAGAGAAAAGCTGGAAAAAAGAGTAGAGATGAGAAAATACCAGGTGTTTATTACTGTTTTAAATGAAACCTCCCCTGTCTCTGGAGTAGCAATAAATCATTCATTTTCACAGGGTGATATTTTTAGTATAGGTTTCTAACATGCATAGAAGGCATTTCTACAGAATTACAACTATTAAGGCGTTCTTGGTGTGACTGATACAACAAGGCTATCACCTATTACTAAGTTTTAGTTTTGCTAATGATATACAAATATCTTGCACTTCTAATACAAAATTCATTTTCTGTACCTTATATGTGAATTCCTTCCATGTTCTTAATTTAAGGATATCATATCTCATTAGCAAATTTCATTTTTACCTGACCAGTTGAACACATGTCACATTAATGGAAACCCTTATTACTAAATTTTATGAAGAAGTACAATGCCTCTGTATTTGTATTCATTCCTAGTTACTTGGTTGCATAAATTTAACTATAAATTATTAAGATGTGATTGTCTTCAGCAGTGCGACCATCTGCATTATTAATCCAAAACCAAAGCAAAACCTGCTTATTTTATTTTACTTCCATCACTTCCCCACCAAAATCCAAAGATCATTTTATTCTAACTTGCCTAAGACACATGAACTTGTTCCTGATTTTGTGAACCTCATTTTGAATGCGTTGGAAATTCACATTTGCTCTATAGACACAGGGCTAATCACTAAAACTCTGACAATAAACATCATAATCAAATATGTAGATGTCCACAAGTAGTAATTAGCAAAGGCACTTGAGGTTATCAGAGAAAAATGTCCCTCTGTACTTTGTATCACTACTCTGCTTTGCAATTGTACTATATTACCTCCAATAAAAGCTTGGAGACAGAGGGAAGAAAGATACGTCAGTCCATAAAGTAGTGATCATTTTTCATAATTACAGCAATAAACTACTAATTCTTTTTCTATTGTTTTGGGAAAAGCAAAAAGGAAGCAGTGATTTGGGGACAATTTAGGTGCAAAATGAGGCCTCTGCGCACTTGGAAGCAAGTGAAAGAGGCTACATAGAAATCAGAGAGAACTCAGGTCTTATGAAGTCTTCACATAAGAGCTGTGAAGACACAAAAGGACATTTTTACCTGGGTCTTCATTTTGCCTGGGTTATAGTTAACTCAATTGCCAAATAAAATGGTTATACAAGCTTATACTTGAAAAGAAAGTAGA
Source organism: Heterocephalus glaber (assembly GCF_000247695.1). The sequence goes on from NW_004624748.1 coordinate 20,710,927, forward strand.
AATAGTCCATCCTGGACCAATAAGAATTTCTTTTGTTGCAATGACTTCTAAAGAGTCCACACTCCCCTTCAGTAGCTCTTTCCAGGACTTCCCAAGAAAGTTCATTGATCAAACATACCTGGAGAGTTCAGTCCATCAACTGACTTGAGATTTTAAACTCATGTCTGCTTCTTGGTCACTACTCTTTCTATCAGGTAGCTGGCATATATTAGAAGACTGGGGAAGGAGCAAGAGAGCCCACAACAAATGAACCACACAACAAAGTTTATTATCCTAAATCACAGAATCCACAGACCTTCAATGGGTTGAGCAGCTAGAGTCAAAGAAGCAAGTACTCAGCCCAAGATGGTATCACCTAGACCACAGACAAATGTCTGTCCATGCCCCTCTGAAGTTATGACAGAGTTCATGAAAATATCAAGCACGTCTCTGTGCATTATTGGAAAGGGAAGAGGGGTATTTTTATGCTATTTATTTTTGTGATTCCTAAGATACACCTATGATTCTGTGAGTTAGCAAAGGTTATTATCATATTCACTAATTAGTAAGTGAGGAAATCAAGGCAAAAAGAAATTGGGAGTTCCCCCATTTGTTAGTGTCACTGAACTCTGCTCAACAGAAAATTAACAAAATGGGATGAGAACCCATTAGAGGTGCTCAAATCTCTATTTTAATGCCCTTCGGCCATTCAATTCTGATCAAAAAAAAAATCAATTCCGTATTAGTTCCATGTTAGAATGAATCAGTGAAGTCTGCAAGAAATTTAAATGTAAGTAAATGAATGACAGGCAAGTAAACAGTTACATGATTTGTACTGTGGATTATAATGGAAGCTCATACATAGTACTATGGGAACACAGTAGAAAGAACTCAATTTTGTCCAACTATATCAAAGTAGTAGTTTTGAGCTACTTCTTAAAACATGTGTAAGAGTTCTTGAAGCAGAGAAGAGTCAAGAAATATCCTTGCAAAAAGAATGGGATACATAAAGGCAAAAAACTATGTAGGCAAGTAGGCAAGTGGCATTCTAAATGAATATCCAGTACTTTAGAGGCATTCTGTTGGGGTTGGGTTATAAAGTGACCTGTGTTCTTGGTGAATGGATTGAGATTTTACCCATAGACCAATGGGAGCTATAGAAGGGAAATAAAGACTGTTATTGGTAAGCTATTAAGAACAGAGTACTAAGTTGCAGACACCATTGTTCATACTGTGTACTGACTAGAAATGAGAACAGCAAGGTTCTTTTTTTTTTTTTTTCTTTTTTTGGCTTATTCAAATCTAGCTTCCCTTGAGCTGACAACACCAACCACTCGCCTTCTTCCCTATCCAGGCGACATCAAATGTAATTGAACATCCATAGCAAGTTCTACACTGGCAGTGAATGGAGTCATTCTGGCTACAGGATCTTCATTACAATTACATGAAGCTGTCACTGTGGGCCATATTATAAGGGTATGCTCAGTACTGGCAGAAGGAGAAGTGCCTCATGCAGCCAGCTGCAAATGTCATGTCCAGCTTTTACACACAAAGGAAATGAGAGCTTAAAAAAAAAAATTCAGTGCCCATTACCATTGTGATTCATCTTCCCATCAGCACCAGGAAGTCTCAGATTACATTGTCTGGCTCTAGGGATAGAGAACTAGGACAAGGTTGAAGCGAAGAGGTTACCACTGTGAAGTCCGGGGCTCTCCTTTGAGGCTCCAGCTGCAGACAGCCACACTCCATGCTGACAGTCAAGCCAAGGTCTTTCCGAACAACAGTTGAAAAGCCTTTATAGAACAGAATATGAACCCTGGAGCCTATTGCTCCTGGCAGGAGCCAAAGAAGAGAACAGTAGGAATCGGCTGTAATTTTCTTTGTCTGTGGTAGCAGAGCAAGAGAAAGAAGTATCACAAACATGAGAGAGAGGAAATGAGAGATCTTTATGCTGAGCCACTAGATTTGCCAGAGGCTGAAAACCACAAAGAGTAGGTTCACATAAAACACCACTTGGCATTTCCCTTAGTACATTCAAGAACCTCACATGCAATGATTTTTTAATTATGGCTGTTTGGTCTATAGACAGAAATTGGTGGTCTTATAAAAATAGTAGCTTCACTGAAAGGCAATCATGGTTCCTGGAGCAAAGTGTTCTGGGTATGTTTAAACTGATAGGAAACTTGGTACATATTTATAAAAATGAAAAAAACATTGGAAGAAATGGGAAAAAATCAAAAATAGCCAGCTTGGATTCAAATTTTAAACATGCACAAATTTTGTCTCTGGATTATATTATGAAGCTTTTATGTGAAACATGTTTTCTTGTAATGAAAACCACACTGGAGATGTTTAGTAATCATATGCTGTTACTGGTACCGAGGCTACTAAGGAAAAGTTTTAGCACGTTAAGGAAGTGCTTTTGACATTTTATTATATAGACAGAAACTGAGATATAGCCCCTCTGCTGGATATGCTAATTTTGGAAAACTGTTCCTATGATGCTACACATGCAAATTACTGCCTGTTTCAGGAAACACTGTAGAAAAATGCACATGGTGTATTGCTGGTACTGGCCCTAGCCCCTCCTCTCCCCCCCATAACTGGCGTCCACTTGCTTTTAAAATCCACTTTATCTTGAGCCATATAAGACAGATATATTCTAATGTAAGTTTTATTTAATTTATGGTGCCTTGCATAATAGTCAGAGGCTTGTGTGCTTGTGAAGGTGGAAATAAACTATTTTTAAAGCTATAAATAAATAAATAAATAAAAATAGTAGCTTCATTCCAAAGAATTTCATATTTAGGAATATAGTTATAGTACCAATTAGAGCCTGAATATGTTGGCACTAGAATGTAATAATATCTAGAAGACTAAAAGGCATGCATTTGCTGTTTTCTCCTCCACCTCATTTATTTCTTCATGGGATACTCCAGATTGTTATTCAAAGAGAAAATCTTGGCTTGGGGAGAATAAACAACGTGTCAAGCTATAAAATCATAAAGCAACAGGGCTGACATTTGAAATCAGGACTATCATATTACACATATTATATAACAACAAATAATACTTGCTAAAGTATACATTCATAAATTTCTTCAGGACATTTCTTACTCATCCTTTAATGCTCATATTAAATACTACATCTTCTCTGAAGACTCTCTCCTAACTATCCTCAATAAATTAGCTCCTCCTCTGACCTCCCATATTTGGATCAAAATTTACAATTGTACTTATTTTTTTGTACTAGGCTATTTGTGTGTCTATTTCCTCTCTTATATGTTGGTACCATAATCTTAACAGTGTAATATGGCCTGACCCCAGCCCAGGGCCCAGAACATAGTAGGAATGGAAACTTTCAATAACTACATCTCCCCAAGGAAACAAAACACCACAAAAACTATACCAAAGAGAAAAGGCAAGGTAAGAATCATTTGGCCACCACCCGGTTTTAGGTGCATTGATTTCCATGAAACTTTCAGTAACTAAATTTTATTCTTATTTATCTAGTATTCCTCAGTCCTGTGTAGGATCTACAAAGTGACTAAAAGACCAATTTGTTTTATTTCAATGGTCAGCTCTTGTCTCCTTACAAGCTTTAATCCATGCCCACTAATGTCCTAGACCTTGACTCCTCAAAGTATGGTACACAGACCACCATCCTTCAGAATCCTGTTAAAAATGCAGAATTTCTGGCCCTTCTTCAGACCCACTGTCTCAGAATCCACATTTTAACAAGTTTTCCAGTTAACTCATATGTTGTGTGATTGAAAAATATGGAGTATGTTTAAATTTTTTAAATTTATGAAAGTATAAGACACATTGCCATAACCCCTCAAAATACTCCTTCTCAATTTAAACACACATAACCCATTACCCTTGTCACTTTCTGAAACTGTTCTGGAAGTTTCTTTCATAAGTATCTTTATTTGCACAGTTGTGACTGCCTTGATGTCCTGAATCAATTCAAAACACTTACATTCCATGTTCATTTTGATTTGGGGAAGAGCCAGAAGTCACATAGTGCCAGATCTGGAGAATAAGGTGAATGAGGTGCAACATAATGCTTTTATAAGCCTACCTTTCCATTGCATGATATTAAGCAGCAGCATTCATGGTGCAAATAAATGTGTTGATACCAGGAGAAAGAAAGAACAAGAAATATGATGGCAGGTATTTTTATCATGGGTCATAAAGACACTCACAGAAAATGACTTCCATACTGCTTTGAAAAATTGGCAAGAACAATGAGATTTGGGATCAAAGAGGAGAGTATTCTGAAGGTAGTTAATGGCAATGTATCTTTTACTATAAAACATTTTTTAAACATATCCCTTTTTTATAACACATTGTAAGTATATTAATTTTTTAAAGGCACCACTCTGGATAATTGGAAACAATAGTCAGCTAGAAGGACTAACTAAGGCTTGGCATCAAAAGACCCAGGCTGGAGTCCTGGATCTGCTACCTTTCTATTCTTGTGATCTTTGGAACCTCATTTTCCATCTCTGACCCTCAGTTTCCTCAACCATATATGAAAACTGTGAAGAGGGCCTCAAGTCATTTGCATCCAATTTTTTTTTTTTTTTTTTTTTTTGGTACTGGGGATCGAACTTGGGACCTTGCGCTTGCGAGGCAGGCGGCAGAACCACTGAGCTAAATCCCTGGCTGCATCAGATTTTAAGTCCTACCCTACAATTCCTTCATCTGAATATCTCAGAAGTTTACAATTTTAACAAACTTCCCAGGTGATTCTTAAGATTCTTAAGATTCTTTTTTCTGTAAAAGTCACTACAGTTAATAAATGCAGAAAATAATCTTTTTTATCTTGACATCAAGTTAATGATATTCTTTTAATACACGGAAGAGAAGTAGTGGTTTGAATAATCTCTTAATAAGTGACATTTATACTATATTTTGTCTTCCTTCTTTATTCGCCATTATCAGTAAGGCTAATGGTAGCCTTTTCTTCAACCAAATCATAACAGAAAAATGTTTTATGGAAAAACTACCAAGACTGGCTATCACTCTATATTAGGAATGGTGAACCTTTTAGAGACCAAGTGCCCAAACTGCAACCCAAAATACATTTATTTATTGCAAAGTGCCAACACCACAATTAAACCTGAATGTTGAGGTTTTAGCTTAGAAAAAACAACTGGTATCCAGTGCTTGGCTGCCGGGGTTGACTTAGCTCACATGCTCACAGAGAGGGCTCTTGAGGGCTGACTGCAGCATGCGTGCCATAGGTTCACCATCATTGTGTCAAGACAAAGAAGTAAGGTGCCTTATGGGTTAGTGTTGTTATCAGTGGCTATTCATTCCTCTCTGATTTGTCTAAGAATACCAAAAAGGTTTCCAAGGAGATGTGGCTTCCCACTTTCTAATTCACAAGATGTTTCTACACCTGCCAGTTAAATAAAATGCTGAAAACCAAAAGCTTTCTTCTTATTGTTGTTCAAACTTTCTAGATCAAAGAAATTCCTTCAGCAATCTTATAAAATTAAATCAGGGAGCAAAATGATAGAAATCAACATTTAATGAAGCTCTCCTCTTTGCTAGGCACTCTTCTAGTTCTTCTACAGATACAGATTCAGAAAATCACCATTGCAAACTTAGGAGGCAAAGTCTTACTGCTGCATTTTATACATAAGGATGAGAATGAATGTTGCACACATTACTTACTGTTTTTGTCCATAGGTTTTTATTCTGGGGTTCAGTTAGCTCCTTGGAGTGTCAAACCATACACACATACACACACATGCACATGCACACACACACACACACACACACACACTAACAACTAATGCTCTTATTTTACAACACATTTGTCATCTATTTCCAATCCATCCATTTTCAACCTTATAGAGTCTTGTAACTTAAATCATGAATCATTGTTTAGTGCTTTCTCTGTTGTCTGGGCCTCTGATTCACAGGATGAGTGAGAGTTACATAAGTACCAAATGATAACAGTGCTAGGAAGACTGTTTTACATTTTTTTAGAGTGAGGTTAGTGCAAAAAAAAAGGGTTGATAGCAGCAGAAACAGAATAAGAAATCTGATGCCAGGAAAGCACACTGGGAGTTTCCAGAGAAGGAAGCACTGGGACCTGGCTGAAAGAGACAGGCAATGTGTGGGAAGGATCTCATGGTAGTAGAATGGAAGGTGAAGCACTGCAGAAAAAGAGCAAATAAGCAAAACAGAGGAAGTAAAAAAATCCAGGGGCCATTCAAACAAATAAGAGAAACTCCATCTGGTTGGTTGAAGCCCAGGGGATATGCAGTTCCTTGGAACAGGGGATGCTATCCTGAAAAACCTTGAATGTAAAAACAAGGACCATACTCAGAAGATTTGAGAACAAGAAAGCATTTGATTAGAGCTGTGCTTCAAAACTCACCTTGCCATAGAGGATGCTTGTAAGATAAAGGAGAGTCTGGTGACAGGTGAGAGGGCAGCAGTCAAAGCAGAGCCTCTGGACAACTGAGAGTGGACAAGGGAGGTTGATGTGAGAAGCTTCCCTGGTGCAGTATACACTTTCCAGGAGATGAAGCAAGAGCAAGAAAAGGGACAGAGCTCTTGTCAATAAGCTGAGCCAGTACAGAGAAGAAGGCACCTGAGGTCCTGATGTCAACCAGAGCATGTTCATGTCCCAGCTCAGTTTGGTTTCCTAGTTTCTTCCAATCTATAATTTTACTTGTCATACAGGAAGAATGGTATTGCAAGGCCATTTTGAGAAGTGACTGAACAAACTTGTAAAATGCCTCATCCAGGCTGCTCCTTAAACCTTGGCTTCCTCCTCTCCCAAAGAAGGTGGTTGATGCATCAAATGGAAACATGCTAGAAATGTGAACTCTCAACCTCTATCCCAGACCAACTGAATCAGAATCTGCATTTTCACCTGATCTGCAAAGATTTCTACACACATTTTGTTTGAGAAGTACACTCTATGTGATCTTTCCAGAATACTTCCATCCACAGTCCTCTAGCTTGTCTCTGACTTCTTAGCCTTAACCCACCCTTATCACCTCCAAGAAATGAAGAGAAAACAGAAAACACCAAGGAGAAAAATACAGCAAAGACTAGAGGAATGTCCTACCACCATCATACAGCAAAAATAAATTTCTTCTTTTGATAAAAGTCACTAGAAAGCATTTTAAAGATAGTTCTAAAAAGTGAGTTTCAAAAATGTTTGAAGAAAAAGGACTTTCAAAGGCAAATTCAATTGGCAGTTTTTCTGCTGTTTGTGGGGGTTTGAGATACCTCATTATTTTAAAGGTGTACATATAGTCAAGCTTTTAAAATGATATGTGAAAGGAAAAGGCAATTTTCTAGTGACAGTAGTAATTCAATTTTATAAGGCAACAATCAGGACCTGTGGCTGAAAGAACCTTTGATTTTGTGGATTAAGGATCAAACTCAGTCCTGAATGCCTTTGCATTTGGCCACCATTTAAATCAAAGCTTTTAGGTGCTTGACACCATGAAGCCACAGCAAAGTAAGGGATCAAAGGATGACGAATTCTCTGCAAGTAGGGGTTACTTTGGGCTCTGCCAACACAGGTATTGTCTGCATAGCATCAGCAAGAACGGAGAAGCTGCTGAGCTGGTGAGCAGGCAATGCAGGTCAGCAAAACCAGGCATTCTGATTCCAGACACAGAGAAGATAGCAGGGTGATCACCTTGGCCATGCCTGTGAAGCGGCATTTGTGATGAGAAAATGAGAACTACAAAACAAACAGCCCTAGATCAACACCTCAAGAATTTATCCAGCAGGGACTCAGGTCCACTCACAGCACACCTCAAAATACTTCTCACAATCTGCCTGGGAACACCTTACTGAATCCCCTAGCCCTGATAAGAGTCAGAAACCGACAAAACATTTCCTGATTTCATTTCAGCATAACTAAGTGATGAACTGGTGGATAAAAAGTATATGCAGTTGGTTGAATAATATAGCACATTTAGCATAAATTTAGATTAGTAATAATGCAGCACCATTATGATACAGAATAAAGAATTAAAATGGTGACACTCTTAATCCTTGGCCAGTGAATTGCTGAGTAAGTTAAAAGCAACAGTTTTAGTGCTCAAAATGTTGTCAATAGTGACAATTATTTCCTTCTGCGAGACTATCCCTAACAAAATGTTACCCTAAGAGCAATAAATGAAATTCCCATCATTTTTTTTTGTCAAATTCTTTTATTGGTACATTTTAGGTATACAACACAATTACATTTCTCATTGGGAATTGTACCTTTACATAATGCATCTTGGTTC
>NW_004624748.1:20733605-20766294 GCF_000247695.1 Heterocephalus glaber
AAGAGACTCATGTAATGGTACAAGATCCCAATGATGAATGTAACTGTATTTTATACCTAAAATGTACCAATAAAGTTAATGGGGAAAAAAAAACACATGTATACAGGGATAGAGCAGAATGGGAGTCCAGAGATGGCCTATCCACATACCGATAACTACTACTCTTGAACAAAGGCACAAAGAATATATGAGAGAAAGGGAAGTCTTTTAAATAAATGATGCTAAGAAAATGATATCCACATGCAAAGGATTAAATTGGACCTTATCTTACATTGTACACAAAATAAACTGAAAGTTGATTAAAGATATAAATGTAAGACCTGAAACTAAAACTCCGAAAAGAAAGTAGGAATGCTTAAAGACACTGGTTATGGCAGTGATTTCTTGTATAACACCAAAAGCACAAGCAAGAAAAGCAAAAATAGATAACTGAGGCAATGTAAAAGGCCTAAGTACAGCAAAGGAAACAACCAAATGAGTAAAAAGGAAACCTATGGAATATGAGGAAAAATTTACAAACTATGTATTTAACAAGGGATTAATGTTCAGAATATATAAGGAGCTTCTACAACACAATAACAAAAACACACAAAAAAGCCTCGACCTACTAATGAGTAGGACTTGAATAGACATTTCTTCAAAGACATACAAATGGCTGGGGCTGGGGCTCAGTGGTGCCATGACTGCCTGGCAAGCATGAGGCTCTGAGTTGAATTTCAGGTACTGCCAAAAAAAAACAAAGAGATATAAATGGTCAAGAATTATATGAAAAGATTTCATCATCATTAATCATAAGAGCAATACAAGAGCACAGTGAATACTACATCATGCCTATAAAATTAAATTATTGAAAAAGAGAAAAGTGTTGATGAGGATGTGAAAACATTTAAAAATTGGAACATTCAAGTACTGTTGGCAGGAACATAAGATAGAACAATCACTACAGAAAACAGTAGGGACAGCCCTCAAAAAATTAAAAAGAGAATTATCATATGCAATCCTATTTCTGAATATTTACCTGAAAGAACTGAAAGCAGGATCTAGAGAGGACATAAGGACTCCCATGTTCAGTGTAATAGCGTTATTTACAATAGCCAAGGAGTTGAAACAATAGAATTGCCCATCAATGGAAGAAAGAATGAAGTAAATGTGATACATACATATATTTACTCAGGCTTAAAATGGAAGGAAATCTTGCCATATACTACAATATGGATGACTGTTAGGACATTATGGTAAATGAAATAAGCCAATCACAGAAAGCTCCACTTACATGAGATATTTAACTCATAGAATCAGAAAGGCAAATGGTGAGTGCCAGGGGCTGGGGTGAAAGGAAAACAAGAAGTTGCTTTCCAACTAGTACAAGGGTTCAGTCATCGAGCAAAAAAGCTCAGGAGAGCCACTGAACAACACAACTCTGACAATTAACACTACTTTTGAGTACACTGAAAAATGTGCTAAAAAGTAGATCTCATGTGATGGATTTTGAACCAGAATAAAAAGAAAGTAGATAGTATGTATTAAAATTGAAAGTAAGGATGAAATTAGTGGAAGGAATTATAAATAGTATAATTTTTGCCTCTAGACCAATGGCTAGCCAAAGTTCAAAACCATTTTTGGTTTTGTTTTCCATTATGCCACAATTTTTCATGGTAACTTCTTTCATTATCCTTAGGAAATTTTTCTTTAAAGTTGTCCTGAGTATCATGAAATATGACTTTTGTTGCTGGTCCTAAGTCTGAATGTTTTATTTGGTTCTTTTTCATGCCCCTGGGATTTTTTTGTGAGTGTCTTTTCTTCTTGTACCATAAAATTTTTTAAATGAGTCTGAGACTTTATTCTGTTATAAACTACTAAAATTCCTTGGTATTGTCGAGCAGATTGATGATCCTTAAACTTCATAATGAAATAACCAGTTCAGTCAGCAAGATAGTTACCTCATCAGATTTTATTTTCTTAGCCCTCCTTTTTTTCTTTGTTACTTAGCCCTTGATTTTCAGAATGCCTGGAATTAGGTTCCATGAGCCTGTGTTGCACATATGTTGACAATTTATATTTAAATTTAAATTAATTAAAATCTAAATTTAAATTATACCAAACCTAAATTTCATTGTCCTAGTCACACTGGGCACATTTCAAGAACCCTATAACCACATGTGGTTGGTGGCTACTCTACTGCTCTATGCAGACACAGAACATTTTTATCACTGTAGAAAGTTCTTTTCAATAGCACTCTTCTAGACCCTTTCCTTATCCTCCAAAGGCCCCACCCCCTGTGAGCATATTAGCAGCACACTTAGCTCTAAGTGACTCTTAACTTGTCTCCCAATAAGGAAAAGGGAGAATAACACTTTTCTGACTCAAGAGAGAAGACTGACCCAGATTGGCTTTGAGATTCCTTACTAATATGATAGTCTCATTTCTGTGAATCCTCTGAGACTTGACCCTTGGTCAGGAAGATAACTCTATTATAATTATGTTTCTCTAGAAAAATCAAATTTGAATTACATCATCCTAACTCATGGCCTCTTTGCCAAGAATATAACCTACTTAAGTGTAGGAACTGCTTTCCAACTCCATAAATTCTTTATTGGGTCCAATATAGCAGGTGGTACTTAAACCATATCAGTTTCTTCATACACCAGCAGGTCTGGAAAACACTGTGATAAGAGAAACAGCCTCTTTAAGAAGGGTCACAGCATGCCTATAAGAAGACATCTGGGAAGCAGAACATTTATTTAAAAATGCAAACTGCATAATCCCATAAGTAATTAATTAGAGAACATAAGTCGTATTTGAACTAAAATGAATCCTTTGATTACACTTGATGTCTGCTGTATGATTAATGTATAAAGTGTTTGCTGTTTACTAAACAAAGGATTTGTCTTTTCTGTACCATCTGAAAAATCTTGTTTAAAACACTTATTTTCAGAGATGTGATCATTTCTTTGGCACTTACTGGACTGTTAAATTGAATTCATGCTGTCCTTCCACGTTTCCTAGCCTACTCAGGAAGTATGAAAATGGGAACTGATGAGCAAGGCCTGGACATGTTTCCACATCAACTGTGCTAATGTTTATTAATGCAACTCAGTCCTGCACATAGGACTACCACCTGGACCAAGATAAATGGTGAACAGTATACTTTGCTGCTTGGGCAGCTTCCCCTCCCTTTATTCTAAAGCAGAATACGTTTCCTGACTTAGAGTATTATTCACTTTTACCACAAGCCTTACTGAGATTATCATGTTATATCAGCAACCATGTAAATTACTCAGATATGTGTAAATTACAATAATTCTCAATATAAGATACCCTTAAAGTGCTCATCTTGAAATTCTCTGAGCAGAGAAAATGAATTGAGGAAGGGATGGGTGATTCTCTCCACTCCTTTTCTGGTCTGCAGTAGTGCCAGCTCAAATTTGCTGTGTCATTCTTGGCTTCTTCCCTTGTGAGAAACTAGAAGTTTATAAGCACATCTAGGAAAGAGTAATTGGTATTCTGTGACAGCCTTCAGAAGATAAAAGCAAAATTGTAAAAATATATGCTGGGGGATGGGGAGTAATAGCTCTCATGAGATTTTTAAAGGAATCCATGATCCAAAGGAGATTTAAAATTTCCAGTTTTCATGGAGTTGGAATACTTCACCAGTGAAGTTCTTCCACCATTAGTGAGGTTGATGAGTGGGTACAACTCAGTAGCCAAACCTCTAAAATGAAGTAGAATGTAAATATTTAAAAGTTCTTCTTTTATCACCAGCTTTTAATGGTTGGGATGTGATCAGTAAACATGATGGACATATATATATATATATTTTTTTTTTTTTTTGATACCTGGGATTGAACTCAGAACCTTGTGCTTACCAGGCAAGCATGGAATCACTGAGCTACATCCCCAGCTGATTTATATTTTAAAAATGTATTTGATCTTCATACCAATTATCAGCATACAGCTCTTAAAACCTCTGTAATTTCCTAAGTGATAAGAGATACTGAGACTAGCGGTAGAAAAAAAAGTTTTCCCCTAGTTGGTATAGAGAAGTTTCCCTTACAAACCTACAATTGGTGTGTGACATGCAGGAGCCTTGTGATAATATCCACATTATTGGTCATGCACCTATGTGCAACCAATTCACACACAATCTTCCATTTACTCTCAATAATTCTTCAAGGTAGGTATGGTATACCCTGTGATGAGATGAGAAAACTGAGGCTCAAACGGGCTGCTTTGTTCAAGACAACAAAGCTAATATAGTTACTACTAAAATTAAAGCCCTAGTCACTATGAATTAAAAAGCTTGCTCATTAATACTGACCAGCTAGGAATAACTTTCCAGAATTTAGAAGTGGACCTTCAATTCTTCTATCATCCTGCCTAAAACTGAAAACATGGCACATCTCATGATTCTTCCAGCAGGGCAAAGCAAGGCTAATTTTAGAAGTCTAATGAGAAAGGATTAAGGTACTTCCTGGTAGACAGTCAACACAAGTGGCTCTCATTAGCAACAATGAAAAGCCAGCTTGTATGGTCTGCCAAGGCAGCAGCCTCCGCTTTCTTTTGTGATTCTCAGCTGGGTTCCCCCTTTAAGAAGTTTAGCCCACACAGTCACATTCATAGATCCTCTAAATCAAAGCCTTTTTAAAAAACACCCAGGAGTGATTCCTAACTACCAAGGAGTAAGACATATCTTTTCAGGAAAGAACACTGAAGAGGTTTATCTGAATGTCAGTGAGTTTCAACTATTCAAGAGAAACCCATCTAGAAAAGTGATTTTGTACAATTTGTGAATTTTATTCAATTCCAGCAAACTTTTACTGACACCTGCTGTATGCAAGAATTGTACAAAATGCTGCAGAAGAGGCAAAGCTATATTGAAAGAGGTTGCTGCCCAGCAGAGGTTCACAATTCATTGGCAGAGACAAGTATACACCCAATATGTATAATATGGCAGACAGCTCCACGTGAGGAAATAAACTTCCAACCACAATGCAAGAGGAGAGAAGGAGAAAGACATGGTGATTTTGGTAGCTGGGTGAGGTAGGGGCAAATCAGAGAAGGGGTTATGAAGAGTGTGGGCTGTCTGAATGCATAAAGACAAGTGAGATATGGAGGGGAACTAGCATTCTAAATGCATAGAACCAGAATGTATGTACCTAGAGAAATAATAATGACCTAAGAAGGCCAGAAAGTAAATTGACAATGGAGAGTTGTATTGGTCAGCTTTCCCACTGCTGAGAACAAACACCTGACACACATAACTTAAAGGAGGAGAGGTTTATATTGGCTCACAGTTTCAGAGGATTCAATGCATGGTCCACTGGTTTCATGGCAGAAACATCATGGCAGAAATGTGTGGTACAGCAAAACTGCTCAGTTCATACTGTCCAGGAAGCAGGGCAGGGAAGAGGGATGCAGGCAGAGGTGGGACAATGCTAGAGAGGAAAAGGCCAAGACCTAAATATAGTACCCAAGGTCATGCCTCCATGACCTACCCAGACACACCCAGAAGTCTACTTTGGTAATCCCCTAGGCCTGTGATGGCAAACCTTTTAGAGACAGAGTGCCAAAACTGCAACCCAAAACCTACTTATTTATCCCAAAGTGCCAACACTGCCCCATGTGCACTGTTATCTGTTGCCCAGCTGCTGGGGTGGTGCTGGGGTGACTTAGCTTGGCTTGAGTGCTGGCAGAGAGGCTCTGCCTGCCCACTGCAGCACACATGCCATAGGTTTGCCACCACTACCCTACGCAATTCTCAAGCCAATAAAGTTGGCCATCCACTTTAGCTGTCAAAACAATTAAGAATATAAAGGAAATAAGCTTGGAAAATTGGGTTGAAGTAAACTGTACAAATTCACCACTGGCAGGCCTGTTCCATAGACCTGTGCCCCTCAAATGGTTTAAATGAAGAACAGCCTCAGAAACATCTGGAAACATTCAGAAGCTCTGCCACCCTGAACTGACCACATCAGAATGTGCATTTCTACAAGATCCCTGGATAACCACATGCACATTAAGGTTTAAGAAGCACTGCTGCTGGCAAGGGGGAGCCAGTTGCAGTAGTACACCTTTATCCAGGGTTTCACTTCTGCCAGGTTTAGTTACCCAACATCCAAATGTGGCTTGAAAATATTAAATGGAAAATTCCAGAAATAAGTTTTAAGTTTTCCATGAGTTTTAAATTGTGTATCATTCTGAGTATCATGGCAATATCTTGTTCCATCCACTCTGGCCTGCCTGGAACACGAATCAACCCTGGGTCCACCATACCCATATGTATGTGCTACTTGTCTGTTAGGAGTCATCTCAGTAATCAGACACTGTCCCAGTGTCACAGGGGTTATGTTTAAATAACCATTATTTCACTTAATAATGACCCCTAAGCACAAGAGTATTGATCCTGACAATTCAGATATGCCAGAGGAAAGCCACAAAGTGTGTCCTTTAAAGGTGAAACTACAATAAGATATTTAAAAAGACAGAGACCCCATTCTCATAAGTTTTATTACAGTAAGATGTTATAATTATTTTATATTGGTTATCATTGTTAACCAATTGTGCCACTGTTAACCTTATTTTCCCTAATTTATATATTAAACTTTATTGGGTATCTCCAGGAAAAAATAGTATATATAGTGTTCAGTACTCCCTACAGTTTCAGGCATCTACTGGGGGTCTTGGAACATATCTCCTGGAGATAAGAGAGGCACACTATAATCTGTTCTCAACTGTGCCTGGCAATGCACCCTTATGGAGTAATATAGAAGCCACACAAGCTGGCCAATTGATGAGCAGTTTTTATTAAAAAATATAAACAGTTGTCATTTTTGGACTGATGACTATGAAATGATACCCCCGTAGTCATAGCTTCATCACATTTGACTTGGAAGTACTTAGGATATTAATTTTCCCTGCAATTTAATAACTGGATGAGAGAATGAGGAAGTAAAACCAAGTTGCTGCCAAAAAATAATATACTTTTCACCATAATTCATTGTCTAGAGTCTATGTGACCATGCCGTTTGACTTTAGATAGCCCAAAAATATTTTTAAACTGTCTAAAATCTGGTAACCCAGAGCTCTATAAGATTAGTCAGGCAAGCTCAGCACCCTCATTCCAGAATAGTTTCTAGCAACTCTTATGCCCTCCCCATCTCCCCAAACATCCATTTTGAGATGGCCAGGATAATTTTCTTCATTTCCTGCCCAGACAGCTGCGGAGTGTTGTAATTCATTGCTAGACAGCTGCAGCAATCCTCTTTAGAAAGGGTTATATCTTGTCAAGGATAGGGTTATTCTCAAATTTGGAGTTTATTTTTTAAACAGTGAAGTAGAAATAGTCTAGTCTGAGAAACTTCAAAGGGAAAGCGAATCTAACATGTGCATCCCTGCTTGGAGGTCAGTACTACAAACCCCCGCACCAGGTCGCATGTAATCTTCTCTGCTTCAGCAAACAGTCTGACCCACTCCTTTTGGAAAATCCTCTAGACTCCTGAATATAACTCCTTCCTCGCTGAGTAAAGCTGAACCCTCTCCTACAAGCAGATAAGAAAAGGCAGCATGTCTAGAAAGTGAAGAGGAGCCAATCTTAATCCTCAGTTATCTCTCCCTCCATATCACCAAACAACCTCACTATCGTCTCATCTTTACTACAAAATTGTGGAGAGGAGAGCAAAGGAAAAGCTAAAAGAAGATTAAAATCCCTGTGTGAGTGTGTGTGTGTGTGTGTGTGTGTGTCTATGTGGGAGGAAGATACAGACAGCAACATAAAAACAGAAAATTACCTCAGATGACAGTGAACAGACAGGACTTGGGAATCTCCAGAGAGCAGAGATGATTACAGTGAGCAGGGTCACGGGAGGGCTCAGAGGTTAGACCATCCAGATTATTCAGGAACCTCTGCTGTTAGGTCAAGAGAGGTCTGTTACTATGTCATGCCCTATAATTTAGATGTCACAAATCACAAACAAGTCCTGTCTGCTCACTGTCATCTGAGGTAACACACCTTGCTAGGCAGAGACTGCAAACAGGAAAATCCTCAAAACAACGACCCAATCCTCTTAAGCTCACTGTTGATGAGGGATACAATAGAGGAAAGGGTAGCTACAGTACAGGTTCATCGGTATAACAGAGCCAGGTGCTGATTGAAGGACGTCTCTCCTAAGAGGTGGTGGATCTTGGAAGAAAAATTTAATGGAAGCTTTTGAAAGACCTGAATATGTCCAGTAAGGGTTAACTAACTCTTAGGAGTTCATAGCTTGACTAAGAATTTAAAGTAGAACAATCGAGGATGTGTGCAAGACAAATTACCACACACCACATTTGAAGAGGTTTGAATCCTGTCATCAGGATGACCTGTGAGGCACCTTAGAAACTCATGTGCACCTAGTATGCTGCAGGCAGTCTGTGATGAGTTTAGTGAAAAAGGTCTGCTAGTCTGGGGTGCCTCAAAATATAGTAGCACAGGGGCCGGGATTTAACTCAGTGGTTCTGCTACCTGCCTCAAAAGCACAAGATCCCAAGTTCGACCCTCAGTACCAAAAAAAAAAAAAAAAAAAAAATAGAGTAGCACAGAGCAAGCTCCAGAGCTACACTGCATGGGTCTGAATCCTGGTTCTCATATTTACTGGATATTTGATTGATATTCAGCTCTCCTCTCAGTGTCACAGTTTTCTCACATAGGAAATGGAAACAATGATACCTACCTCCCAGGATTGGTAAGGAGTAAGTGAGTTAATATTCCATAGTTTTTAGAATAGGGCTTGACCCACCATGGATGTATGGGAAGGGTTATGTTAAGTAAACACCAGTGTTCAAAGCACTCAAATTCAATGGCTATCAAGACAAGGTGGTTGATGCATAATTTATCCAAGGAAACACCTGCTTTTTCTATGGATAAGATGACATTTTACTGAAGGAAAAGATCATTAGTCTAAAGCAGCCTCCCTCTCAAGCAGCAAAGAGATATTTTTAAAAAACTGTATTTAAAAAAAAAACAAAAAACAGTTCCACAGGCCCCTTTGCTCAGATAGGGCATGATGAATGGGGTATATCTGCCCAAGATTCTTGCCATGGTGAGGCCCATCATCTCCTCTCTTGGATTAACAACAGATATTCAACCAATGAAACAAAAGACAGTCTCATAGGAAGGGATTAGAGATCCTAACAAATCAGTATTATACTCTGACCATGTTTTTATATGCCACTTCTCTTAAATTCATCATTGAATTTAATCGCATTGATTAGATTTTTTGTTTCATCTCCAACGATAGAATTAATTTTCATAAATCTCTGCTTTCGCTATTCTTCTCTATAAAAGTTAGCAAACAACTGTCCTTCTCTGGGCCATCTAACAAAATTACACTTAGGCATACACATTACTGACAGACTTCTACAAAACAAAATCCCCCACCCTCTTATCAGAGGTCCACACGGAAACAGCAGCCACATGGAAACTATTTATAAGTTGCACAGGGCAAGTGAACACCAGGAAGCAAAATTAGCTGCCTTTAAGATTTTGCGCAAATATTCTAAGTCCCAGAGCTATTTCTTTTCCAAAATTTTAATAATTAGCGATTTTCTTAAACTGTGACAAAAAAAAAATAGTTAAGGACAAAACTTCCTTAGGAGGATATTAGGATCGTTTTACCCTACTTTGTTAGGCAGCTTAATAAATGTCCCGCCGAGAGGATCAGGAGCCACCATCCCTCCAAGCCTCTCTGCAGATAAAAACTCCACTGATAGGCACTTCAGTCCCTGACCTGAAAGTTAACACTCTCTGTTTTTCCAGATGGCCATTCTCCTGAGTACAGGCTGACAATCATGTCAAACGGGGCTGGGACCTGACCACCAGCTTCATTTTCAATTGTGAGTAAAATCAGAATTTGAAGCCAGCTCTCTGAAGATCAGACGCAGTGACATGAACTTGGTCCCCTAATAAATCACAGCTGAAGCTAGTGTTGAGGAGAGCAAACGCTATGTGATGCTGCTGGCAAGATGAATTCCATTACAGTCTCACTTGTTCCCTTTCGCCTTGGCTTAAAACTTTCAAAGAAGCTCAATCAGAGTTTCCAGAACTCAATGTTTACCCATTGTTTAAAAGCAATTTTTGTTCTTTTGGGAAATCATCTTACAGATAACCTCAAGGGAAAATTATATATTTTGTGTTTATTCTGACACCTGTGGGTATTCAGAGAAGCAAGTTAGAGCAAAAAACATGTGAATCCAGGAATTCAGAGCCAATAAAGCACAAAAGTTACTTATCGAGTCATTTCAGAAAGAACACGAATTACATACCAAGTTATTTTTCAAGCATTTTTAACATTTTATGTTTTCTATCAAAAAATGCTGAAAATAAATAATAATGCCAGAAAATTATGATTTACCTTTTGAATTCAGCTTCAGTGGAACAGGTGGCACTTAAGAAGGCATCACCAGTAAAAATCAAAACATCACAGAAATATTGATATTTTACCTCTCTCCTCTTCTTAGCAAATTCTAAATGGGCCAAATGGTATAAATTCAGCATTTAAACCTGAAAAGTACAAAATTCTTCTGCTTCTTAATGCAAAAATGTGTAGTCACAAAGAAAAATCAATTTGTCAGCCTTGTGTGTACATGACATTTTTCATTTCACCACTTGCTGAAGAGAAACACAGACAATGTATACCACTGAATGAAGTGACATTTAGAAAACTGGACTTTTTTTCATTTACTGTCTTAGTCATATTTAAAATTATTCCAAATATTACATGAATAAAGTTTCTCTACACATTTCAAATCAAACCAGAAAAATTCCTTGCCAGGAAGCAAATTTTTGACTTATTCAAATCATCCTTTTATGCTTGTTGTCGAAAAGGTACATATATAATGGCATCAAAAGCCAAAGAAAATTCAGGCTCTCTAGACAATATTTCACAAATTTATCCAGGTTTTCACTTGCTTTGATGGACTTATTTTAACATCAAACACATGCCTTCCTAACTATAGGCTCACCTTTACTTTCCTGACTATATTACCATAACTGCTGAACTTAAGGTAGTTAATTTACAGTTTCCTATCATAAAATAAATACATTTACTTCTTGAAAAGATATAGTTAATCACTGGTGGTTATATCTTCTATATTTAGACTGTTCTTTTAGTCATGTCCTGACATTTGAAAAGTGGGTTTTGTGGAAATAGACTGCCTGCCCTACAATTTTGCAAACAGAACACTTTCTCCTAAAAAAAGGCTTCATTATATTGAGTAAACATATTGCTCAGTTTCCCTGATGTGGGATGACAACCAATAACTCAACATGTTCTGACTTCAAGTGCTTTGCACTGTAGGAAATGAGGGCCTTGCTCAATATTACATCTATTTAACATCAGTGCCAGCCCCTGATCATTATTCCATTTGTTTCTTGAAAAAAAAAAGTGCTACTGTATTGGTCATCTTAAGCACTATTTTCTAGTTGAAGAAACTGTAATTCTGATAGGCACAGAGGAGGTAAATTCACTTAGCTATCAGGAATTTTAACATAAATGGTATGCATCCAAAATCTGTATTGTAGTCTTTCTGTTTCTGGGCATAAACAACATATGGTTGTTAAGATATTATATTAGTCCATTTTCTGCCACTATAACAAAATATGTGAGGCTGAGTACTCTACAAATAAGATGTTTACTCACCTCACAGTTTTGCAGACTGAAAGTCCAAGCTCAGGTAGCCCCACCAATTCAGCCTCTGGTAAGAACCCTCTTGGCTACTTCACAATTTGGCAGATGGCTTCACAGAGGGAGAATGTGTCAAAGGAGAGATCACATGACAAGAGAGGAAGCCAGAGAGCTAGGAAGAATCAGTCATGATCTTTTTTAACAATTTGCATTCTTAAGAACTAACTGTCTCCACATTAATCTTTTTCAAGAGCTATGCCTAGAATGACCTAACCACTTTTCACTAAGTCCTAACTCTTAAAGGTTCCACTGCCTTTTAAAATTTTAATAATGCCCACATTGAGGACTAAACCTCAACACATAAACCTCTAGGGGACAAACCACATCCAAACCATAGCAGACCTGAAGTCTGGGTTCAAATTCCACCTCTGTGCCTTCCCAGATGTAGCACTTTGGTAAAAGGGTTAAGTCATGGAGTGAGACTAGGCTAGAGGTGTATGGGTCTCATAAGGCGTTTGTGAAGACTAGAAAGCCATAAATGTTTGCTGCTGATGATATATTATTTTATTATATTTCCAAGAAAACTTACAGCTATCTTGGGTTTTAATATCCAATTTCTTACTTTGGGATATATTCTTGCTCATGTATGGAAAGCTCGGTTAGAATCCAGCAGGGAGTCATAGCACGATGGAAAGTCTTGAAATTAGAAAGTTACTATACAACAGTTTAAAATACTACCATTCAGAGCAATGGATACTAAAAACAGTGACAGAGAGAGAGAGAGAGAGAGAGAGAGAGAGAGAGAAACAATAGTCTTCATAATGGTAATAGCATAGAAAACTCTCATCATTTTAATGATTCAGTGTGGTAGTAGAAAAATCCTATTCCACTGAAAATGTGTTAAATTTTTCTTCAAAGTGCTATTATTCTGAGCTGAAGCAGAAGTAACTTTAGAATTTTACTTAAATACAAGTTGCAGGAAAAATCACCAGTTAAACAAGCACTTCCCTCTCCTAGCCTATACCATCAGCAGCCTACACCTTCAGCAGACTTGCCTATGTGTAATACACATTTTGAAACATAGATATTGTTCCAAATGGTTCTTTTCTCATGTACATTTAAGAGAGGGATATATTTGAGACCAAATTCATTAATCATATTATTGATTGCATTCTCTGTAGAAGACAATATTTGACCAAAGAACATGAAACTGATAGATTTCCTTCCAATTTAGGGTGGCTGCTATATATAATAGCTACTTTCTTCTTCCCATAATGCCCTGTTCCCCATTTAAAGTCACCCCAAGATGGCTTCTCCCACCAAAGGACAACCTTCTTCTTCCAAACATGCCCTTATTCCCACCAAAAGAGTAACCTAATGATTGTTCTCCTCCTAACAGCTAGTGAAATCACAGGCTCTTCCAGTCCCTAGCCACTACCTCACTCGACCCCACCCCAGCTCTTACAAGCCCCACCTCAGCTCCTATAAAAAGTACTTTCAGTCCCAGCCATATTGCTTTTGTCTCTCCTTTGTTCAAAGACAGCCTGGCAGATTGTCTTTGCAATAACGGCTTGTTGTGGTCTGGTCTGGTCTTGGTTTTCGGCTTTTTTACTTGACAGAAACTTTGATGATTTTTGTCAGCCACTCTGGAGATAATCCACAATGATATCTCTAGTCTTTGTGTACTGAACTACAATTGTATTTGGTAGTTATGTTGAATCAGTTAACTTTTGCTGTATCATAAGCAAATTCAAAACAATTGTTACATATTCTCAGACATGTGTCTGAGGGAAACCTTGGAGTTGGTTGGTCTGGATTGAGCTAAACTGTGTTTAGTTCTAAGCTTCAAGTTGGATTAGGGCTGGTCTTCTATTGTCCTTAGTCGAGAAGTCAAGTTGTTCTTCTTTTGGAAAACTGCATATATTCAAGAGCACAAGGTCACTTTGCCAGCACATTCCAAGCCTCTGTGCAAACAACCCATCAGCCAAAGCAAATCATTTACCTGAGACCAACATTAAGTAATCCATAAATAATCTCCAACTAATAGGAAGGACCACAAAATCATACTTCAAGCAACAGAGGTACCATGCAGGATGAATAATAGGGGCCAGTAAGTCATATTTCATACATACTTTTGAGAAAATTATTAATTTCTCAAGTGTTTTATGCTAAAATTAGAATAAGTATCATTAGTTGCTTAGCATGTCTCATTCCTTAGAAATTATAGTTAAGAATGTTTCTGTAAGATTTCATAATTATCACATATGCTCTTGTTGTGGCTTGGATTCTAAATATCCTCCAAAAGTTCATGTGTTGAAGGCTTAGTACCTAGCTGCTTGCATTTTAGGAGGTGGCAAAAATTCTAGTAGATGAGGCCCAGTTGGAAGAAATTGGATCATTTGGGACACATCCTTAAAAAGTATTTTGGAGCCCTGGCTCCTTCCTGTGTCTCTCTGCTTCACAGCCACTATGAAGTGAGCAGGTTTCTTCCACCACACACTTTGGCCATGGTCCAAAAACAATAGGCCAAGTGTTTCGTTTGTTTGTTTGTTTGTTTAAATTTATAAATGAAACCTGTGAAATTTGAGCCAAAGTAAACATTTCCTTTTTCTGGAGGTGATTTTTCTCACTTTGTCACACCAATGGAAACCTAAGTCACATGCATCTAATCACTACAAATATTCTCACAAAAATATGGACACTACTTATATAACAATGAATTTTAACCTAAAATTAATTACCTATGTCTATATACTAGGACTCTAAGTCATTCTATTTAAAGCAAGATTGACAAAAATTAAGCTGCATTAACCTATTTAGAGGTTATTCTAAACCTTTAACATTGTGGCTTGTGCAGTGCCTGACACAATAGACTCCTAAGAAAGATTTATTTACTGAAGAACTGAAAATCAGAATTACTGAAAGTCTCCTCAGAGGTTGGTGTTCTGTTTACAAGCTTTGCTGATTAGTTTTCAGTTGATCTTTATCCAGCTGATAGGTGTCCTCTGACTCAGAGGTTCAAGCCTTTGTATCTTATGTAGCCATAATATATGCAATTTTATATATATATTTTTATATATGGCTCATGTATATATGTGTGTATATGTGTATATATGTATATATATTATATATATGGTATACATATATATAATATATATAGTGCATGTCTTTGATGCTATTATCACCTGTGAAATGAAAATTTGCCATGTACTTGGTCAAGTTGGGATTTGTGTTTGTGTTGTTTTAAAGCCTTTTTGGCCAGCATTTACATACCTTTGCCTCTGGTTTGTGTGTGTGTGTGTGTTTGTGTGTGTGTGTGTGTGTGCGCGCGCGCACGTTTCTTCTCCTGAGTCCAGATGCCTTTCTTTACCCTTTTTTTCCCATTACCATCTTACTTAAAAAGATGAAAAACTATAAATTTGACAACCTTTCATCAAACACCCAGCCGTGACCCTATCTTCAGAACTCACTGTTTTCAATCTAAATAACTGGATCATTTACTCAATTTACCAACCTTTCTTTTCTGCATTCCCCTTTCTACATATTTAACTTTCTACCTATTTGATTTCTAATATATTTCCATTACATGTTTCCTTATATTGCTTGTAGAAAATAATTTGTTCTATGTGAAACTTGACACATTTCCTTTTTAAAAAATAGGTATATAGGGCCGGGGGATTTAGCTCAGTGGTTCCAGCACCTGCCTCACAAGTGCAAGGTCCCAAGTTTGATCCCGGTACCACACACAAAAAAAGTATATAATAGTGCCTTCCCAGCCTTTTGAGTAAAATCAGAACAAGGTGGGCCACCTTAACATGGTATGAGGGGCTCTCAGAGGGAGGCAAGTCCCCAACTGGCTGAAGATACTCCCAGTCATTGCAACTGTCATCAGTGCATTTGTAGAGTTAAAATGCAAACAGCCTCAGCCAGTTCTTTAGTTATCCTTAGCTTTATTAATCATAATTAATGAAAATATATTTTATTAAATGATTATTCCTCCAAGATACTACAGTGAACACTTTACATACCTCATCTCCACTGTTTCTCTCACAAGCACACATGAGCTGGAAATTAGACCTAAAATCAGATCTATATTGTAATATTATATTCAGCCAGCTAGTTATGTAAAATAGTTATGCAAATGTAACCCAGGCTAAGATCAGAGGATAAGCTATTGGTTTACCTTTGTAAACTACCCTTTGATTATCTCTGTGAGTTGCCTACACTTTGTTTTGCTTAAATTCTTTTATTGGTACATTTTAGGTATACAATACGGTTACATTTATCATTGGGTGCTTGTACCTGTACATGATGTATCTTGGTTCTTATTCTTTCCCCATTACCTGTGCACCCTTCACCCCCTCCACCCTTCCCTATTTACATAGACTTTGTTGCCATTTTTTTCTTTTCTCATAATTTTTCCTTTCCCTTCTTTCCTTTCCCCTTCTCCTCCCATTTCCCCTAACCCTTTGGACCTTTTCTTCCTATTTCAAATTATTAATTATTCATTTTAATTCTTATTAACACTTTCAGTTTTTCACACTAGAGAAACTATTCAGTATTTACACATGTGTGTCCTATTTATTTCACTTAAGAGTATGGCCTCAATATGCATCCATTTAGCTATAAATGTCTAGTTTCTCATTTGTGGCTGAGTAGTACTGTTTTGTTACTTTTTTTTTTTTGAAACAGACAGAATGCAAACATTTTACTTCCCAAAAAATTTAAGTATTGATTCTTCCCTGCCCTTCAAAAATGAGATACTAGCTTATTAGTTGCTAACAACTTAAATTCCAAGGATTCTGAAAATAATGGACCATCCACTCTGCAAGAACAAAGGGAATTAGGCTTTCCAGATAGGTGAAGTCCCTCTAAGGCAGAGGGAGGGATTCTGCCAGTATGAAAGTAAGTCAGAAGAAACCAATGGAAAGAGAAGGTGAATGAGAAGTGTCATAGGAATAGGAGCCTCATCCCAAAAATGTCACCTTAACCAAGGACAATGCTAAAGGGATGGGGGGGGTAATAAGTGATAAAGAGCAATAACTCTTAAGTTAGCCTGCTTTGGATTGAATCCCAATTCCACTACTTGCTGATTTTCTGGCTTTTGACACACCGTTTAACCTTTGTTGTCCTTAACCACGTCCTTAGTTTTCTTTTATAAAACGACAATAGTATTATCTTCTTCCAGATAAGTTCCTGAGGGTTACATGGTTTGATACCTGTCAAGCCATTAGAACAGTGTTTGGCCCAGAGATGTGCCTACTAGCTGCCAGGTCTAATCGTGTCCACAATCTTTGAGAGCTCTG
This sequence comes from Heterocephalus glaber, assembly GCF_000247695.1. The sequence continues at coordinate 20,750,572 of NW_004624748.1, forward strand.
GACTTGGCTAGGGCTACGTTGTCATACACCCAAAGCAGAAGTCTTCCCTAATGACCTGCCCTTTGTGCTTCCCCAGAGATTTTCCTCTTGGGTTGCAGGAGGAACTTACTCCCCAAGGATCCAACAGTGCCTCTATGACCTCCCCGCCAGATCCACTTCTGATTGTTCTACCTGAACTCCGCTCTTCCACTTCCAAAAACCCCAAGGGGACCACTGTGATCCCCCAAACAGGAAGTCTATTAACCTAAAAACCCAGATAATGAAAAACAGAAACCACAGAGCCTCCTTCTTCTGGCCCCTAATTCTATCTTATTTAACTCCCTGACCTGTAAAATGAAACCAGTCACTATGAGCATTAAATAAGATAACAACAAATAAAAACCAGCTAGCACAGTGCATGACGAGTAGTAGGTATTGTTCAAACACTCATTTCCTTCCCTTTTTCCCTACGCTATAGATAGCCTTACTAAGCACTATTAAGGGACTAATGACTTAAGGTAAAAGGTCAAGTCGTAAGTGGGGAATTGGTTCTGTCACTAAAGCCACAACTGCCTTTCCCAAATCCAGTGATTTATTCCTGCCTCACATGTCTATTTTTCACAATGTAGATAGATAGACTTCCATGTAGAAACAAAAGGAGGATAATAACAGTAATGATCACTAATAGTATCTAGCTGAAGATATATAAGAAAATTGACTTCTGTTTCTTTAATAGAAAAGTCTGTGGTTTTCTCTTTCCATCCTGAGAAAACCGAACCATTATTTATTCCAAAGTATCAGGAGATCTATTCTGCCATAGTCATTAGATTTAAGTTCACACAACAGAACAGGTTCCAGAGGCACTTTCTCATCATTAAATGAGCACCTATGTGGTGTTGCCAGAGGTGGAGGAGATGAAGGCATTTTGAGGAAAGAAAAGGCACTAAAGGAAAAATTAGTCAGATGAAGCATATTAGTAGATAGAGACACACAGCCTGTTTCCTATCCCCTGTGTGACAATACTGCATAGACAATGAGAGGAGCTTCTGGAGAGTGTCCACGATTTAAAGGCCAACATACAAGAAACAAAGGCTTACTTGAAGTCCTGTTTATGATGCTACATCTAACTCTCAGCAAGACAGCTAATTCCTCACCCCAATCAGTCTATTGCTAGAAAAGCTGAGGAGGAAAAAAAACCCATCCCTGCTGCACACTTGCCTGTCTTTCCCCAGATTCTAAATCTTGACACTGAAAATAATTTGCAAGCTCAGGCATCTCTGGGATTCAGTGAATTTTCCCTACCACCTCCCTTTGTTCTTTCAGTCCTACAGTGGTGCTCCAAGCAGACAGGAAACATGGCCCAGAAGCATGGAGGCGCATCTGTGTCTTGTTTCAGGAAGAATCATGCTGCTTGGTCTCCTCCAGTAGAACACGCACATTCCATCTCTGAAGAAAGAAAATTTCAACAGTCCTGGCTCATTCTATCCTTTGTTCTCTTTGTGCCCTACAAGGCACAGTGGTCATAAAGGCTCAGAGGTGCATCCTGTGCTCTCCGTACATCCGTTCCAGGTGGGCACATGCTGTGGATATTTTCTTCTTATGGCTCTAGGGGCAGGATGCTTTGTTGCCGGATAGTGATATCAACCCTGATCTAGACTGCACTTCAGGTCATATCCTGGCCAACAGAGTGAACATAATATAATCACCTGAACTTCAAGTGAGTTCTAATTTTTCCCTTCAAATATAAAATACCATTATAAATACTCTTAAAGAAATAAATAGAATATATGTGGATATTCCAAACAAATATCTCTAGTTAGGTGGTCTTTACCTAAATAAACTCAGAAAATGTATGTATGTTAAGTAGCACTCAATTGCTTTGAGCTATCAATATCTCATTTCACCTCTTGTTAAAATGTGACTTACAGGTAAGGAAATCAGATATGAGTTAGGTCAAAGGTCTTAGGTTCAAACTCACATTAAGAAGCCATAACATTCTCAGAGCTGCCTCTGGCCAATATGGAAAATAGGGATGACTTAGGAAGAGACAGCCACCTTCCCAACACAACCTGAACAGCCCCTGCGGCCCAGAGTTTGTTGAGCTGACAGGAGTCTGAATTTCAGATCTCATTTGTGACCTCACCCAGGTATGTCTCTACACTTCACAAACAGCACAAGTCATAGAAAGCAGCGCCCATCTTGTGCCCAGGGCACGTCTAGAGCCAAGTGAGAACAGGAGAGGAGGGGAGAGATGCTGCTTCATAATACAGACTGTCCCACAGGTAAATCTTTAAAAATATGGCCTCTTCTTCATCTTTGTGGTTATTCAAGTACAAGTAAAAGTTCTTCCTATATTCCTGCCATGCAAAAAATAATCACACTGTCTATTACCAGCCTTGTCCCCTTGACTGGGGCAGATTTGAAATGGGGTGAATGCTGTCTTAGTTCCTTGTATCAGTAACAAGTCAGCCTTTACCTTACTGTTGAATAATGTTTTAGGAAACATGTCTCTGATACAAAAATCTTGAGCACATCACACACCCTGATGCAGTTTGCTCTGCAAGAATGGCTACAGTTTATAATCAATGTAAGAGATGAATGGTTATATGCTTTAGATGCATAGGATAAATTTTATCTTTTCAAAAGAAAATTCCAACATGTTAACCTTTATAAGCAAAACAAACAAGCTAACTAAAAAGTCATAATCAGGAAAGAAATTAGAACCCACTCAAATAATTTCTTCTGACTCATCTATCTGCTCCATTTCTCTTTCCCCCTCACCCTCTCATTGTCTGTAGTTGCCAGCAAGTAAACATGAATGCTGAAGCAAGAACAAAAGGAAAACAGAAACATATATTTATGTAAACTTGTATTGATTCAACTAGGAAGAAACCCCACAGCTTTCAAGGTCTGAGTCACAAATCATTATGATCAGAAATGCTGATGTGCTAGGAATACACGAGTACTCTCACTTGTTATCGAGGATCAGGCCCATTGTACAGCATAGTGAAGCTAAAAAACATTAAACATAGTTTTCAGCCTCCATTTATCAAGTGCTATTTTGGGAAAGGGAGGACACAATGGCGATGAGTCCAGGCTTGTATATTCAGCTTCACATTCAGTCACTGACAGATCCACATTTGGGAAAATCAGAGGGAGGTCACATCACCTTTCCAAACATGAGAAAACTCTGTTCTTCCCAAGATGACCCGAAATGTTCTAATTATTGGTTATTCCCTCTGGCTGGCCATGCAGCCAACAAGCACGTAGAGTTCAGTGAACCCACAAGCACACAGCTGTTATCTTTGACTTGTGGCCAAAACAAAAATTGGAACAGAATTTACCCAGACAAGTGTAAAGGCTTCTGTTTAAAGCAGCTATTTTCTAAGCCAGATAAACAGCTTTGAAATGGAGAAGAAATGAATCCTTTTCTAGAATGTCTGAATCAAAGTGAGGTCAACGTGTGGAAGACAAGATGTTAACATAGATTACCCACACAGCTGCACAAGTCTCCCGTAGAATGAGGCAGGCTCCATGCCTCCATTTGCCTGTATTTCTTTTGTCAACTTGCTTTTGTGCTTTGGAAGCAACTTTCTGTATTTGGGGAAGGTAACTATGCTAATTCAGTTGGTTCAGGATAGAAAGCATTAAGGGTCAGCAAACTTCTATGCTGGAAGCTTCCATGAGCCAGCAACTTCATGGGCCAGGGGTCATTTTGGACAGAAGCATGAAGGGCTCTTATCTGGGAGTTTGAAGGAAGAAAGAAACAAAGTAGTTTTACTTTGGGCTTAAGTCAGTGATTCTGGCCTTTGAATTTCCACTACAAAACATTAACAAATATCTCATTTTTTATAGGTGCCAAAGGGACTGGTAAGGAATAGTTGATAGACGAAGCAGGGAAAAATCACCCTCCCTGTTCCTTACACAAACACTGTGTGCTTGTGCTAATCTGGCAATCCATCTTACAATCACCAAACAGTACAGAGCAAGGAAGCAATTCACACCGAAATAGTGCTCCTCAGAGCTTTTCATAGCTTGATGCCTATTGCAGCTGCTTATATTGTACCAGCAGGTGGGTATAAAATAGCATATTCCAGAGTCTACAGAAGCTGTGTCCCAGGGTAGAAGAGGAGATGATTTTTTTTCCAGTAGAGTGAATATGCATATCAATGTACCTGAATGGAGAGCTGGGTCCTGGTGAGCTGTCATCAGCAGCAAATCTATCTGTACTTCCATTTCAAGTGGTCTATTTCGGCAATAACAAGGCTTATGCAGCAAGGGTTTGAAAAGCCTGCTTCTCTTGATTCCAGTGGGCTTACAGACCACATCAGCAGTGCAAACAGCCCTGGGCCTACTATCTACTGTCATTCACTCCCAAATTCTCCCTGTACACAACATTTGCAGCAACATTAAAAATCTCACCAGCTCTGAAGTCCCAGTTTTCTAGAATAGTAAGCGCCAGTATCTAGATATGGTAAGAACAAGAACAATTGTAACTAGATGGCTTTGTAGCCCATTCTAAAATATTCTATCATTAAGGCAGCCAGCTGCATAATTGGGGTCAACTTCACACCTATTGGGCAGGGGCAGTTATCAGAAACCCATTGAGCAAATGGATGGGATATTTCAAACCTATGAGCATCAAACATCTCCAAAAGTAACAAGAAGTGACAGCTGAAGTCATGCTTAACAGAATTGGTTTAAAATGTGAAATGGGTTTTAAAAGCGGCACTGCCCTCCTATTGGGTGTGAATGAGACGTAGTATACAGGAGGGGAAATCCCTATTAAAGCTGGAACTCCTGCTTTGTTCTCTTGTGTATGACAAGCAGCAGCTGCCTCTAGATAATTCTTGAAAGAACTAAGACATGTAGGGAGCCACTGGGTAGGTGGTCAAAGCTGGGTAAAACAACCCTCTCAGAGTTTCAGTAAACTTTATAAGAAGCATCATTAGGAATATCTGGCAATTTGTTTAAATGAACCAAGCAAGAAAAATTGTGCCTACCACCTTCCGTCCCTCCCTAGACCATATGTTTCCTGGTAGTAGTTGCCTGATTATTTTACCCTTCCTCCACCCAAATCATTTGGCTTTCTTCAACTCTCTGACACTGGGATCCACAAACTTATTCTGTAAAAGATCAGATAGTAAATAGGTCAAAAGTTTGCAGAGCATACAATCTATATCACAACTACTTAACCCTACCATTTTAGCATGAAGGCAGCCACAGTCTATATACAAGTAAATGAATATGGATGGATTTTGATAAATTTTATTTACGGAATTAGACTAGAGGTCAGATTTAACCCACAACCATCATTGGTGGATCCCTTCTCTAAAACACTGCATCTTGAGCAAAGGCAGTTCTAGGAGATTCTGTGAATCTTTATTTTCTTTCCCCACTTGCTCACCTATGGTAGATTGTTAGAATAATGACACCCTCATTTGTTTTTACTTCCCATCTCTGCACCCTTGGGTAATCCCCTCCCACACTGAATATTTTGGGCTTAATTGGATCCTCTTTAAATTTGTATGTTGAAACTCTGACCCCTAATACTTGAGAATACTTGAGAATGTTTGGAGATGAGATCTTTTAAATGGTGGTTAAGTTAAAATGAAGCTCTTAGGATGGACCCTAAACCAATATGACCATGTCCTTATAAGAAGAGCAAAAGACACCAGAGATATGCACACAGACAAAAGACCATGTGAAGAGGTAACAAGAAAGCAGCCATCCAAAAGCCAAGAAGAGAGCCCTCAGAAGAAACCAGATCTGCCAACACCTTGATCATAGACTCTCAGGCTCCAGAACTGTGAGAAAACAAATTTCTGTTGCTTAAGCCACTTAGTCTGTGGTATTTTGCTATAATAACCCTAGCAAACTAATGTATTGACTCTGGGACAAACACGTGACTTTCTTTGGCCGATGGGTATTGGGAATCATGACCTACGCAAAGACTTGAAAAATGTCTCTTGCTGCTCTTGAGACCCCTGTCAGCAACCTTGTGAACAAGTCTGCACTAATATGCTGGAAGATAAGAAATTCATGGCCAGTCATTCACCACCCCAGCTGACAAGTCAAACCCCAGAAGCAGTTGCCCAGCTGACTGGCAGCTGTCCAGAGAAGCATGAGCGAATCCAACTGAGATTAACAGAAGAACTATACGGCTGAGACCAGTCCAAACTGCTGACCCAGGCAGAATATGGTTATCGTTGTAAACATACTAGTTAGGAGAAGTTTGTTACATGCAATAGATAATTACTGTACTACCCAACTAATTTCCATGTCTTCTCCACTCAACACTCAGATCACGTTATTTATCTGCTACTTGGGACACTTCAAAGCTGAACTCCATTTTTCAACTTTTCCTGCTGCCTCTAACCATCCAGTAGTTCAGTCTACTACATTATCCACTCCCGACACCATTCTGTGCTAGGTGGGGGTATTTATTTTCTATTGCTGTGGTAACAAACTACTGCAAACTTAGCAACTTAAAACAGCACACATTTATTATCTCACTGTTCTATAGGTAAGACGCTTGGTATATGTCTCACTGAATTAAAATTTATATGTCAGGAAGGCTATGCTTATTCCCAGAGGCTCTAGGGGAGAATCTGTTTCAGATTTCTGGAAGAATTCAGTTCCTTGCTCCTGTGGGACTGAGATCTGCGTGCCATTGCTGGCTGTCAGCTAAGGGTTGCTCACAGCATCCAGAGGCCCCCCCTACATCTTTCCTCATGGTTCATTTCCTCCATCTTCAAAGCCAGCCAAAGTATATCAAGTCCCTCTCATGCTTCAAATTTCTTCGGAAGTTTTATGCATCACATTCTCTGACTCTAATCAGGAAACAATACTCTGCTTTTAAGCGTTTATGTGAAGATGAGCCCACCTTGATAACCCAGGCTTATCTCCCTATCTCAAGATCCATAACTTTTATCATATCTGCCAAGTCCCTTTTCCCACAGAATGTAGCATGGGATCCAGGGATTAGGATGTGGATAACTTGGGAAGGGAAGGAGTTCATTATTCTGCCTTTCACAGTAGCCAGCTATGGTAGTGAAATCAAAGACCATAACTTCTCACTGGTTCTGTTACAATGGGAATTTCTTAGAGACTAACGGCAAGCTCAATGGGGCCTGTTCCCATCCACAGTCAGCCACACAGCAGCCCACCAGTATAGAACTGCTCCTCTTGTTTATTTGAAGAGTAGCCTTTATTTACATCCCTGGACTGCTCCATCCCCTTGGCACTTCTCTATACATTCTTACAAATTAGGACATGATTCTCTAAATACAAAAGTGCCACTATTATGAGAAAATGTCATGAGTTCCTATCCCTATGTGTTTAGAATTCTGCAAAGTGGTTTATTGCAGTCCATTAAAGCTACCAGGACATATTCTCTATCAGTTAGAATGCCTTCAGCTACAAGTAAATGAAACCTTGATTTAAACTGGCGTATATGATATGAAAAATTATTATTTCACATTACAAGAGGTACAGATGCAGATCAGACTTCAGGGTCAGTTAATTTTGTGGCATAGGAACGTAATCAAGGTCCCAGTTTCATTCTCTCTCTCTACTCTGACACTCTTAGTGTCACCAAGCTGGTCATAAGGTGTCTGAAGCTCTTTCCAGCTTCCCATCCAATTATAAACACATCAGAGGAAAAAGAACAATTGTTTCTTCCTGCACCCCTATCTTTGCTGTGAGACACTGCTTTCCTACAAGTTCCACAGTAGACTTTCCCTCTGCTTTCATTGGGAGAATTGACCTAATTTCAAAGCAAGGGAAGGGAATGAGAATATGACACTTCATCAAGGCCTTCCTTGATCACCTTTTAAAACAACAGGTATGTGCCAGAGTTGTCTCTTGGCATTTCCTCCACCCCCACCAAACCTGTGTTTTTCTCTGAAGCTTTTATCACTATATGGTTTGCTTTGTTATTTGTACCTCTTCTCACATGTACACTAGCATGTTAATTCCACTGCTAGCGATTTGAGGCTCTTCTATTCTTTAAGTATTTATTAAATAAAGGAACAAATCACAGTTCTAGAACTAATCAGGCCCTTGAAGCTGGAGGTATGATCCACTTTTCCTAAGCCATATGCTGTGATAGGTGACTTAGTAAGCAATACTGAGTTTAGGAAGAGATAGAGAAGTAAATGCCAGGTAAATGATCTGTATTCTCACTTGTAAACATATTTGCCCACCATTACTATCACTAATACTGACCTGACTTAACTTCAGAGAGACATTTGGTTTTGTTGAATCTTAAAGCAATTCACTGGTAATCTTTCATACCAAAGAATCCTGGTCTAAGCTAAACTTGGAGAAACTTTTCTTCACAGATCCATTCATCCTATTCTCATTTAGGGTAGAAGGAATGATTATTGCTGCTTCCAAATCCAAAAGAATTATGTAAACCTTATGTGTTAGTTTTTTGTTTCTGAGACAAAATATCTAAGAATAACAACTCAAAGTAAGAAAGATTTGTCTTGGTTCATCAGTTAGAGGTTTTAATTCATGGTTGGGTTTTGCCATTGCTTTGGGCCCGTGGTAAGGCAGACCATCACAGCAGAAAGGCATGGCAAAAGAAAACTACTCAACTTGTGGCATTACAGAGGGGCATGGAAGAGGAGAAAAGATTCATGGCACAGAAAGCAGGAAGCAGTGAGCCATTCTTTCTGTTTTTATTCCATCCTGGCTACAAGTCTATTGCTTGGTGCCACCCACACCCAGAGTTTGTCTTCCCTCTTCAGTAAGTCCATCATCCACAACCAGAACTATACTAAACCAATCAGTGCTGGTATCACACACACATGATTCAGAATCACACACCCATGATCCAGTCACTTCCAAAAGCCTCACCTATGAGTGCATGAGGCTTTAAGGGGACATGTAGATATAAACCATAACCGCCAGGGACAAAATACAGTTTCTGAGGTCACATCCTCATAGTCCATCCCTTCAACTACACCCAACTTCCTAAATTTCTATTACCTTCCAATAAGCCCATCCAATTATGATTTAACCAATAAATTTGTCAACTGATGAAGTTAGAACCCTCATGAACCAATTACTTCAAAAGCCCAGCAATTGGCAACAAATGCTTCAATACAATAAGCCTTTGGAGAGCATTTTAGGTAATAACCATAATACTTTCTAGTCTAATAATTTCTATTCTATTCTAATAATTCTAACTATATATAATTTACCCTTATAATTACTAAAAAAACAATTTTCCTAAAATTTACATATTAATAAGAAGTGGGTTTATACTAGAAGTAATCAGGATAACCTAAAGCAATTAATTGATGCAATAAAAGAGGTAAGCAAAGCCATTATATTGGTGTCTGGCTATTCAAATGTCCCCAGCTGGAAGAACCTGAGCAGAATTTGGAGAAAGGCCACAGGTGACCACCTCCTGTATAATTAGTGTCAGGCTTCTGCAGCATAATTCGTAACATTCCTCATCATGTTCTACTCTTGGAGTTCTTGAGCTATCCAAGGAGAGGGACCATCAGGTCTCTCAAGACCTCTTTCCAAAAGTTTCTCCCTGAGACAGGAGCCAAAATATTCATTACGTGTTATTTAACTTGTTTATGTCAGGCCTGGAAATCCTTTGCCATTCTCTTTACTAACACCTGTTTTTATCTTTGGGAAAAAAACAAGGGGAACATTTGGTCTGTTCACCCCAAATAGTTACAGTGAGATGTCTTGCTACCACAACTACAACCCAACACAGCCTGAGCTACAGAGTGCTATCCCCATGGCAGCCTGTCCTGCCTCAAGCTCTCTCTCTTTAGACATTGCCATCACTGACCTTTACAGATTTTGCTCTTCAGGGAGCTACTCTACTCGATCCAGGGAACTGAAGACAACAGACTGCATAACTTCTGCCCAGGTTCCTCCCTTGGATCCTCCAGCTCCTTCTTGGAATTCCTTATGATCTCTAGGGCCAACTCCTCTCACAAAAGCCTGACCACCTTTTGGATCTCTGAGAAAACCCTTGGACAATCTCTAATTTTCATTATTTATTTTATTGCTCAAAATGTCCCAGCTTGGCCATCAAGACTACATTCAGGCTGACTCCTGGATCTTCATCACATGTTCCCTACACTTTGGCACACTTCTGTGCAATACACCACGATCCAGATTAATCTCATAATTGTCCAGCTTCAGTCCAGGAATCAGTCGCTTCTTTATGAAGCCTGGGTTTTTGTTGTTGTTGCTTATTTATTTGTTTGTTTATTATTGAAGAATAGTGTTTAGAAAACAAGATCTAAACATCAGGTATACTTATTGTTTTTGTAGTGTTACAGCTTTTAGGCCCTTTTAGCAGGCAGCTAGAAAACACATGTATGTTTGCTAACCCATGCATACATACTAAAGTTTTTTTATTTATACAAATAGATAGATAGATACACACGAATCTATTAATTGAGTTATAGATAACAATTTCGTGAGTTTATGCTGATACTTCTGTTTGTAGTCCAGCTTCACAGGTTTCATTCTAGCCTCTCTCCTCCCCTTTTCAATATCTGTAATGTCTTTCTGAAATAGGCAGAAACTGGTCTTATTTCCTACCTTATTATTTACTATATGTATATGTAAGTAAATACTGTATATTTACTTATTTATTTAACTCTGGTACACACACAAAGTCTTCCAGAATTTCTAACCCATGACACCATGAGAAACACATTTACAAACAAAATTACACTATTTATATAGAGTTATTTTTATCTTTATAGTATTCAGTCAAAAACTGTTTACTCAAGTTACTTACATGGGTGCATGTAAACACGCTTTTAGGATCCGACTTTTAAGTCTTTCAGAGTCTTAGGCTAAGTGTCAAATATATATTGTGGCCAATCTTTAAATGTCTTCTTTATAAGATTAAAGATCTTCATTAAATGAGAATGGGCTTGACTCTTGAGTATATTGTATTTATAGTTTATTGTTTTTCTATACAATACTTGAGTTGCCTGAGATGATTATTATAAATTTCTTTTTATTATTCTAAATTTGTATTATCCTCTTAAGTGGTATATTGGATTGCTATAGTTCACAACCTCCAGGCATAAAATATAAAGCAATAAAATCTTCCAATTAATCTACACATATGCAAAGTTTGTAATTAAATGCAAAGCTATAATTGGACCCAATGCCCCATCTAACACAAAATAGCAATAGGAATGAACTCAGGGAGAAAAGAATAGTCAAAATATTCAGTCAATGAACTTGAGTGGTTATTTACTTAAAGTAATTTAAAGAAAAAACATTATACCACAGTGTAGGGAAAAAGACATATTCATGTGACCAATAAGGAAAAAAATCTGTCTCGACTCATCATTACATGGGAGGATAAGGTCTAATATACTAACACCACGCTAAGGTGGGGGAAGATGACAGAAAATTTATGGATGTGGTAGCTAAGGAAATAAGCTCATCTGTTGACTATAATCTGCCCACATACCCCCCTACACAGTAAAACATGCACGCACACACACACACACACACACACATAGACACACACATAAACACACACACCTCCATTATCAGGGGCCTTAAATTTCCACTTCCACTTGATATTTTTTGTTCTACAAATTTCTATATAAATAGTATGACTCTTGGGCTGGAATTTAGCTCAGTGGTACCACGTCTGCCTTACAAGCACAAGGTCTTGAGTTTGATCCCTGGTATCAAAAAAAAAAAAAATACAATGACTCTTGTTGCAATTGGGTTGTCCTATCTTTGATTCCAATATTTTTAATGATAGGGTCAACTGATCACCAATACATTCTTCATGAATAATTTATTTCCAAATTTAAAAATAATAATAATTTAGGAGTTCTGAATGTTATATGGATGAGAAAAATCCAAGTTATTATGCTATGTTAATTTTAGCACCTAATTAACCAAACTTGCTTTTACCCTAGACTTCTGATTGAACACTAAAAGTAACCAGCATCCACACAGTTCTACAGGCCAGAGCCTAGAAATTATACATCATTCTTCTATTTCTCTCTATCCTGGGCACCTTCAATCAATCCATCAATAGTCTTATTATTTGTATCTTCAAAATGCAGCATAAATTCATTTGTACCTTTCAGTCTCTACAGCCATGGTGTTGATCCAGCCACTATCATCTGTTAGTAGCCTACTGTGATTATTCCTAACTTCTCACAATATCTACTCTTCCCACCTTAAATGCCTCCTCTATCCTCTGCCCATGTCAGTAATTTTTTGTAAATATAAATCTGATCACATGAATTGTTTGTTTAAAAAATGTTAAAGATGTCCTAGATCCTTGTGGATGAAGGATCACCCTTGGTCTGGTCCCCGTGGGGAGCCCATCTTGCTCCTCACGTCAACTCACTCTCTGAACTCAAGGTGGAATTCTTCAGTTTCTGGAACTTTTTTCTCCTCGGGGGCTTGGCCCACCCCTCCCTCTCTGCTGCCCCTAGTTAACTCCTACCAGTCATTCATGTCTCAACTCAAATGTCACCTCCTCTAAGAAATCCTCCCTACTTCCCATATAATAAAGCAAAGTACCTAATATATTCTCCAAACACACTGGATGTTTTCTTCATTGTATTGGTTAAAATTGAAATTCTACATTTATCTGGAAATGTATTTAATTACTGTTTTCTAGCCCCCAAAGGGTTCTATAGTATCCTTATCCCCTAGGTGACTCAGTACGTGGCACTTATTAGGTAACCAATGAGTGTTTACTGAATGAATACTGGGTAGAAAGGAAATAGCCTGAATATATGGAATTTTCATTTATGCCTTCTTTGTCAACCATCAACAGCAGGTGGAATAAAAATCCTGTCAGTGGATGTGAATCTCCTATTGTGATCCCTGAAGTTCCGCTGAGCTCAAGACAGATGGACACCCTGCAGCAGCTGCACAAAATGGCTCTCAGATCTGACCCGCATACAAAGCAGAGAGCATGAGAGTGCTCCAAAGAGAGCTGGCAGCCTCTTGACGTCCGTAAAATACAAGGCTGGCTCTGGCTTTGACCCTCGCACATCCCCTAAAACATGGTAAAGGAATAGAGAAGTGCTGCACTGCATTCTTGGAATTATTCCAGTCAATTTGAATATATGACCAATATTTGAATGTAAGACCATTTATCAGCTATTCTGTGTTATCTGATAATACGCTATCATCCTTCCAACCTCAAAGACCAGGAGACTAAATGGTTCAATAGTGTTTTTTCTTTTCTGTGGCATTTCCAGGTGACATATCTTATAGTGAGATAAAAATAAGGGTAATACTGTTAGACTGTCTCTTTTCTAGCTGCACAAAAATATCCCATCCTGCCCATGTGGGACGTGGATGGCAGGAAACTGACCCGCCTGGCGAGGAGAGATGGTTGCCTCCAGGAAGGAGTCAAGAGGCCAAACACTGGACACAGGGTGAGGAGTGAGTGCTTGCCAACTCTGGAAAGGAGTCCTATGCCTGGATCTTGTCCCATTGTGCTGGCTGAGCACCACAGGGGACTTTCAAGTGGCACAAATTCTCGGCTGCACACGGTACCTAAGCCACAGACTGAAAAATTATGCAAGCAGGGTCCAGTGCTAAGAAACAGACTAGTGGGACCAAAGGAAGTAGAATCAAGGTCCTTGCACAAGTAAACTTGGTTTGTGAATGGGAGATACAGGAAAATGTGAAACAGAGAAGACAGAAAACTGACCAGGCAAACTCTCCTGCTCCCTTTTCGTACTCACTTATCTTTGATTCTTATTGAGATTCCATAAGACTACAGAGTCTTAATTAAGTTCATTTTCTGACTTTTGTCCCCCTGATGAATCTGCCAGGTAAACCTCCAACCTGGATCAGTTCGAACCCCTGTATTTCCATTCCTATTACTGGTCTGCAGTTGCATACCTCAGGAGAAAATATCCTAACTGTGTAGAATGGCATAATTAATTAATGACACCCCCACTGAGTTCTCAGGGAGCTCAGTCATCTTTCTCAAGAACCCATTCAAAAATGTTAACATCTCAGTGACTGTTTAAATCTTCTCCAGTCCATCAAGCCCCATTCTACCATGCTCTCTGCCAATTGTGCCTTCTATTTTATGAAGAAGATAAAAGTCATAAGGCAAGAAATACACCAATTTCCTCCCCCCACCCTTTGACTTAAAAAGATATCTAGGGGGTTGCTTTCTTCCCTTCTACCTCAGAAGAAGAGGTCATTCTTGCACTGTGTGTTATATCCTGTCCAAGTCCTCAGAGGACTTGCTCACCAATTACATCTTCTTTTCCCTTCCTCTGTCTTCAGTGTCTCCCTTGCACTTACTCTTAGCAAAAATGCTTCTTCCCATTCAAAAAAGAGAGTTATCCTTTACATCTTTTCTTCTCCCTTCCCAAGTGACTTAATAGGCCCTAAAAGGCTCCTCTAAATTCAAAACTTTCTACTTTGTCACTTGGCATAGGTGAAACAGCTCTCATCAAGTCAATAACAATACGCTCATGATCAAAACCAATAGATACTTTTCTGTTTTTATTTCACTTGCTACATGTAACATAATGGACCCTTTCTCTTCTCTTTGCTGCCGTGATATCAATCTCTCCTAATCTCATTCTTGTTCATGCTGCACTCCTTCATTATGTCTTTTGCTGATATTTCCTGCTCCCTTTCTCTTCTCACAGTACAAACATATATTTCTCATTTAATCTCACCCACATCAGCCAGCACGAACCACATAAATACACAGAATTTACAGAGCCAATTCTAATCCCCGTTCATTCCGGAAGACTCTGTCCAAAAAGTCTGCTAAAAGTTTAATTTGGACATAACAGAACTACCTCTAACTTATTATATCCCAAATTGAACTCATAGGCTTCCTCAAAAGAAATAAAACCTAGTCTCTAGTGACTAGTCATTTCCCTCCTACACACCCAAATGAGGAACTGAGAATCAGTCTAGATTCTTGTCTATCCTTTGCCCTTCACGCACAACTGGTCACCAAATGCTATTGATCCTGCCTCTTAAATACTTCTTAACAGCTCTACTCATGTCTGTGTCCATTTTCACTGCTGTTGTTAGTGTCTCATCATTACTTCCCTGAACTATAGCAATGGATGCCTAATTTAACTCATTGTCTCTGCCCTGACATCCCTTAAACTTGTCTTCCAAAGTTCTTCTCTGCCTTTGTTCAAAAAAAGATATACTTTGTGAAAAATAACAAAACTTCTTAGCAAGCCATATAAATCACTCACAATTTGAAAAATATAATTATTCCCTCTAATAATGATTATGTTTGTGGGATATCAATACTTTTTGCATAAGGTTTCATAAGTCATAAATTAGTTTATCCATTTTAAATATTCAGAAGAGGGTCCCAAACAAAGACAAGGTTCGGGAAAATTAGATAATATCACAGTATGAATTCAATAAATATTCATTTACTAAATGATAACTGCTACTCAGCAGAAGATAAGATGTTTAGCATCCCAGCATTATGCAGGCACCAAGTACAGCACAGCAGATGTCAGGTTCCAGTCTCCTGGGAAAGGAACTGCTGACATGGTACCAGTTAGGTACCTTAATGGTTCAAAGACAAATTTCTTGTTACATTCCACATTTGAGCATGCAGAGCAATTTGAGATAAAAATCATCCTAACCCTGAGATTTCTTTATCTATTTCTTATTTTTACCTCTACTGGGACTGATTTGCTTACATTTTCTTCGGTTTTTCACTGTTTGAAATCTTCTGGTATAGATTTATAT
>NW_004624748.1:20766394-20783729 GCF_000247695.1 Heterocephalus glaber
TATATATTGTATTGCACTCAACAGAAACTCAAGCTCTAAGAGTTTTCCCTGGGTGTATTAGTTAGCTTGCCATTGCAGGCACAAAATACCTGACAACTTAAGAGAATACCTATAAATTAAGACAGGAGAGATTTAGTTTGGCTCATGGTTTCAGAGGTTTCAGTGCATTATTGACTGGCTCCAAGGCAGAAATAGCATGTTGGAAAGGGAAGATGGAGAATGCTGGGAGTGGGTTGGAAAGAGCCAAAGAGAAAAGGACTGCGGAT
The DNA here is from genome assembly GCF_000247695.1 of Heterocephalus glaber. The sequence goes on from NW_004624748.1 coordinate 20,766,661, forward strand.
CAGATACATTTTCTAAGGCCAGGTCCCCATGATCCACTTCTCCCAACTAGGCACTGCCTCACAATATGCACTCAGCAGTGAGTTAACTAGTTGATGAGATTAGTACGCTCACAATCCGATCACCTCTCCAGGAGTCTCTTAATCTAGTCAAGTTGACAATCGAGATGAACTGGCAAACTCTGTAATTGATGATGGTCAAATGATGATAACGAAGATGCTGATGAACAGAACCTTCTTTTCTATTCATCTGTATTACCTAGGTTTGCCAAAATAGAATTCTAACCCTTAAAACATTCAGGAGAGTTTTACATGAAAATACAGTTATCTTGCAGGGTCACAGGTGGCAGACCCTATTTCTGTCAGACACAATGTAATTTATGCTGCAAAAGGACATCTTTGTGCTCTTTCACATCAACCTCCAAGACCTGCCTGAAATTTCATTAGTGATCTGTCATGGTTATTTATATAAACCGGGCCAGCAGGCTGTTTATGTTATGAATCTCCTCTACCATTTAGGGGCAGTGAACTTTTCAAGTTCCAAACTCACTTCTTTCATATTGAAAGGATCTGACTTGTACCATCTAGATCTAATATACCTAGACATAGAGGGAAACAATACGTGGCTGAAAGAGAGAACCTTTATGAGAACTAGGAGATATAATGGTAAAATACCATTCCCCAAAATCTTTCACCAGGGCAAGATACAACTAACACTTTCAGCACAAAAAACACAAACTACTGCCAATAATAAAGAAATAATTTACTTCAATAATTATAATGAGAAAGATTCATTATTATTAAAAGAGAAGAGCTATTACAATTAAGATGTTTTATTCTTGTTTTGTTGTTGTTGTTGTTGTTGTTCTTTTATTAAATTCTTTTATTGGTACATTGTAGGTATATAACACAATTACATTTCTCATTGGGAATTGTACCTTTACATAATGCCTCTTGGTTCTTATTTTTTCCCCATTCCTAGCCCTTCCTTCATGCCCTCCACCCTTCCCTATTTACAAAGACTTTATTTCCATTTTTTCCATTTCTCATCATTTTTCCTTTCCCTTCTTTCCTTTCCCCTGCCCCTCCCACTACCTTACCCCTTTGGACCTTTTCTTCCTATTTTACATTATCAATTATTCATTCTAATCATTGGTACATTTTAGGTATACAATATAATGACATTCATCATTGGAAATTTGTACCTTTACATAGTCTCTCTTGGTTCTTATTTTTCACCCTTGCCCAGCCCTCCATTCAACCCCTCCATTCCTCCCTATTTACAAAGATTTTGTTCCTATTTTTTCTTTTTTTCATATTGATTCCATTCCCTTCTTCCCTTTTCCCTACCCCTCCCACTTCCTTCCCCTTTGCCCCTTTTCTTCCTATTTCACATTACCTATTATACCTTTTAGTCCTTACTTACGCTTTCAGTTTCTCACACCAGAGAAACTATTTGGTATTTATGCATGTGTGTCCTATTTATTTCACTTAAGAGTATCGCCTCAATGTTTATCCACTTAGCTATTAATGTCTCTAATTTCTCATTTTTTATGGCTGAGTAGTACTCCATTTTATTAAAAAAACACATTTTCTTTATCCAGTCTCCAGTTGATGGGCATTTGGGCTGTTTCCAAGTTTTAGCTATCACAAGCTGTGCTGCTATGAACATGGGCACACATGTATCACTGTGGTATGATTCTTTTAATTCTTTAGGGAAGATCCCCAGCAGTGGAATAGCTGGGTCAAATGGGACTTCCAGTCCTAGTTCTTTGAGGTATCTCCATACTGATTTCCACAGTGCTTGCACCAGTCTACACTCCCACCAGCAGTGGAGCAGGGTTCCTCTTTCCCCACAGCCCTGCCAGCATTTGTTATTGGTTGATTTCATGATAGCAGCCATTCTTTCTGGAGTGAAGTGGAATCTCAGCGTTGTTTTCATTTGCATCTCTCGAATGACCAGTGATGTTGAACATTTTTTCATATATTTATTTGCTATTTCTACTTCTTTGTCTGAGAAATGGCTGTTCATTTCAGATGCCCATTTTTGGATTGGGTCTTTAAATTTGGGAGGTCTGATCTTTTTAAGTTCCTTATAGATTCAAGATAGTAGACCTTTGTCTGAGGAAGAGCAGGTGAAGATTTTTTCCCACATTGTGGGTTGTCTCTTCACACTGCTGGTGGTTTCTCTTGCTGTGCAGAAGCCTTTTAATAAGAAGAGATCCCACTTGTTGATTGTTTGTGCTAGTTCATGGGCAACTGAGGTTTTGTTCATAAAATCTTTTCCTGCACCGATGTCTTCAAGGGTTCTACCTAACTTCTGTTCCAATTGGTTCAGAGTTTCTATTTTAATATTTAGATCTTTAAACCATTTTGATTTTAATTTAGTGCATGGTGAGAGATACAGGTCTAGTTTTAATCTTTGGCAAGTTGAAGCCCAATTTTTCCAGCACCATTTATTAAAGAGGTTATCTTTCCTCCAGTGAGGGTGTTTGGCTCCTTTATCGAAGATGAGATGGCATGCACAGACCTGCCTGTCTGCAGTGGGGTGATTCGGCATCTCAGCTATCTGATCTGTGATCTCAGCACTTGGGAAGCTGACGTAGCAGGATTTCCATGAGTTTGAGGCCAGCCTAGGGTACTCAGTGAGATCAAGGCACTCTGAAAAGTGGGAAGAGCCGCTGCTAGCCCCAGGCCACTTCTTAAGAGGATAATAAATCCATTTCTGAGGGCTCCACACTCATGACCAAATTACCTTTCAAAGACCCCTCCTGCCTCTGAAACCTGGGCTTTTCTGTGTCCATTTGTCTCTGTCTCAATTAAGACTCAGCCACCAGAGAGGCCAGCATTTACTTCCAGTTCAAGATGTTTTATTCTTGTCACTTCTTACTGCACTAGGATTCAGAAAAATCATGTCATGAAATTAATGATTAGTCTAAAACCTGGCACAGGGAAAAAACAACAAATGGTCATTATGATGTTACTATCATCAATATGTTACTATTGATGGTTATTATCATCACCGTGACCCACAGTCCAGTGGGGATATGACCAGAGAACAGAGCCAGCCATAAGTCTGTCTTCTATTAAGTGTGAACATATATTTATATATACATATATATTCTCACACATGCCTACACACACACCTCCTACATACACATGAAGTACTTTTTTATTTATCATATCACTTTACTTAGGATCTTTGTGCCTAGGTAAAATTATTGGACAATTAATTATAAAAAGTGTTCTAATTTTATATATAAAGAAATTATATCAAAAGAAGCAAATCAACTCTCCTGAAGCAGTCAATGGAAAATCTGCTCCTAGAATGCTGCATTTCAGTCTCCTAGTTTCCTGCTCTTTTCCCTTGCTGGGAAAGAGGCAAAAGAGATTGGGGCATAAGAATGCAAAGAAGGTGAAGGTATAAGTAATAATACTATAGGAAGCTGTTTTTCAAACACATGCAAAGTATAGAGTTGTCAAGCAATGAATTTTATTTGTGACTGTGCCTTATAAAATTTGCCTCTATGCTCTGTAATCATGCCCAATAAATTAATTAAAATAGGCATTAGCCTATATTTATAATTTATTGTTTATTGCACCAGCATAAGAAGGCAGAACACAGTACTATGTACCACAAAGCCTCAAATTTTTCTTTAAATTTATAGTACTGTTCTAAAGGAGACAAAGTTAGAGTCTGACAAGTTTGAGTTGATTTCACATTATGTTTCCTAGCTTCTTGGCTCAATAAGCTAGACCTTCAGCAGTGCCAAGCATACACTGACTGCCCTGAATCACCCAAGGTATGCTGGAGGCCTTAGGAGACCATATGTTAGGCATCTGACATATGTTAAAAAGAGCTGGTCATATTTCTGAAGCATATTTCCATAATGGGGTTTCAGCAATGCTAGAATTAGCCCTGTAGCTCATCATGTTTAATTCATCCTTAATTACATTTGAATTTGTGAACTTTTCCACAAAGTCTTCACAACTGCACCTTTACTACAGTAGTCATGCTTGCTGGATCTTTTATGCTTTAAGTACAAATGTCAGTGACTGGTGAAATTTCACAATTATACTATTCATTGTCATTTTTCATTCAGCCATGAATCAACATAATATGATGATAGTTGTACAATTATAAAAATATTATCTAGTAGACATCACCCTTGTGAACCTAGTGCTAAGCATTATTATAATGAAGTCATTGAAAAGTCATGCAATTCCTAGCTAGCCTGAACTTAACAGAACATGAAGTCATTTAACTTAATTGAAAGTGTTAGCCCTGAATTTTTCTACTTCATCAATAGAAGTTCCATAAAAATTAGACTTCCTTATGGAAGTCTTGCCTCCACAGCTGCCTTTTACACAGAGGAACCAAAGCTACCTGAGTTTTAATGGCATTTCTTATTCACTCACACTTCTTCTCCAAGGGCCATTTGATTATCTCCTACTGCCATGTTTAAATCAAGTCCTAAAAAGCCTTGCATCAGAAAATTATGGAATCATAGCCCAGAAGAGTTTTATGACTTTTCTCATCCCTTTGCAGAAGACAAACTTAGATTCAGACTTTTCTAGGATCTCAGCTACACAGCAGTTGACTGGAATTGGAACTCGTGTGTCGTGATACCTCAGCCAGAAGATCATTCTGAGCATGTGCTAGGGCTCCTCATAGTAACAGTCATTGAGAGTCACAAGCAATGCCTGATGGTGTGCTTCATTAAGTACACCAACCAGCAAGGACCAAAGCCCTCTCCGTCCGAAAGGTCATCCCCATCAGTCTGCTTTTAGGGCTGAAAAGATCACTGGAGTGAGTGACTGATGCACACACACTAGAACTGATGGATAATGGCCAATGCCCAAAAAGTCCTTCCCTGGAGACAAATTATATCTCCACAAGGTATTTCCCTTTTGTATCCCATACTTAGTCAGAAAAGGTGAGAAATGTTCTGTGTCTATCTTAAATATTCTTGCCTAAGGTTTTCTCTGGGCATGTATTACCAAAAGGTGGTCAATCCCTTGGCCCATGGTTTTAGCTCTCTTTCTGAGTTCCAGCAGCAGAGAAAAATATCCCCCAAAAGTCATCATCCTTCCATCCTTGTGCTATAAATTTTCTTCAGCATTTTGGTTAGTTTTGAAGTCCACAAAATACAGAACAGCTCTTTTACCTTCTAACAAACCCCTCTGCCTCTCTCTTCTGTTCTCTGCTTTCAGGCCTCACTTTTGCAGGGCCAGACAAGGTGATTACAGTGACATTTAAGGGCTCTGGGCTCTTAGAGGTCCTGCCCTTCTTTAAACTAAAGAAAATACAATAGAGGTAGGCAATTCTGATTGAGAGGTAACCCCTTCATGGGATAAGGGGATACTTACAAGTCACATTCTGGTATGTCTAATTCAATCCAACCAGCAAGGCGCTGTGCAGTCAGTAAGAGCAGAAAAAAAAGAACAGAAACATAGGCCTTATTTTCAAGAGCTTATAGACTAATGCAGGATAGAGGACACCTAGGTAGAAAATAGCCAACGATAATATCAAAATCAGAGGGAGGGAAGGAAGAGAGAAATGCAAGGGAGTGGAAAATATAAATGGATAAAAGATAAAAAAAAGAATGGTGAACTGTGCCTTTACATAGATAACAACAGTCATATGAGCACCAGGTTCCCAGAAAATGCCATCTTTATATACATTTTCTTATTTGATGGTATTTGTGGCTTTAGGTCTCCAGAAAGAAACTGCAGTAATTAGTGGATTAGTACAGTGCCTGTCTCTAAAGACTTAACTCTAGAGAAGCAGCTAAGCAAAGGGACATCATTTATGGATAACAAAGCAAAGTTGGTACTGTAGTTTGATAACAGCAAGTTAGTCACAAAACTCTGCCTGATAACACCTTCCTCCAGAACAGTTATCTGCCATTTTCTCTTTGCTTCAAGTGTCCTTTCATACTTGGCACAGCACCCTGGAAAGAGCAGTTATCCAACATTCACTTGTTGGTTTGCCTTGAATTATAACTTCTTCTACTCTGAATAACTATTGTCATCATTGAGCAATCAAATTCTTACCCTTATTTCATTTCTAAAATGCTTGAGTGAATTTAGCAAGATATGACCCACTGTGAGCCTCTGGCTAATATATCATCCCCATATACAGCCATAAAAACTCTCCCTCCTATTCCTCCACAGGTCTAGGATCTCTTCCAAGTGCAAAGTCACCCTGAAGTGCAAAGAGCACAGGTAGAATTGAGAGATTAGTGATACAAACACAAGGGTGGTCAGAAAGTGGTTGAGGGCAAGGGAACAACAGCGCTTGTCATGCTAAAGACATTCTCACCCAGAGCTGGCCAAACCTTTGTCTGCCAGCTTTGAAAATGCTGGCCACAATTTACCCTCAGTTTGCCAGAATAAAAGAGATTCTATTGTGGAGCTCTCTCTAGGCTCAGGGCAATAATTATTAACTGTGGCTTCCACAGGCTAGGATTATGCCAGGTGGAAAAAACCAGGGGCTTTAATCTGCTTGATCTGAAATGTCAAATTGGGCCTAAATGCTTCCTAGTGCTCTAAGTGCTCCTGGGAGAGCCAAGATTTTGTTGCCTTAGACCTTCTGCTCTCAGCTCAGCCTTTTCTTTTACACTTCCACACTAATTAGAATTCTTCGCAAGGGAGGGAATAATTGTTCTAGCTATTATGTACTATCAACAAGCCATTTCCAAGCCTTTACCCAAGTTCAGTGATTAGACTGCAGTGGGCATGCCTTCTGGTTACCCTCCCTTAGCCCTCCACACTCACTAAGTAGACAATAGTCAATCCTGTGGTTCTGAGATTGGAAAAATATTAGGCTTCCTTCCACTTTTAATCTCTATGCCCACCAAACACTGAGAAGGAAAGATCAAAGATGAGTCCTCCTCCTGGGACCAAAGGAAAGTACAATTCACTTTTACAAATGAGACCTAGAAAGCCCTTCTGAGGCACGAGGGGAACAGGCCTGAAGCAAAACAGGGTCACACTAGAAAATGGGGGCCCAACCCGACTGGCAACATGGACTCTCAAGAATGGGATGGGTTCCATGCACAAAACAGTAAAATGAAACCAGAGCCAAGAGCAAGAGGACATCAGCCTCTCCAGATGGAGACTCTGGATGGTGCTAGATGCTGCTGTGTGTGCCAGCTTGAGGGTGGCTTGTCCTCACCATTCTGTTGCCACTAGGAAGGGGCATGGGAAGTTACTAAACCTACTATAAACACAAATTCATTACCTTAGGATGTCACTCTAGTCTGTCTAGTTTTTCAAATTGTAAGGATTATTTTCCAAGAGTAGAGAGGATCTATGTGACTAAGCTCTCAAGAATAGCAAACATTGTGTAATAAAGGGTCTGACTCCATTTTTGATGTTTGACTGCTGACAGCTTTTCAAGCCCCAGCAACCCTTCCCTTCCATCTTACACTTGAACAAGCCATTAAGAAAGCCCAAGAGCTCCCTCCTTTGGTACCTACAGCAAATTTAAACCTCACAAGCCACAATCTGTATGTGAGAACCCACAACCAGGCCACAGGCCCCTAACCACTATGAAATCTCCCTTCTCTGCTTTCCCAAACTCTATGAGAGCAGGTCAGGAACCTCCCTTGACCTTCCAGAGAGCTCATTGTGTAATAAATCTTTGCATACCCTCTTGGTGTATGTACAGCATTATCTCCACCAGACCTGAGTTGTAGGTTCCCCCTACCTCTGTGGGTTGAACACCACACTTTGTTTAAAGTGCAAAATAGCAAAGCATACTTAAAAACTTAATCAGAGGCAATTTCCAAGACATATTCATAAGCATACAAAGGAATTTGCAATATGAGTTGCAAGATTTCATTTATATAAAAAATCAACATTTGTATGTGTGAGACAGAAAGAGAGAGAGAGAGAGAGAATAGAAAGATCTCTCTAAAATCTGCTAATCTTAGCCACTCCAGCAAATGCATGAAAAACAAGAAGGGGTAATAGGTTACTTTATGTTTTAATCTTTGTACATATATAAAGCTTAAATCATTTACCATAAGTGTATTATTATATTATCTAAGCCACTAAAAAAACTTAGAAAAAAATTAAATAAAGTATTGAACCTCAAATAATTTTTAAGATAACCAAAAAATGTTTTTTAATTCATCAGACAAATCATACAATGCTTTCAATGGAGACATCCTACCCTGACAAAGGTGTAAGGGAATGGGCTCGTTAGCATACCCAGCCAGCTATGGCAAAGACTCGAAACATATACACATTCATAACTCAAAACAATCAAACCCTTTGACCCATTCTATTCTAGGCATCAATCCCATGGCAAAAATCAGAACTATGCACAGCAATGTATATAAAAGAACTCCTATCCCATTGTTTTTAAAGTTGCTTTTTATTTCTACCTGTGGAACACATGCACATAGTTGAAGGACGATGCAAATCATAAGGCTTATAGTGGACACAGCAACCCCACTCCTGTGTTTCCTGCCCCCTGAGCCCATTGCTCAGATTTCACCCCTATTCACTTGATGTTTATTCTGATGCCTTCCTTCATATTTTTAAATAACATTCATATCTTGCTACTTCTTGATTCCCCAGTTTTGGACATAATGTATGTATTGTGGCTGAGATTTCAACTCTCCTTCATCATCATTCCCACTCATTCTTATTCCCTGTCACCTCCTCCTCTCAATATTATTATGCCATGGTATGAGGGCACACACTTGTAATCCCAGCACTTAGGAGACTGAGGCAGGAGAATCACTGCAAATTCAAGGCCAGCCTGGGCTACATAGTGAGTTCAAGACCAGCCTGAACTACATGGTGAGACCATGTCTCAAAAAACACATATATTGTTATGCCATAATGTTCACTTTATAGTACCATAGTTATTCATATAATATATTACCATATTGTATTCAGCCAAGAATTGTGCCTTGATTATATTTCCTTTTTTATGATAATTTGCCTAAAGTTAATTATTTCCTCTTCTTTTCTATGTAATTCTCTCTAATATTTTCCCAGTGTTCTCAAATGTTTATTAGTTAGCCCCCTCCCAAGAACTTCCTGGGAATCTCTTCTCTCTCCTCTCTTGTGAACACCATTTTACTTCATCTCCCTCTCTTTTTCCCCCAGTCAGTTTGACTACATCTTCCAACAGCTTCCCAAAAAGGTAAATAAAAAAGTACCTCATATTTTAGTATTTGTATGTCTGGAAAACCCTTTATCATTTCTTTTATAATTTTTATCTTCAATTTAAATTTCTCTCTTCTTAGTTTAATGTTGGACTTTCTGGATTGATCTTCTAATTTCCTTCTCTTTCTTTTATATTCTCTCTCATTTTGTTCCATTTTCTAAGAATTTCTCAACCTCAACCTCTAATCTTTTTACTGAGTTCTTTATGCTACCACCATATTTCTAATTTTAAAAGGTTCTTTCCAATCCCTTGATTATTTCTTTTTACCACATCTTGTTTTATAGATGCAGTATCTTTTATTGCTCTGAAGATATTAAATATAGATTTTTGTTTTATTTGCATTGGCTTTTTATGGGCCTTTTTTGTTTGTTTGTTTCTCTTTAATGTTGGATGAGTTCTTCAAGTGGTGATTCTTAGCCATATATTCACTTTAAAGGCCACAATCTCAAACTTGTTGATTGGAAGCTCAGTGGCCATGATTAAGACTAATTCATCAGTGGGAATGTAGCACACATGGGCATGATTTGTGGGATGTACTGAACTGGAAAATGTTTAAATCTAAAGTAAAAAAGGCTTGGTGAGAGATAAATGGGTGAAATTTGGAATGATATCTAGAATGCTGTATTTCTTCAGAAATTCTCTAAGAACCTGCCAGAGGTAAGGGAACCGGGTGAAAAGGCATCGTACAACTGGCAGTTAGAATTCTGGAGATAGGACAGTTAGAGATCCCTGAGGATTCTAAAGATTTGTGCTAGATTTCATCTAGTAGCCCTGATTTTAGGTGTGTCCTCCTGCTCTCCTTCTTTCTGCAGTACCACTCCAAATACTGTGATACCTAGTATGACTCAGAGAAGGGAGACAAATAGCCAGAAAGGGCAGTTAAGTGCAGAGGCTAAAAGAACTGTTAGATTACTGGAACTGTGTCCCATACTCCTCAGAATGCATGGGGCCGCAAGACCAGTGTAGTTTATTGACACTTAAGGTTTCCTAAAGATGAATCTTACTCTTAGGACTAACTCTAGCCAGCACACAGAGATAAAATGTTGTAAGCTGGATAAAAAGTACCAGGGAGCAGCCTCACATAGAGCTATATTGCTAAAATAAATCTTCCTGGTAGCTGGTCAGATGCTCAATGTTTCTGCGTATTGAATTCTAGCCTATTTTTATAGCATGTGCTCCTATAAAGACACTTATTACAGCCTGCAAAGACCTGATTATGAAGCACAGCTACCGAAAATGAATTATGCAAAGTGAAGCTCTTGCAATCTTAATAAATATACGTGTTAACAAATATGCAAGAGAGAAACAATAGACTGATAAACAGCTACTACATCCAAAATAAGTGCTTACTATTCTAAGAGTATTATTTATAAATAACCCATATCATTTGGCAAACTTAGGTAAATGACATCCAGCAACTTTAAGCAGATGAGGACAGTTCAAGGTATGAAGAATTTACTCCTTTCCACCACTGGGAGAAAATAAAGAGAAGTCTTTTTGCTCTCTTTCTAGACTCTGGGCTCGAGTTGGCTTCATATCAGGATCAACCAGAAACTTGTTTCTACCGTTTCCTTTGGTTTCATTGGTACCTTGCTGAAAGAAATAGGGAGAAACATCCATAGAACAAGTTCAAAGATGGGTTTGGCATGATCTGAAAGATTTGGGATCCTTATTAGTCACTTGAAGCTTAAGGGTAGTGATTGATTTCTGTGGATAATTGGCACACCACACTGAACTTCACTTGTGTTATTCAGGGTTCTCCAGAGAAGCACAGATACACATGGGCACACATGTCCATACATTCATACATACTCACACCAACAGATGCCCCAAAGGAATTAGGAAAATTGTTACACACAATTATGGAGGCCAAGTGTGGGATCTAAAAGATCCCACTGGCAAGGTGGAGAAACTATCTGGTGATATACATTCAGTCAGAGTCTGGGGGTGATGATGTTTGCCCAGCTCAGAGACAGCAAATCCCCTTTGGGGCCCTTACAGATTGGACAGTAACCACTCACATTGGTAAAGGTGATCTTCTTTACTTAGTCTACTGATGGAATGCCAATCTCTTCTGGAAACACCCTCATAGACACACCCTGAAATGATGTTTTACCATCTGGGGATAGCCAAGTGGACGCATAAAACTGGCCATCGTGACTTTTTATATATGAGAAGTTTTGTAATGTATGACCCCAGGGAGAGATACTTAGTACAGATTCTATAGACACTCTATTGCAATTCAGATATGTATTTTATATAATGCCATGTATATACCCATGCATGTATCTACCCTTATCTAACTATGCCTATATTATAGTTACCATATGTATTTAAATGATTCTATGGAATACTCTCTAACCCTCAATGCTATAAGTGGATACCCCTTCTATGTACTGACATGGTATCCTATACTTGGTCTCTTTCAGCACTATGTATAATTGCCTATATATACATCTCACTTCTAGAAGTTTAGTTATGAAGACACATTTAGGATGTCATCCACAATTCTATGTCCTCTCCAATGCCTAGCACAGTGCTGGTTACATAACAGATATTCAGTGCTTACTGTATAAGGAGGGGCTTATGATGTCTTTATTCGATGCTTGCTTAATTTATATTCTGATTCTAGTTTAAATAATCTGGGGATAAATATGGAGGAGTAAGAGGAGAGCAAGAGTGGAAAAGTGTTAATATATCAAAAGAAATGGACTCTTCATATACTTAAACCTGCTTTTAGAACTCAAATATTGAAAACCACAACTCTAATATTGAAAAGCTGTTGAAAGGAGTGTACATTAATACAATCAATCACCTTAGTAGATAGTTAACGTTTAATTAACATAGTCTACAAACCAGCAATTCCATTTCTATATTGAGCATTTCTTGTCTATCTGTTCAAGACACATCTGCAAGAATATTTATCACAGCTTTGTCCACATCACCAGAGAAATGGAAACATGTAAGTGCCAACTGACAAGAGAATACCAAAATAATGGAATGGTGAGTGAGCTGGAATGAACTAGAGTTACACACAACATAGATTTTAAACCAGGCATGGTGGCATAGGCCTGTAATCCCAGCACTCAATAGGCTGAGGCAGGAGAATCACCATGAATTTGAGGCCAGCCTGGGCTACATAGTGAGTTCAATGTCAGCCTGAACTACAAAGTGAGACCCTGTCTCAAATACCAAAAATAAGAAAAACAGATTTTAAGTAAATCAGATTAACCCTACCCCTATAATGTGGATCTAATCATCTAGTCAGCTGAAAGCCTTCAGAGCAAAAGCTCAGGTATTTCCAAAGAAGAGGGAATTCTGCTTAAAGACTGTAACACAGAAATCTTGCCAGAATAGGACCCCAAAAGCACAAACAATAAAAGGAAAAATAGACAGATGGAGTTACATGAAACAAAAAAGCTTCTACACAACAAAGGAAACAATCAACAAAGTGAAGACATAATTTACAGAATGGGAGAAATAACACACCTTATATGTTGCCAATATCCCAAATATATAAGGAACACAAATTAGTCAATAGCATGTAACCAAATAATCTAAGTAAAAAGTGAGCAAACGATCTGACTAGATATATCTCAAAATAAGGTATACAAATGTCCAACAGGAATACTTAAAAATGTTTGCTATCTCTATTCATCAAGGAAAAGCAAATTAAATCTAGAAGGAAATGGCATCTCATGCCTGTTGGAATGGCTCTTGGCCAAGGGATGAAATATAACAAGCGTTGATGAGAATGTGGAGGAAAGTACTTGTACACTGTTGCTGGGAAGGTAAATTAGTACAGCCATTGTGGAAAACAAGAGATTCTTCAAAAAATTATAAAAAGAACTACCATATGATCCAGAAGTCCCATTACTGGCTGGATCTCCAAAAGGAAATGAAATCAGTATGACAAAGAGACTTCTGTATTCTCAGGTTCACTGTAGGGTTAGTAACAGTAGCCAAGGTATGGAACAACCAAGTGTCCATTAACAGATGAATAGATAAAGAAAATGTAGTCTATACACACAATGGAATACTATGCAGCCTTAAAAAATAAGAAAACCCTTTCATTTGCGACATCATGGATGAACCTGGCAGGCATTGTGTTTGGTAGAATAAATCAGATACAGAAAGACAAACACAGCATGGTCTCACCTATTTGTGGAATCTGAAAAAAGTCAGTCATAGAAGCAGAAACAGGAATGGTGGGTACCAGTGTCTAGATGGAGGTACTTGGAGGGAAAGAATATAAAATTTTAATTAGACCTGGTGTGGTGGTCCACATCTGTAATTCCAGCACTAGGGAGGCTGAAGCAGAAGAATCACAGCAAGTCCATGACCAGGCTGTGCCACATAATGAATTCATTGCCAGCCTGAACTACATAGTCAGGGCCTATCTCAAAAAGAAAACAAAACAATTTCCAGAAGAGAAATGAGTTCATGAAATTTATTGTACAACATGCTGAGTATAGTTCCTAACAATGTGCATAATTTTGTAGTTAAAAAATTGTTGGGAGAGTATATTTTGTGTTTTCTCCCTGCAGATAAATGACAGGTATGTGAGGTGAAAGAGCCATATATTAATTAGCTCTATTTATCCATTTGACAATGTATACATATATAAGAACATCATCTTATATACTATAAATACACATATCCTTTGTTATTCACCCATTAGAAATCATTAACGAGAGAGTCCTGCTTGTATTTTCATTGTAGCCTGCAGGCCTGTTCTGCAAATTTCAGACTTTCCATTTCCACAATTACACTGGCCAATTCCTTAAAATCTCTTCAGATAGATAGATAGACAGACAGACAGACAGACATGCTTTATGTACACACACACATGTATATATTGCCCCGTTGGTTCCTGTCCCTGTAGAGTCTTGACTCATACAAAGCACCAACATGGGTGAAAAAATCATATAAACCAAGTCCAGTGGTGTGGTGGCACCATAATTATAAAGTTCAAAAGAGGTAAAACTAAATAATATGTTTACAGATGGACATGTATGTAGAAAAATAACTGTACAAAGGCCAAGCCCCAGCTGCTTCGCTGAGTATCACCTCTGTGTCTGACATCCGGGAAGGAGTGCAGGCCTCCTTTAACGTAGTATGGGTAATGTTCTACCTCTTTGGTGGGTTGGTAGGATTATGAACATTCATTTTATTACTATGCCTTTCATTTTACATGTATATTACACATAGCCTTTTATGAACCAAATATTTATGATTAAAACTTTTTAAAATAACAGATCTTATAGGCAGCTGTAAAGGAACATTGTGTTGAGCTCCTTTTGGTTCCTTAGCGACTGTTTTTCACATAAAATATTTCTTCCTAGAAGCCTCTCTCTGTTCCCTTTCCTTTAGTAGCACTCTTGCCTCTTTTATCCTTGTCCCCCTTGTACTTTTCACAGCTTCTAATCCATTAACCACTCTGACATATGGATTTAAATGCCCTTCTTATTACACTCTGTTGGATCCAAGTTCTCCAGGTCTGATTTTCCCATCTCTGTCTCATAATCGGTAGCTTTTTTTGTAAACTTCATTTTCAACCCCTTCGTCTGGCTGTTCAGCTATCCTGTTACTCTCATCTTGCCCAGACTGAACTATGTATGTCACAGAAGAGTGCTAAATGGCTCGGTGCCTCCTTGGGCTTTGATTACTTCTCCTCTTAACCTTGTTCTTTTGGTTAAGTAATGCTTCTTGGCCCAAAGTTCACACCTGTACCCCAAAATGTCTTTCCTTCTAGCCTCTCTTTGACCTTTCTAATCTGGCTTTTACCTACTTCATTCCCCTCAAACACAATGCTACCAATTACCTCCTCCTGAGGGCTAAGCCGGCTGGCCTCTAAGCCAGCCTTTGCCTGTGACCTTACAGCCGCCTTTGATCTTGTGAAATGCTCTCCCCAGGCCCATGATGGCTCCCTCAAGGGCCAGCGGGAATGCACTCCTTGCCCAGAACATTAAGGAGTGGTATACAGCTGGCTGCCCTGAGTATTGTGCATGCAGCAAAGTAGCTCCCAGCTGAAAGAGAGGAAACCTGAGATGAGAATCAGTTTTTCACTTGAAAGCCAAATAAACGGATTGACTAAGCAAGCAGAAGTACCTTGAGGAAAGAAAGAACTGCCGAGGATTAGAAAATGCAGACCTTTTTCAAATGATTTTTCAGTATTTCAACAAATAGTGATTTAAAATAGAAATTTTGAAGGAATTTGAATTGGGTTCAAAGTTCACCGTAAGGCCTTGCCCCTCACACACATCCTTTTTTAAAACAGCATATTTGAGTTTTAGTTTTATAATTAATTATATGAGTAGCATATTTAAATTTTCTATTTGATTGGTTTTATTTAGATTTAGAAACAGCTGAAAATAATCTTCTCTAAACTCATACTTTAAAATACCTTCCCCGATGACCCTTATTGTGTTTTATCACATATTCGGAGTAGATGAATTGTGCGTGATATAGTTTGAATTTGAATTTATTTTTGGTACGCCACACTTAGACATTCAAGAGCACCCCTCATAATGTTGTTCAAATTATTATTGTTGATTTACCGCCACAACTTCACGTATTTCAGCTACACAGAAGAGAACTTCATTCTCTTTATGCCTGTGTTCCTCTCTTCAGTATTTTTACTCCTGCAGTTGTTTGTTTGTTTGCTGTTCATTTGTTTGTTTGTTTGATGTTTTGTTTCTTTCTTTTTTTCTGACTGACGGATTTGCTGTCTTTTCGTTTCCTCCCAGGATTTGACTAGCAGTAGTACTCATGCCCTCTCTGACATTACTTTGATTTGTTTTACATACTTGTTATTTTATTCCATTAACTTTTTATTTTGAAACAATTTCAAAGTTACAGATATTTGAAGTTACAGAAAAGTTACAAATATTAATAAAGAGCATAATACCCTTTTCACAGGTACACAGATGTTTACATTTACAATATTTGTTGTATCGTGTGTGTGTGCATGTGTGTGTGTGTGTGTGTGTGTGTGTGTACTATACATAATATTTCCCTTCTGGATTTTTTTGGACTACATCACACTCTTTTATCCTTTAATTTTTCAATGTGTAATGCCTAAGGCTATTCTTTTATAGAACTACAATGTGATTATCAAGTCCTAGAGATGTAACATTGGTTTGAAACATTTTATCAAAGAAGTCCATATTCTGATTTGTTAATTATTCAAAGTCCTTCAAAAATTTTTTTTCAAAATATTTTTTTCAGGTGCAAAATCCAGTCTAAAATCAGATATTCCATTTATATTGCATTAATTCTAAATTATATTATTATATAGGTTTATCATTGCAGCTAATAAGCAATCTAAGAGTAGTCATATTGAGAACACATAAATATCCTGTTCTTCATCACATTCTTTCCCCTACATTTAGCATCCACTGATGATCTTTGCCTGAATCACTGTTCACTTTGATACTCGAAAAATGGAAAGTGGAAAATGCAAAGCGAATTTCCAGCTCCACTATTTCACATACACTTATCTATCTGAATTATCGTATAAGGAAGAGCTCTCCTATTACCCATTTTTATTTACTATCTAATTGTTATCCATACAGACTCATATATTCTTATTTTGTTCCAATGGGTTATCTCCTTATTTATTTTGAGCCTTAAAATTGTTCAATTTGACCAGTAAAACCCTCTTTGAGTTGTATCCTGTGTCCTCTGAGTATTTCCATAGTTTTTTTTTAATTCCTTACTTTCCAGAATAAAAAGGGGGGTTTAGACTTACTCAGCTTTTACTTCCTCCCTCAGCCCTGGAATAAGTCATTTATTCATTCTTACCACTAACATGATTGTAGTACTTTCTGTGAACCAAGCACCCTACTAGATTCCAAAGACATGATGAAGAACAAAAGTA
>NW_004624748.1:20806139-20818244 GCF_000247695.1 Heterocephalus glaber
TGATAGCAGCCATTCTTTCTGGGGTGAGGTGGAATCTCAGTGTTGTTTTCATTTGCATCTCTCGAATGACCAGTGATGTTGAATATTTTTTCATAATAGGTTTAAATTTTATGGAACAGTTTTAGATTTAAAGAAAATTGACTATATAATACAGAGTGCCCATATACATACCCATACATTATTTCCTCTATTATTTATATGTTGCATTAATGTGGTAAATTTGTTCCAATTACTGAGCCAATATAATGCTACCAATATTGATAGATCTTTATTAACTAAACTTCATACATTACATTAATGGTCACTCTCTGTTTTATATGATTCTATGAGTATTGACAAAAACATAATGAGTATCCACCATGATACTATCATACAAAAATACTTCACTTCCCTAAAAGTCTCCTGTTCATCACCTTCTCATCCTCTCTCATTCCCCGAATTCCTGCCACTATGGATCAAAGCTTTAAAAAGGAGTGAGATTGGCCAAGTCAGAGATCTGAGTTATTGAAAAAAAAAAATGTAGTAGAAGAAAGTCACAACCTTTTCAGTCTGTATTCCATGATTCTGACTTTTCCCATGTGTTTTAGCCACTGTGGTTTTCCTCCCATTCCTAGAAAACTCTATGCTCTGTCCCACTGAAGGTTTCTGTGTTCTTTTTCACACCTTTCTCTTCTTTCAGACTAAAGAGGCTATCTCTGATCCTCCTAAGACTATTGTTCCTATAACAGTGCCTTTACATTCTGCAATACAGAACCTTGAAAAACAGGACAGGAGGCTTGGAGTTTTGTTCAAGGGCAGTAGACTTTGGAAAAAAAAAAAGAATTATCATGACATTTAAGGTAATTGACTATGAATGTACCCTCTCACTTGAGCTAAGAAACTTAACAACCTAGACAAAAACGTTAGTCCTCTCACCTCTATAATTCAGAAGATTTGCTTGCAGTATGAAAAACTAGAAATGAACAAGTCATTGCACACAGATTCAAAATAAATGAAATGTCCTATGGTGAGGCTTTAAGCAGAACCTCCTGTCTTATTTAGGGATGTTACTTCCTGCCTTGATCATGCTGTTTGAAAGTATTAGTGTGACTTTTAGGTACACCTCAGGGACTTTTGAGAATATAATTTATAACACTTAATATAGATGAAAAGTGAATGCTTTTCATACCCAGTTCCACAAAGCTGAATGCATAAAGGGCTGCTTAATTATAAAGACCTTACCACAACCCCTCTACCTCCTCTTCCACATCAGGAAAATGGCAGGAGGCAGCAAAAAGTTCCCAAAGAAATGGTGTCCTGGAGACTGTTAATCATCTAAATTTGGGAAATTGGGATCTTTGTGAAAATGTAATCAATCAGTCTGGAAACTGAACAGTAAAATGATCAAATTATTAATTGCTTTGTTCACCCACAAAAAAAAGCACCTATAGTCAAGATTTGTGGGATTTGCTGTCTGAGAAATTATACAAGAGGAAAAGATTGGCATAATTTTTATCATATTTTCTGATTATAAAAGCAACACAAAAAAGCTAACATCTTGCATTGCATAAAGAATAAAACAAAATAAATTTTCTAGAATCCCACCCACTATCTGAATGTACTATTATCATTTTGATATATGAATGTGAGTGGGGGGGGTCAGACTAAAGAGGGTTCTATTATTCTGTCTTTGTCATTAGGTTTTTTTTTTTGGTACCGGGAATCAAACTCAGGACCTAGCACTTGCGAGGCAGGTGGCAGAACCACTGAGCTAAATCCCAGGCCCTTTGCCATTAGTTTTTACTCTAAGCATCTCTCCTCATCATTAAATAATATTCAAAGCCATAATTTTTGTGCCTACTTTTACTTTAAATATGTGTACACACCTGATTTATTTAACAATTTCCTTATTTTTATAGATGTAGGTCATTTCCAATTTTTAATTAAAATGAACAACTTTGAGGACTTCTGGTTTTTTATTCATTAAGTTTATTGGTATATTTTATGTGTACATTCTGATCACATTCATCCTTGGGAATTTGTATCTGTACATGATATATCTTGGTTCTTGTTTTTTTCCTATTCTCCTTTCCTCCCTAAAAGTCATAATGACCACAACACAATTTAGTCTTCCACTGCCCCAAACTTTGCTAACACATCAGGAAAAAGGTATTGATCCCTGAGGATAAGCAGAGTGCTAGAGGAGATACCAGTGAAGTGGAATTTTAATACACTTTTTGGATGATAGAAAAAAGAGAGGAAGGTGACAGATTGAGAGGGAAGGCTGCTCAGCAGTTCCAATAAGAAGCCGACCGACCATCCCAAATGAATACAGACAGGCTTAGCCCTTGGAAATATTTTGCTATTTCACCTCATAAACAAGTCTTGTTGCATATCTCTCGCTTTGCAACACCTAGACAGGAGTGACAATGCATTTCTAAGCCTGAACAACTTAAGAATCAGCCAGCCCTCGAAGTCCTCCTGCAAAGAGGTTTGGATCAAAAAGAGAGAACAGACCAGTTGGTCACTCGTTACTTGAGGAGGACTTTTATTTTTAATGCAAAGTAGAAAATGAAAAGTAGATGTATCTTGTATTGTGAACTTCCCCCTACCTTCATTTACTACACAGATTTTCCAATCCTCATTTTTATTCATTAAGCAATGATTTGCCTTTTCAGGGTATTTAAACATATATGCTAGTATACAACTGTCTGGAATTTCATTCCTTAAGCCCATTGCCATTTTTCTTGGATACAATCCAGATTCTATATATCTCATTTTATTCATTATATACACTGAAAAATTTTTGAAATCAGAATTTATTAAGTACTGGCAGGAACTTTTAAGTCTGTTTAGTGACTTTCAAAATAGCCAATCTTGTACCAATAAGCTTACGAAGAAGCCTCTGATGGTAGCTTAAGTGTCCTTATTATGTACAAACATGAGTACTGGTGCTTTACACTTTTCCTTGGTGTAGATAACACAACATTTGAAGGCTTCCCACCTCCATGCTATCATAGCTCTTCTATTGCTGCATTTATCACTTTACAATGTAACTATTTGTTCCCAGAACTGTCTCACACACTAGCCTGTGAGATTACCCAGGTCAGGAGCCATTTTTTCATCCCTTCAACACATATTTTTGAACACCTGCTAAATATCAGACAGTGCAGTAGAAACAGGAAATGCAATGATGAACAAGGTACATGGTTTATTTAGGCAAATACAGCGTGTTCTGGACCCCAGAGTGGTGTATTAGTTATCTGTTGTGAAAATCATACCATTTAGCAAACCACCCCAGCATTCAGTCACTTAAAACAAGCATTCAGTCCTATGCCCATGGTCTGCAGGTTCTCTGTAGTTTACTTGATCCAGGCTGGGCTCCAGCAGGAGGTTCTACTTCAGACAGAAGCTTGGCTGGACACAATTCCTCCTTGTGAGTTGGGTTCAAGTCTAAGACACTTGTATGGATTCTGGGGCATAGGGTTCTCAGAGCATGCTCAACAAAGATCAAAACATTAGAATCCTCTGCTGCATCATGTCCATTGATGTTCTGTTGGCCAAAGCAAATCAACATAACCAAGATCAAGGTCAACGGACCAAGGAAATGCCCATTGTAGGGAAGTACTGCAAAATTACATGGCAAAGGATATAAAGTATAATTGTAACACAGGGTTGGTATTAAGAATTGTAAAATATGATTCAGTCTCCTACACAAGATTACTCTTTTTTGGTCACAGCTTCCCAGTGTACTCTGTAACACTACTCTTAAATGCTTGTCGCACGTACAAAGAACTTCTTCAGTACTTGTCACCTTACTCTTTTCTAAGCTCCATAAAGGTTGATATTCTGTTTTATTCACTAATTTTTCAAGTTTTCTTTACACACAGTAGATGCTCAATAAATTAATATTGAATTCAGTTGAACTGACAAGTGTCATGATAGGCAAGTTCAGAATAATCTTATGGAACAAAGTTTGTATTAACTGCTCATTGAAGTTACCTGGGGAACTTTAAAAGTTCTCTAGGCCTGTGCCTCATCCAAAAAAATTAAAGCAAAACCTCCTTGTTAAAATCTTTAGAAGTATAGTCTGGGCCTTGGCATATTTCAACTGCATACCAGGTGAGCCTAATGGGTAGGCAGGAATAAGAATCACCAGTGTGGATCTACCTTTCTGGGTTTGGGCAGTCAGGGAAGACTTCCCGAAGGAAGTACCATTTAAGCAAAGACTATGCCCAAACTCATGTACAACAGACCCTCAAGTTGTGACCAGCCTGACAAATGAACAATTTGGGTTGATTGGGTTAATGGGAGATTCATCTGCCTCTTGTTATCTATAGCATGTACCCAGGTAGACATCAAGATCTCAGTTATCTTGACTTACAACCGACTTGAGCTACAACCAGCCCTCAGGAACCAATAGAGTTTGTAAGTCAGGGGTTCACTGTATTGACCCTGCAGGACTAGAAGTGGGTAGGAGGGGATTTTAACAGGGGGAGTCACATGTGCCAACACACTAAGAAGAGCTGCTTCATCTGATATCAATATTAGGGTGAGGTGAGTGATAGGAAGCCTGAACAATGTTACTGTGGGCAGAATTGTCAGATAAGATGACGCAGAAAGCGGTGAAAGCTTGAGATTCCAGAAAAAAGCTTCCCAGTCAGGAAGCAGAAGTCTCTCAGGAAAGACTCTGCCCAGTTCAGGCTAAGGAACTTCCCCTTGACTGCCTGCCAGGTGCAGCTCTGGTTTAGCACTGCTTTTGCCTGGGTTTATTTTTGTGGCTCTGTTGTTATGCTGAACTCTCTCCAGCAATTTTTTGTTTATGTAACTCTCTAGGTAGCTGTCTAGTTTCTAGGAGATGACAATTTTTCCACACAACAGTTTTATTCATGGTGACTGTTGAATTACATCTTAATAGTAAGCAAGTCAGGGTTTTTAAAGTATCAGTGTAAAAATAATCATACCAAGAATATCTCTGCTTTTTGAAATATTCCTCTTCAATACAGACTCCACATAGCTGGATATTCTCCCTAAACAGATCCATAGGATGAATCCATTTCAGATCCTTTTATCAGAAAACCTTTTGTTCTTGTCAAAATGATTTACTTTCCTGCATTTGATAATGAGAAATATTTATCCATCATGTTTTACTTATCTTATTTTCTAGGAAACTCAGAGCTAAATTTGCAAAATTCAATATTAGCCCAGGTATGAAAGTATAGCTCTCTCACCAATGAAGTTCAAATGCTTAGTTTTATCTTTGGCCATCTACTTTCTATGTGGTTTTTGTAGTCATTTTTTTCTTTTCCTTTTTTTTTAAGAAAGAAGATGATTACCAGGTAAGTATCGAGGCCACCCTCTTACAAAATGCTATGGAAAATACGAAGTCATGTAAGACTCAGTCACTGTCCAGGAATTTTCAATCTACTAAATATGTAGAGATGAATTTCTCTAAAAATAAGTCCGTTAAGGAAAGGCTTATAATTTTATAGGCCTCAAATCATCTCTATGATATGTCTAAAACTGAAGATGTATTTTCTTGCTTTTCTACCTTAAAAGCAAAGTTATTCCTCTTTTAAAACTCCAACTATGCCCCAAATATTCTTTCCTGGAAAGAGATAGATGGGCAGGTATACATACATGTGCAAAAGTAGCAGTAGTTAGTATTACCAGCTCATCCTTGTGATGGTTTCCAGATATGAAATGTTTATTCACAGCAGTTCCAGTTGGTAAGTATATGGGCACTAACAATAAAATAGTAAATGTAAAAGTAGTTGCTGCCTGCTGCCATTTTGCAGCTTTGCACAGAAAATGTCAATTTAAACCAACTAATTTTGAACCCTGTCATTTTGCAAGAGAGAAGAAAATCTTAAGAAAACTAAGCACCTTCCTCTAAGAAAGTTAGAAATACAGAATTAAACAAGTGAAGATTTCTAAAGAAAATTAGGCTATTCCAGATCCCAACATGAAGGGTGTCCTCCAGTCCACCTCCTTCAAATAAAAAGAATAATGTTTTAAAATCCTTTAAAAATACCCCTTGCTGTAGTTCTACCTTCTGAATCCAATTAGCAATTTTATCACCTCATTTAATTAACATCTATTAATCTTGAAAAACATATTAGTGGCATCCTATTGATCTTTTCTGGTCTGTATTTATAAAAAAGAAAGCTTATTTCTCTTTGCTAATGTGAAAGAAAAAAGATTTAGGGCAAGACACCATAGAAAACTCAAACTTCCACCTAAATAAGAGCAGATGTGGGTAGATTCCATTAGTAAACAATGGTGTGTTAGTGGGCAGTCGATACAGTTAATGTTCACTGCAATGTATGTTTGTCAAAATTGCATTCGCTTAATTTCTGATTTATGTCATTTTCCAAAAAGTAACTCTGAAGACCTAGAACTTATAGTCTCTGTTCCAGCTAATGGAGACTGGCATGGTTGAAGTATCATTTTATCCAATGTATTTATATAACAGGTTCAACATTCCTATGTGTTCAGAAAGGACTAATGTTTACTAAGTCATCACACACACACACACACACACACACACACACACACACACCACCCAGCACAGGTTTCCTGACCATAACAGCTCAAAATACCAGTGAGGCAAGATCAACAGGTCTTGACCAAACAATATTTACAGAAAACAGTACAAGCATCTGTCTCCAGAGGCAACATCCTTATGACTGTCTACAGAAATATCTGTAATGCATTGTGGAGTGCTTTGATCATTTCGGTCAGTAAATGGTATGTTTTCAAAATGGGAACAGAATTGAAATTCAATTTCTATTTGATTATGAGCCTCTAGTGAATGATTCTGTGGTTGTTCCTTACACATCAATTCCAAATCCTTGAGACAAACACAGGGACTGCAGGAGCCAGGTCCATCCCATGTTATTCTAAAGGAACTAGAAAGTTTCAGAGCTTCTTGTTTCTAAAGAGGTAGAAAAATCCTGCCTCAACTTGAATCATGTCAGACAATGGCACACCACCAAACTCTCTCTCTCTCTCTCTCTCTCTCCTCCCCATTTTCTCCCCCATCCCCGTCTCCCTCTGTGCCTCCCCTCTTGTCTCTCATCCTGTCCACCCTCCTTAGCTCTCTTTCTGACTCTATTTATAACTATCTGGTTCACATTTACCTTTACAAAAAAATTTTTGCTAGATAATTCACACCCTTTGGGGAGTGAAAAAGTACTTAGCGAAATGCCAGGTTCTGTACTAAGACATTTACAGAAGAAAATCTAATAATTTCCTATAGCTGTTCTTCCCAGCATGGTATGAAAATGCATTCAGTAGTTTAATTTTCTTTTCCTTCTCATTGCCAGAATTATTTATTGCCAAAAATTGAGGAGTTGTATTATAGTTATTATTTCTTTTGATTGGTTTAAGAATTCAGTTTGATAGTAGTTTTAAAGAAAAAAACCCGCAAAGTTTAAATGTGGTTTGGAAAGGCAGCAGAGGGATTTGGTCAGAACAGATCTGATGAAAAAGAAAAATGTTTTAGCATTTTCAACAGACCAGAGTAGAATCAGTGAAAAACAGGAAGTCTCAGAAGGAAACTGCAACAAAGTAAAAAGGGTTTATAAAAGGATACATAGCCATTTTGAGAGTTCTGTTGGAAAGGATAAAATGATATTTTTTATCTGAGGCTATAATGAAAAGACCAGAATGATGCCTCTGTGGGAATCAAACTTTTTCCATGATAACAAACTAGACTTCTATCCCTGGCTAAACATTTTGAAAAGACATAGAAGCATGGAATCTATCATATAGGTTTGATTCCATCACAATTCATTAAAAAATGCATGTGACTATAGACAGATGGCTATAGACATGACATGAACAGATTACAGCATAAACTACTCCCTGTTCCTACCTATGGAGATTGTTGTCCCATCATTTCTGCAGCTATGATTATTATCAGTAGCCACAGTGAATGTTAGCAGACAGTACGGTACACCAGAGGGGAAACACACAGGAAAGGGGTGAATTTTAATCTCTTCTGTACTCATCAATTAACCAGCCATGGTATAGAAAAAGTCCAAAAAATTCCATAACTCTCAGTTTCTTCAACTTTCAAGTAGGTATAACAGCATTCCCTTCTCCACTACCTTTCTAGCTGTGATTATGAATATCAAATAATATGAAAAGAGTAAAACATTTATTGTTTTCCAAATTTTATTTTAAGATTTTCTTTAGAAATGGCAAATTGAGATGGATTACACAAAAGACTTCTCTTTTGTTCCTGTTTGCTGAAAGTGGGAAAGTCTTATTGTAGAGACTTTTATTTTTAATATTTGGAAGACTTCGGAAAGGAGTTCAAGTTCAGAGGCAAGGTTCAAACCCCCTTCACATGTATTCCAACAGTGATGATAATAATGTTAACAGTACCCTCACTGATAAAGGCCTTGATATCCTTTTACAATCATGCATACTGCAGTTTGAAGTAAACAGAGAAATTCTTCCTGAGAAAAGCCAGCTGTCTCAGACAGGTTCTCAGAAAGAGGGAAAACCTTGGTGTAGTCATCAACAATCTGATCCTCACCATGGTGGATGGAAATTTACTGGTCAGTACATCTATAGGTAAGCGGGCTCAGGGAAATCATTCAAACCAACTCAATTCACAAGTTTGATGTTAGGAACCCAGAATACCAAATTATTCACTTAACAATAAATAATATCATTTTCCATTGATCAACCTAGGCAAAGCAAAGCTCACCAAAGGTTGTTTGATGGCTATGGAGGCAAAGGCTTATCACGTAACCAAGGTCAAGTCACCAGTGCAATGGGATAATGCACTTCACAGGTCAGGTCCCTGGGCCCATAGGTTAGGGAAACCAGACTTCCGGACAAGGTTGAGATGGAAAGTCTGTCTTTGGCCCTGTGATATGCCATACTGTTAATCACCCAGCTTTTAGATTAAGGTATTTTTCTTCCATTCACTCTATGAATACTTTTCTTTCTAATTTGCCCTTGGGACATTCTGCCACTTTAAAAGTAATCATATACCTTTGTTGGGATATATTAAACGTTGGCTTCATAAAAATTCTTGCAATGTTATCTTATTTTTATTTCAGTGTTCTTGAACTACCTCTCACTGGTGCCCAGGGTAACATAGAACCAATAATTTGTCCTCATAGCTTCCTGAGCATGCTCTTCAATTTGAGCGTGGATTAGTTTAGAATGTTCACCATACCCAATAAAGTCCTATAATACTTTAGTACCATGTTAAACATTTATCCCTCTATACCTGCTGTGCAGGCATGGTTTGATTTTCATAAACGGAGCTGTGTACTTCACCAAACTCAGTTACACTAAAAGGTTTATGTCACCTTTCTAGGTAGCCTTTCTCTCCAACAAAGAAAAACACAGTAAAGCGTCCTCATTTTCCAAGAGTGACAACACTGATATCACTCTTCGAGGGACTATCTTAGTTTCACAAGCCCACAATAGCTGAGAGGCCTCCTCTTGGCTAGGACAATTTTATTTCATCAAATAAAACAAGTTGTTACTTTGTCAAAAATAGTGTGTTATTGAGCCCTAGAATATTTCTGAGATTCAAGGAATTGCTCCAACCCCGACCCAGTGGACTATATTTGTAATTGCAGCTGACATTTATTGGGAGCTTACTGTGTGCTAGGCAGTGTTATGAAACATTTTGCATGACGTATTCAATTTATCCTCACGATGGTGTTATGATAGGTGGTTTTAATTATCCTCATTTTATAGTTGAAGAGCCTCGTGATAAAGACAGATGGTAGGGGGTAGAGCCAGGACATAAACTGTCTGGGGAAATCTGAAACAGTATGGTAATGAAGGAGTGTTTCATTAACAAACCCTTTTTTTTCCCATGGTACTAGCGTCTACAGTACACCTGTTCTCTACTGCTGAGATGGATCTAGGTTTCCCACAATTGCTGAGCATTTTGGCAAGATCTAGGCAAATTTTAAAAATGGAAAGTGTAGAAAATTACACTTTGTTGAAATAGGAAATGTGTCAGGCACTCCCTGGATCAGCTATATTTCCTGACAGATAATTTTCTCAGCTGCTATATAGTCATGGGATCTGCTGATCAATGCTCTGACCCATGTGAGGAGAATGTGACACAACTGGGAAGTATTAAAGACTTGAACTAAAGTGATAGCAAATTAAAAGTGGTTGCCTACAACACCATATTTTTAAAAATTATATACTCTTTTTCAGGACTCATTTTTTTCTTTCCTTTTCCTACTGTTTCTTTCCTTTCCCTTCATTCGCTACTTTTTCTTCTCCTCATCCTCTTCCCTTTCCCATTTCTCTCTCTCCCTCTATCTCTCTTCTCTCTCTCTCTCCTTCCATCCCTCCCTCCTTCTCCTCTTTTTTTTTTCTTTTTCTTCTAGTCTCTTTTTTTCTTTAATTAATTATATTAGTACATTTTAGGTGTACAATATAATGACATTCATCATTCGAAATCTG
Source organism: Heterocephalus glaber (assembly GCF_000247695.1). Next base: position 20,816,577 of record NW_004624748.1, read on the forward strand.
CACATTTACGTAATCTCTCTTGGTTCTTATTTTTCTCCATTCCCTTGCCCTTCCTTCAACACCTCCATCCCTCCCTATTTACAAAGACTTTGTTTCCATTTTTTCATTTTCTCATATTACTTCCATTCCCTTCTTTCCTTTCTCCTCTCCCTCCCACTTCCCCTTCCCTTTTGCCGCTTCTCTTCCTATTACACATTATCTATTCTACCTTTTAGTCCTTATTTACACTTTCAGTTTCTCATGCTAGAGAAACTATTCGATATTTACATATGTGTGTCCGATTTATTTCACTTAAGTGTATGGCCTCAATGTGCATCCATTTAGCTATAAATGTCTCTAAATTCACATTTTTTATGACTGAGTAGTACTCCATTTTATTTTTTTAAAAGCACACATTTTCTTTATCCAGTATCCAGTTGATAAGCAATTGGGCTGCTTCCAAGTTTTAGCTATTACAAATTGTGCTGCTATGAACATGGGTGCACATATATCACTGTGGTATGATTCTTTCAATTCTTTGGGGAAGATACCCCACAGGAGAATAGCTGGGTTAAAGGGGACTTCCAGTCCTAATTCTTTAAGGTATCTCCATACTGACTTCCACAGTGGTTGCACCAGTCTGCACTCCCACCAGCAGTGGAGTAGGGTTCCTCTTTTCCCACAGCCCTGCAAGCATTTGTTATTGGTTGTTTTCATGACAGTAGTCATTCTTTCTGGGGTGAGGTGGAATCTCAGCATTGTTTTCTTGTTTTTGTTTTTGTTTTTTTAGTAGCAGAGATCGAACTTGGGACCTTGCGCTTTTGAGGCAGGTGGCAGAACTACTGAGCTAAATCCCTGGCACCAGCATTGTTTTCATTTGCATCTCTCCAATGACCAGTGATGTTGAACATTTTTTCTTATGTTTATTTGCCATGTCTACTTCTTTGCCTGAGAAATGTCTGTTCATTTCAGATGCCCATTTTCAGATTGGGTCTTTAAATTTGGGAGGTCTGATTTTTCTAATTTCTTTATAAATTCAAAATAGTAGACCTTTGTCTGAAGGACTGCTGGTGAAAATTTTTTCCCACATTGTAGGTTGGCTCTTCACACTGCTGGTGGTTTCTCTTGCTGTGCAGAAGCTTTTTAGTAAAAAGAGATTACTTGTTGATTGTTTGTGCTAGTTCATGGGCAACTGAGGTTTTGTTCATAAAGTCATTTCCTACACCATTGTCTTGAAGAGTTCTACCTAACCTCTGTTCCAGCCGGTTCAGTGTTTCTGTTTTTATATTTAGATCTTTAATCCATTTCGATTTTAGATTAGTGCATGGTGAGAGATATAGGTCTAGTTTTAGTCTTTGGCAAGTTGAAACCCAATTTCTCCAGAACCATTTGTTAAAGAGACTATCTTTCCTCCACGAGGGTGTTTGGCACCTTTGTCAAAGATGAGGTGGCTGAGTGAGTCTGGAGTTGTTTCTACATTCTCTAATATGTTCCACTGGTCTTCAGGTCTGTTTCTTGCTAGTATCATGCTGTTTTTATCACAGTAGCTTTGTAGTATACTTTCAAGTTGGGGGTTATAATACCCCCTGCCATGTGTCTGTTACCTTGAATTGCTATTCTGGGTCTCTTCTTGTTCAAAATGAATTTTTGGATTGTTTTCTCAAGGTCTATGAAGTATGCTGCTGGGAT
>NW_004624748.1:20821451-20853013 GCF_000247695.1 Heterocephalus glaber
TCCTGCTTCTTCATTGACTCCAATCAGTCTTATGTTATTCTTCTTTGCATCATCTAGCAGCTGCTGGATTGATTTATCATGGTCCCTTACTATTTCAAAGAAATTTTTCTTTTCCTGGCCACTAATTGCAATCTTGTCTTCTATGTCTGAAATTCTGTCCTCACACTGGCTCATTCTGCTTCATGAACTTTCAATGGAGTTTTTCATCTCCTGGAAATCTATTTGCATCTGTTCTATGGGTTCCATTTGTTTCCTATGTTGGGATTCCATCATGTTCCTCAGTTCCTCTATTTTTTAATCTGTGTCCTCTCTAGATTTATTAATCATGTCTTGGACTATGGGCACAGTCTCTGCTGCTATCTGAGAAATTATTTCTGATTTCATTTTTTCCAGATCCTCTTTCAATGCCAGTTCAGGGAGTCAAGGTGGTTGAGTATCAGATTGTTCCATCTCCTTTCCCTTTGGGGTTCCTTTAGGTGATCTGGAAGTCTGGTTTTGAGACTTGTTTACATGTCTTCTCATTTCAACTGGTGTGGGGGGATGTCCACCTCCTTGGTATTGGGGGTGGTTTTATGGTGGCCCAGAAGGTTCACCTTCTCTGCACTGGGGGCAGCTCTGTTCCTCAGCACTTGGGATGGTAGTAAAGTGGCCCAGAAGTTTCCAAAGACTCATTTTTTTCTCATAATTTTCCAGAATATTAAATATTTGCTGGTTTGGTATATTCACATGTTCTATTCTTGAGTCCAAGTAGCAATATAATTGTACCCCTCAGAGTACCCCAAAAAAAACCTTTTGCCTCACCCAATACTCATAGGGTTAGAGGCAGTGAATTTTTTTCCTTCTAAAAACAAAAGGTCTAGCATCATAAATGGAACATAATCCCTCAAGGTATTGCTGTATCTTCATTCATACTATTTTCTCAAGCAGAGGAAGCTATTGAGTAGGCGACAGTCAACTCCCACTGGGACTCGGCCAGCTGTAGCATCTAAACAAAACAACTACTTCCATGTCCTTTGGTCCACTATAAAACATGTTTTTGGCACCTACCAAGCTCTGACCATTTTGTTATCAACCGTTAATGTTTTAAGCTTTATAATTATACTCAAGCACTAAAACTTGTTTAAAGATCTATTTTAGCAACAAGTGTGCAATTGTTAGAGCCATGCTTACTCTGTATATGAAATGTCACTTAGTCAGATGAATACTCTAGTGTGCAATTTGGACAAAGGAAGTGTGCCTTTTAGAATCAGAGAGCATTTAACCTTTGAAACTGGTTGTTACCTCTCCTTTCCTGTCTGTCCTCCCCCCAAATCTATCTCCAAGTTGCCTCTCATCCTCTACACACAAACATACATTTAATCATAAACACACCTGTAGAACGGTGACTCTCACAGCTACTTCATCATTAAGATCAATGGCTTCACAGCACCTTATGGTTATAATAAGATCTCCCCACTTTGATTAACACTTGTTCACCATCTCTCAGGAACTCTTTCCTGGGGGGAGGAAACAAAATTACACCTTCCTTTACAATGATACAGCAGAGAAAATGAGATTGTCCAGCACATTACCACTTCTGTTTGGTGGAGCCACATGCTCCCTCTTGAGAAAGGATGGAAAATGAGGTGCCAGCTAAAAACTCCTAAAGAATGTCACAATTACAACTTTTCTCTAGTGCTCCTAGTGACAGTATTTCTGACCTAAGACAATTGAGACACACAGATATACTTCCAGTCTGCTCATTAGCCTAATGAGGATGGAGTCAGGCAAAGAGTTAATTTGACTAATTTAATCAGCATGTCCTTAGATGTGTCTACTGGGAGAACACCAAAGTGGCAGAGACAAACACAGAAACACAAAGAGAAAAGGGATTTACTGAGCTGTGCTTATGATTAGGCAGAGTCACAGTTGAGAACATAATAGCAACAAAGCTAGAGAGAACCTTAATGATTGCTTAACCGAATCATGTCATTTATAAGGTCTAATGAGGTTAAAAAATCATAAACATGAACTTTATTGTAAAATAGCTAATAGGGAACATTTTATAAACTTCAAACTACTACAATGTACGTGCATTTATAAAGATACCATTGAGTTGTTTTCCCAAAAGAATGCAGGAGAATTTAGATCATGGATATATTTTTATGTTTTCATAAAATAATTACTATAAATAAACTTCTTTCTCTCCTCCCTCCCCAAACAAACCCTGACCCTTTAGCTGTATGAACACACTACAAATCTAATCATCTTTTAAGAATATAGTTTGAAATTACTGTTTAAAATTTCTCCAAACATTTCTGGTTCTTGAAGGTGCTAGAAAAGTAAAGCATTACTAAGTATTAGTTGATGACAAATATAAATTTTAATTTTACCAAATTTAGGGATTTTTCAGCTAATATTTAATGTGAATGGTTTGGATTTTTTTTAATTAATGGTTTTCTGTTTCTTTAAAGTGCTACCTTAGAGTGAATACCATACAATATCTATTTAATGTTAGCATACTTCTGACAGTGTGCCTGGATTTTACAATTAGACATTAAGCTACAATTACTCATCAGTTCAGTAATTCTAAGAGAGTTGATTGAGGGTTTTTCTGGACAATGGAATATCATTTGCATTGATTATTTCATTATATTAATTTTCTCATCACTTTTCCTTTTTCTTATTATTTTTTTCATTTAAACACTATTAGGGATGCTTTTTCAACAGGCAAAAACCCAAAGGGATGAAAAAGAAAATACCTTTATTTCGTATTAAAAAAAAAACTATTTCTAATTTGGGGAATACTCAGCCTCATGGCCTATAAATTAGTTTTGTTCTCTTTTTTCCTTGGTAGTTTGTAGAATTAAAACAGAATGAGGAATTTTACATTTTGAGCATAAGTCTTTCAAGAAATTGATCTTTTGTAATGCTCTTTTTATTTAAATGATATTGCTCCTATTCCAGCCGTCAGAACAGGCCATATATAACATTCCTTTTAAATTTCTTTAAAATAATTTTTTCTGCTTATTAACTCATTAATAGAAATCTGATTACATTCACTAAGTATAAAGTTTAGACTCCTCCAGGAGAACCAAACATTAAATGAACAAATAAATATGACTAAAAACATAAGAGTGATAAGGGAAGAGAGTTGTATTCTATAAGAAAAAATAGCAAACCCAATTGAAATGTGAGTGAAGCCCAGGAAGGCCTTTCTGGGAGACGTCAAGAACAAGTACAAATGGAAAGGGGTAGGGGACTACGCAAAATAACAGCCTATGCAAAAGATCCTGAAGCAGGAAAGACTTCAGTGGGTTCAAGGATTATCAGTCAACACCAGGGTAGCTGGAGTAAAGGAAAAGAATACAAGAGAAGGCTGGAAGGATGACCAGTGTCCTTCCGGGAAAGGGTTGAAGAGTGAATGGATATGGAGTGATGGGTTGAATATAGGCTTCCTATGCATTGAGATAGGCTTCCTCTCCTTCCCAAAAGCCCATTATAAAATGACAAAAAAATTATTAAGGGCATAAATCTCCACAAGCAAGGAAAGGTGCAGAGGAAACAACTGCTAAAAAACATTTGAGTCTGAAAACTATGTAAAAGTGTTAACTGATTCATTCAATCTGAGAAAGCCTGTGGTAAAGCTGAGAAGTTGCCCAATTTACCAAGTAATCTGTGGAAGTAGGGAAATGATGGAGCCAAACCCAAAGCACTGGTTGAAAATCCATTTGTGGAGCACTGAGACTGTACCAGTCAAGGAGTCAATATGGCGAAGCTTATACAGCTGTTGAAAGGACTGGGGAAACACAGGGCCATGGCTACTCCTGAGATCATGTGTCAGCTCTCAGTCAGGACATTGCAAGAGCCTCAGGAACCTCAGCTATCTGACACACCATACCAAGGAAGCATCCTGCAGCTGCTATAGAATTTCATACTTGCTGAAGTCCAAAAAAATGCCTATTGTTACAAAAGGGAAATAATATGGTTTCTGCCTTTGTTGTGCCTTCCAAATCATATGTGAGTGCCCCTTGTTGACAGAATTAACCCAGAACAGGACCAACAAGGGATTCTGGGAGTGTAATCCCTGGGCTCCAACTCCAATGGGAAAATGGAATAGGAGGCTTAGCACAGCTGAGTTACCATCCATCCCCAGCAGAAATGCTGCCCAGCTCCTACTCCTCATTTGTGCAAATGAGCACTTGCCTCTCCCTTCAGCAGGCAAGAGATGAGTTATAGAACAGAGTTCTCCAGACTGGAACACTAGACTCAGTTGCAGATAGGATGCAGGCCTTAAAATAGGGAGGTAGAATAAAATAAACTTATTAAATACTGAGGACCCATAGCCTTCTTCCCTTATTCAATTCCCATAAGGTTGGTGGCTAGGTTTAAACACCCTGGGCCAGATTTTGGAAGAGCCTTCCCTAGACAACCTGACTAGCCCAAGAGAAAAACCTTAGCAATATCGACATCCAAGTTTCTCCAGAAAAAGACCCTGTCGAATCACTTTATAGGAAGACCACAGTGTCAAGCCCACTTACAGACATAAAGTTTTAAACAGCTATTTAATGCCCCCCCATGCCAATTATGAGCCAAGGATCTTCAGCATTTGAGGAAGACAATAAATGTGAATACCAGAACCAAAAATAAAAAGTTAAGGAGGAGAAACATGGAAGACAGAGGCTACCAAGGAAATAATATTTAAAAAGAAAACCGTCACTATTCTCATAAAGGACAATATAGTGAAACAAGAACAATGCTTTCATGTAGCTATATGCAGAAATTAAGTATGACAGCAGAATCAAAAATTTTAATAAGAATTTTAGAGAATAGTTAGAAAACTGTCTCAGAAATGAGAGTAAAATTATGGTTCTATGTTTTGGATAAATGGGACAAATGGCCCACAAAAGCCCATGTGTTGAAGAGAAGGTTGCTAGCCTATGGCCTATCGGGAGGTAGAAGAGCCTGTGAGAGATGGGGCTGACCAATAGAAAGTTAGGCCATTGGAGGTAGGACCATGAAGGGGATATTGGGTCCTGGTCCCTTCTTGTATCTTTGCAGACAGGCTACTGTGAAGTTGGCAGCTTTCCCTGCCTCACACTCCCTCATAATGTGCTTTGCTACCACAGATCCAAAACCAATGTGACAGCCAACCAAGGACTGAAATCTCCAAAACTGTTAACCAAAATGAACTTTTCTGTGCATAAGCTGATTCAGGTATTTTGTCACAGTAGTGGAAAGTTAAGTAAAGAGGAGAAGTAAGAACAATTTTAAAGGGAAAGAAAAGATAAAGAATATTTCAACTAATAGAAACTACAAGTAAAAAGAACTGAAGAAATTATAAGAGGAAAAGAGATTATAGTGGGAATAATTCAAGATACTATATTAGAAGTGAAGGATATTGTGCTCAACACAATGAATAAGCATGGGCCCACACCAGGATACATTACAGTACTGGGGATAACAAGAAAATACTACAAACTCTTAAACAGGAGATAAAGCTGGGGTTGGGAAAATTTTTCTGTAAAAAGCCAGATCGTAAGTATACATTTTTAGATTTTGTGGGCCATATAGTTTCTGTAAAAACTACCCAACTCTACTGTTACAGCACAGAAACAGCCACAGAGAATATGTAAATGATTAAGCATGACTATGTCCCAATAAAAACTTATCAAAAAAAACCAGTGTGCTGGATTTGACCTGTGGGCAGTACTTCACTAGCTTTCTACATATTCAGAAAATCTAGAGTTAGGATAGCACCAGTTTTTGCAATAGACTACATGGCTCTGGCTCAATATTGTTAAAATTCTGAAGGAAATTTGTTTTAAATCTATAATTTTATTCCCAGCCAAATTATCAAACAAATGTAAGAAGTAAATGTCTGAAAATTTTTAGCTCCCATGGGCCTTTTCTCAGGAACTAACCAACAGTAGCCTTTATTAAAATGGGGGAAAAAATGAAGAAAGCAGAAGATGTGAGACCTGGGAGCCAGGAATCATGTCTCATTCTTTGGATCCTTAGTATATGGTGAAATAAAGTACCACCCCTATAGGTTACTAGATTTAGAGGGCAGCTATTTCTGCCTGAAGCAGATCAGAATCCATAATTAGAAACTGCTTCAAGAAAATGAAATTGAGAGATATCAGTTCAGAGGATATATTAACAACTAGGGCAGATCTTCATTGTCCATTCATTATAGCTATGGATTTCCAGATAAATTAAAAAACTGTTATTAATTTTGGAAGAAACAGAAAATTGTGTAAGAAAAGGAATTAATCAGTGATCACTGAATGACTCAGTTATGATAGTTGTTTCAGTTAATAAAACTATACTTTAATCCAATCAAAATTATGACAGTGCTCTATTGAAAAGATGAAAAGAAAAATAGGTAGTGTGTGATGGGAGGGAGCTGTTTTTAGGAGAACTGCAACTTTGTTTTCCATATGATAATAGACACTGGGGAAAATGTAAAAAGTAAGTAGTATTGTAAACATGTAGAGGTGGGGTTTTTTTTGGTACATGTAGGGTTTTAAAGGCAAATACCAAACATGTCAGCCATAAAAACTGAATGTGGTTGTCTCTGGGTATTCTGGAATAAAGGTGGCAAAGGTGACTTTAATGTTTGACTTTAAGAGTCAAACAACTTAAACTATGTGCATTTTACTTTGATTCAAAAAAAGTCAATTTTAAAGAATAATGAATACTTTCCCATCAATGGGAAAATAACTAATGGCATATTTAATCAATGGATTTTGTGTAGTAGCTCTTAATGAAATGGAGCTTTTATGTTTCAAGATGGATAAAGCTCAAAAACAATTCTGAGTAAAAAAGAAAATAGTAAATTTTTAAAAAAGAGATGTAAAGTATGGTAGACTTATAAAATGTTTAAAAACATGAAAACCAATACTAATTTTGTTTAGGCATGCATATACATATGTACTAAAGAACAAAACTTACACAGAAAGAATAAACAACCAATTCAGAATATGGTTATCATGTGGAGGGAGAACAATGACTGGTCTATGAATTGCTTACACTGTAGGCTCTTTTATTTCTCTAACAATAAGTTCTCCAAAGCAACAGAGATGAAGTAATACAGTGAGGTAAAACAGGAAGGAGAAATTAAAAATGCCAAAAAGAGAGAGAGACGAATAAACATGAGGAACTTTAAAAATAAAGAAAACATTCTCTTCGTGACAACACTTAATCCCTCCATGTAGGCTCTTTCTTTTACTTCTCTGTCTCTGTTTTGTTATTTTTCACACCAAGTTGTCAACATGCTCTGGTAGTGACTATGTCTACCTCCTGTTAGAGTCCTGCTCATTTCAGCTTCCTGTGAGGGTTTGTTATACACAGTCTCCCTCTACTTTTTCTTTTAAACTTTTTTTAAAGTAACAAAGTCTCAGCAGGAGAATTTCAGAGTAAAATATGGTGTTATCAATTACACTTGTTTCCTACCTCAATCCACCATGCAGTGATGATTTTGGAGTGGGGGAGCTATAATTAAAAGAAATATGAGGGTTGAAGCACCATTTTATTATTGAATATAACAAGAAATCATGAAGTAGCTATTCCCAGAATTATCTCAATCACATAAGGATATCATCAAGAGCCAGCCTCCTTCTCTACTGGCATCCTGAGTGGGTTGTGTCTCAGCCTCAGATTTGCCTCTGTGCAGTCCAGTAGGGCTGCTACAGCCTCAAAGTCTGCCCAAGAAAAACAATTATTTTCTTCCAGGCATCTCTGTTTTATTACAGAGAAAGTCTCTACCAGGGTATAAACTACCAACTTTTTGTTATAATCTCACGTTGCAGAACAGGTGAGAGAGGTCTCTGGAGTCTCTGTTACAAGGGCAGTTTTCCAATTCATGAGGGCCCTACTTCATGACCTGCTCATACTATCACACTGGGAGTTAGAATTTCAACATATGAAGGGGGGCATTCAGTCACTGCATGTATGACTAAAGCAGATGCTCCTTTAGGTTGCATTCACCAGTGTTGAGTCACATGCTCATGGTGTAAATGCAAAGGAGGATGGAGAAATGAAAAATGAATTTTTAATCTCTAGGGTTGGAGGCGGGTTCTACTAGTGAGCATGTGAGAGTGTGGAATGGCTTTTGAATAGGCAATCAACAGTGTCTAGCACTGACCTTGGATGCTTCAGAACATCCACTACAAAACCTAGCAAAGGGCTTCTCAATGCCCACCGAGTATTGCACCAAGCCATACCCATGAGAAGTGACTGCAAGGCCTCCCAGAGGTAGCATTCCCATGGAAAAGGCAGTACCAAATATAAGCTTCAGTGCTTCCAAGTGACCCAACAGTGCCCAATAGACATGGCACAGTCGGCACAGTAACAGACCACAGCTGCACTGTCCATCCAACATGGTAACCATTATCCAGATGTGGTTATTTACACTAAAATTAAATAAAATTCGAACCCTCAGTAACACTAGCCACATTTCATGTATTCAGTAGTCACATATGGCTAGTAGCTACCCTATCTGACATTATAGATCAAGAACATTTCCATTTATACAGAGAGTTTACTGGGCTGTGTTGTGCTAGAGCAAGAAAAGAACTTCTTAAATGACAAATCCACATATGTAGGAATAGTACTGAAAGCTGGTCTGCAGGCATCTCCAGGGTACAGAAGTTTAGCCAAGATAGGAATGAAATATATGAGGTAATGATTAATAATGGACTCGTTAAAGCTTGAAATACCCCCTGGAGGCACCTAGTGCAGCTTGTACACATGGTTTAGTGAAAATGTAGAGATGAATGGTCCACGCCTGGTTACCTGGTCACTCAGCCTCAGGTTAGTTGTTTGATCAGTGAGCTATGACAGACTGCCCAGTAAACTTGTGCCTCACCTTCCTTGAGACAAACATCTCACTGCCACGTGGGTAGGTTGTGATGCTGAGATGGAACACATTGTATGCAACTAAGACAGGACCCTGGAAGCTGCGCCCAAGTGTTCCAGGCCTTCAGAATGTTGTATTATGCTTTCTTGCTCTGTGTATGCTCTGCCTGTCATAAATCTTTCATGAGTGTGCCTTGTTAGAGTCCTGCAAGTCCTTTCAATTACCTGACCCCAAGTAATTGCTGCACCCCATGGTGGCCAATCATATTTGGTCATTAGCACACATGAAGCATCCCCCGGACACTGCTAGAAATAACTAAGTTGAACATGACAAAGCTCTGGTAGTCCTACACTAGCAGGAATGAACAAGAAACACCATGATTTATATTAGATTCTATTGTTCTTGTTCACTCTTCCAGGTCAGAAAAGAGTTATAAATAAAATAATATAGTTTGATATAAATCAGAGAGCTATCTCTATTTAAATCCTCAAAAAGATCATTTTATTTACTAAACTTCAATTTTCTCTTCTGAAAACTGGAAAATGTTACAGAATTCCCATCACAGGACTGTTTAAGGGTTAATTTATATAATAAGTGCATTGAGTAAGTACAGTGCAGAGCATGTAGTAAGAAGTCTATAAATGTGAACTCTTGTTATTACTCTTTCAAATAAAGATATCTGTTAAGTATGAATATTTATAACAAAGCTGGGCAATACATTACCATAAATATCTTATTATCTATCTTAGATTTTAATTATATTTAGTAACAATGTCTCAGTTACTTTCCAATTTTGCATGACACATACTATAGCTGAATAAAGGGCTACATCTTCCAATCCCTAATACGCTAAGCATTTTTATAAGTTCTTTGATGAAATTCATTTTATTAAAAATTCTATATTTTTATTCTGTTCATAGCACTTGCTCAGTGGGGAAATTATGAATGTTAGGCCACTAACTCAAATTTCCTCCCATGGTGGTTAATCATACTTTTTAATCCCAATGGAATGAACGACTATCCAGAAGTTTTCTAGTGTTATCCTCTCCTTTTATAGTGAGTTCTCACCGCTAGTAAATGATAAACCTGGAGCTCAAATCCAATCAGACCCAAATAAATGTTGACATTGTAAGAATATAGAGAATGATTTTGTGCTTTTTATTTGATGAGCATATCCTTTATAATAGAATATTAGATTGTAAAGGAACAGAGAAAAACTTATAAGAGATTATTCAAACTATTATAGGGTAATGTTTCAGGAGAGGCCAAAAAACTGCAGGATACTCTTCCTACCATTAAAGAATGAGGAACCCTAGTTAGACATTGTCCCATTCAAGGTTCTTTTAAGTCACACCAAGCAGAAACCCATTCAATATAATGCAATAGGGATTTATTATAGGGCTGTCTCAAAGAAAGAAAAGGAAGTATGGCTGAGACTAATGTAAATAAGAGTTGGAAAATGGAATGGTATTAGAAATCTCAGCAGGCACTTAATTTTTCCCCCTTAGGACAAGTTCTCCAACCTCAACCTTTCTTGGATTCTTTGCTGTGAATTCCTGTTTGTCTCACCTGTTCTCCTCCAATTACACAATCTGAATGTGCCCCAACACAGCTCGGCTCTTAACTCTAGGGTCTGTCCCTTCGTGCTACTGGTATGTGTCTCATTTCTGTGACACAGCCTCTCCTTGTCATCACAGTCAGTCTGCATTGTTTGCCCTTGGCTCAAAAATTCATCAAAGTTAATTGGTTTGGCAGGAAGTTTTTGAACACATAAAATCTAGATCTGACCCTAATGGGTTTGTGGAAGAGTAAGTATATGCAAATAAATCCTTTATATATATGTGTTAGGGTTCTATGGAGGAACAAAATCAATAGATTATATGTAAGAGGGGTTTTAATAGATTAACCTCACATGATTAGAGGCTGGATGGTCCCACAATGGCTGCCTGCAGGCTAGAGAGACAAAAAAACTGGTAGATAGTCTAAAATGCTGGAAGCTTCAGTACAAGAGAGATTGTATAACCCCAGTCGAACACTAAAGACCTAAAAGATCCCTGGTCAGTCTGCGGTGCAAATCTATGTTCCACAGCTGAAATCCATAAGCAATAGGAGCAGCAAAAAGTACACTCACTCCAGATCAGATGTGTATGCTCAGTCTTCTCCCTCCTTCCATGTTCTTACTCCATCTAGGCCCCAAGTCTATTGAACAGTGTTGCCCACATTCAAAGCCAGTCTTTCCCACTGAGTTTGATGATCCACATGCCAATCTTCTCTGGACGCACCCTCACAGACACATTTATTAGTCTGCTTTACCAATATTCTAGGCACCACTCAACTCAGTCAAATTAACAATCAGATTTGACCATCACAAAACTCATGTGATGGACTGAATGTCTATGTCTGCCTAAAACTTATATTTTAATCCATAATGTAAAGCTATTTAGGTGGTGAGGCTTTTGGTAGATAATGAGCTCATGAGGGCAGAACTCTCATGAATGTGATTAATTTCCTAATAAAAGTACATCAAAGAGCTCTCTTATCTCTTCCCTGCCGTGTGAGGATACAGAATTCAATACTCTGCAGATCAAAAGAAGGTCTTCATCAGAACCTGACCATGCAGGGACTCTCATACCAGACTTCCAGTCTCTAGAGCTATGAGAAATAAATACCTGTTGTTTACAAGCCACCCACTCTATGGTACTTTGTTAAACACTCCAAAATTACTAAGACAATGCACATATTAGAAATGTCAGCACAAATTTCAGAGAAAACACAAGGGCAGTCATTCAAGGCTTTGCCCAGGTGTCACATGAGATATGTAACACATTGCCAAACGTATAGTGAAAACAGGAACATTCCAGCAGTTGTGTAGGAGCAGACATTAGGGACTATAAGTTCTCAGAAATCTAAATAGAGAAAGTAAATTTTAAGTGGTAGCTTGATGAATGGGTACAGTTCGATTATGTGAGAAGAAATAGCAGTCCATTAGAGCAGCAAATGGCGAGGTGCGTTTAAGGAGTAGAATGGTGTATTTGAACTGGACAAGTGTCCACATGCAGATATAATAAAAGTGAGACTTTATCTCAAAAAAGGGAGGGGGGACTGGGTAGCTTAGTTCAAAGGCTCTTGGCTCAAGCTCTAATATATAAGAAAAATTACTCTCATAAAAAGGTAAATTGTGGGATAATTGAAGTGAGTCTTGAAGTTGATATCAAAAAGAACAAATTTGACTCTAGAGGCAAAGTTAGATAAAGTTGATTTTCAAATATTTTTATCTGGGAGTACATGACGAAAATTTCTGGTACCAGGGCTAAAGAGTAGTCTTTAGTGATCTAGGGTAGGAAAATGGTAAGGTGATACGGTAGATTCTACTAAGATGCCATTCTTAAGAACATATAAAATGAAGACCGTGATTCATGTACTGAAATATTCATGGCAATGCTACAAATAAACAAAAAACCTGGAAGTGATTTAAATACCTAACAACATGAGATTCATTAGTAAATTATGTATATCCAGATGTCATACCATTCAAATGAATGTTTCCAAAGAACATTTAGTGATTACAGAGAGAGAGGAGTTGGAGCTATTCATTATACTGTATATTAAAATGTAAAATTCAAGCACAAATCTAATATGTTTATGAGCATGATGTTGCTTAAAATTTAAACATCAGACCTTTGTTTTGAATTTTTTTTAGAATCTGTACTTCTTAAACACAGGATGTCAAACAATGTTGTTTATATTTTTACAAAGATTTATTATAAAATGGAAAGATTAGTAACCTTGATACATGTTAAAATAAATACTGTGCTACCTCAAATATAATGGTTCAAATATAACAAAGGGTTATTTCTCTGGCTGTTTTAGGTTTGTTGCATAGTTTCATTTTATGAGGTCACCTAATTCCTTTTATTTTTGGTACTGCATCTTCTTTTGGGTTACTGTTCTTTCCTGCATGATCAAAATTAAACTAATGCCATGTCTGTTTTAGACTACAATAAAGGGAAAGAGCAACAAATTCATGTACCTTTATTTTTAAGGATGTGTAATAAAAGTTGTTCACATCACCCTTTTTATATCCAAAATTTGGTCAGTGAAGGACCCTAGTTAGCAAGACAAACTCCATATTGCTGCTTGACCCACCTGCCTGTCCTTTAGATGAACTCAGAAGGAGGAAGCTTAGAAACCTCTTCCCCTTAAAAGGTCCCTTTAGAAATAACAATTAATCAACTATTGTTTTACAAATGTACTAACAGCAGGACGTTCCACTTCTGTACCTTTCGCTTGCTTTGCTAGTTCTATCCCATAGGGGGCCCTAGAAACTTTTGGCCTCAAAGGTATATAGAACATGTTTGTCTCTCCCCAGTCGGGGCTCGAGTCCGATGCTCGGCTCGGGTCCGGCCGGTAATAAACTCCTGTGTGCATTTAATATCGATCTCTGGTTGGTTCTTTTTTGCTGGGTCTAACAGTCAGATGGTCACAATAGCTCCAAGGAAAGCTAAGAAAACATGGCGGGAAAGGGTGTGCTCTATGACTTCGAAGAAGAAGGAAAGAAAGGACACTTGGGGACAATAATCTCTTCCACATCTGCTAAAACATAATGGTCTTTGGGGTTCCTTTATCAACTATTCCAAAATAATCTAAGGGTTTTTGGATTTTGTTTTGGATTTCTGTTCTTATGTCAGTAGTGGAAACTCACTGTGGTAGTCAGTAAACCAGTTACTGCTTTAGTTTACTGTTAACTGAGCAACTAGATAATCAAATATAACAAAGATAAATCTTTATCTTTGACAATAAACTAAGGAAAAAGTAATCATATTCCTTTATCATCTTTAAAACTGTTAAGTCTGACATCAAGCCCCCTGCCATGTTGCTGGCGAGAAATTCCATCTTAAGCATCACTGAGCTATTTTCTTCCCAGATGGCATCAAGTTCTCTACTGAGCCCCCACAGTCATCAGTTGTCCATGGCATTAGGTGCTTAGTTCCTCCAAATACCCACCTGTGCTCTTCTCTAGTTGTGCACAGAGCACAGGAGCATTTCTGAGGCTGATGTAGGCACCTGATGTAAGCCTCGCCCCACCCTAGCACTGCCAGGAAACAGGCCCAGCTTCCCTGCAGGATGGGCCTCCAGATCTGTCTTGATCCTCCCAGTTTTGTGTAGACCTTTCTGCTCTCCTTCAATAATGTTCAGAGAAATGTTGTGTAAGGTTAAAGTCCAGAGTAACGTTGCCAATAATAGAAAATGCTTTCACCCTCAAACAAGTTGTTTTCTACTCTGCAAAATTTCCCCCTACTTGCAATGGGAGAGAAGGGGGTGATTCAGTAAAGCAACCAAATGTAAGCACTTCTAAAACTCACCCTGTCCCCTACATGCTAGATATAAAACCAGAATCTGTGTCACTCAACACATGGATTGTCCATTTTGGAGCCGCAGAGATTTTTTGTTGCTCCTGGATTCCTTGTTATTGGTCAGATTTTGGAGAGTTGAAAAAGTCAAATAACCTCCACCTAAATGATGTCCACCAATATAAATTTCTTTATGATAAAAATGGAGCAGCCAGAGGAAAACACAAAAAAGAAAAAGATTATACTTATTTAACTGCTGTACCTACGAAGTTTGCCCGTGGCTTAAAATAAAGAATCTGAGCATTGTCCTAAAGCTTGAAGGGTACTTGTTTATTACCTAAACCTAGGACATGGATGTGAAATAATAGAGGAGGGATGAGAGAACAGAGAAGAAGACAGAAAAAAAAGGGAAAAAAATTAATTTCACCCAAATTACAGCTCGGATAAATCAGTGGGTTTCTTCCTTCCTTTTTTCTTTTTTCCTTCTTTTTTTTCTTCCTTCCTTACAGCAATTTCCTAGCCACATCTTCTGAATATAATACTCTTCTTCAAAATCAGTTTTTTAAAGAATAAATCTCTTGCTCCTCATTTCTTGCCTATCTGACTTCCCAAACATCAACATTTCAAATTGTTAGAAATATTTGACATTTTTCCTGTTGATTTAACACAAGCCAGTAATATGTTTTTATTTAAGAAAACTCATTTTAGCACAGTGAAAACATGACAAGAAGCAGCATGTAGCCCAGTATGCTAAAGAGGTGGGCTGCCTCCCCTCAGACACTTGGTGAGGGCCACAAAAGTCAGATGAACAGGGAAAGACTCTCAAAATTTTAGTATCCAGGATGATTTTCTCTACATCTTCACTTTTTCTTGAAGATGAAGAAATGCTGTAGCAACTTTCCAAGATGCTATGGTTGACATCTTTATTAATGATCATGTAGAGACAGCAAATGGTACTTAACCGAAGTTTGCAAATGATGCTAAATTAAGAGCTGTTGCTCATATCAGTAAAGATAATATAGTAATAATTAAACTTGTGGTGGCTAAAAATATATATGGAAGGAAAAAAAGAGAAATATAGGGAACATCTTAAAGTGATGTGGAACAAGAACATTTTGTAATATGGTAGGAAAGCAACAATCCTCCAGAAGAGTATACCTATTTTAGGGTGAATATGAAGACCCTGCTTCATGGATAGAAGCAGTTGTCCCTTCCTCCTAACTCCAACAGGATTGAAGTTAGAGAAGCATGTCTAATCTGGAGCCTTGTATTCAAATCGGTAAAGTGTAAGATGAGAGAACAAAGCTGGACTGCAAATCACTAAAGATGGTACAGATAAAAAGGTTAATAGGCATAAATACTTATAATTTCAGACTAAATAAAAATCTGCAATTGTTTGAAAGGTACAAACACCACAAAGAAGAGCAATTATTTAGACTAGGAGGGCTTGTAACTAGAAATAGTGTTGTTAAATGTGGTTTTATTTTAGAAATATCAAGAAACCTTTTTTTTTTTGTACAGCTGTAAGAGCTATTGGAGCAAACCCTCCTTTCTGTGGGTAAGAAGAGAAGTAGAAGGATTCTAAGGCAGTTTGAGAGAAAATATTAGACCAACAGTAAGCCAAAAAGCAGCAAACATGGAGACCCGCAGCTCAATGGTATTGGGGCTCAGGTAAGATAAGCAGAAAAGACTACAGTCATACATTATAGGACATGCTTAGAAAAGGTCACTGACCCATATTCCTGATATTAAGGAATTAATATCCTATGATATTAAGAATTAATTCTCCTATGATGGTACATAACTTATTATCACAGCAGCCATGGTACTGGGGATAAACACAGCCCTTAGGTGAATTTGCAGGGCAGTTCTAACATATTCTCCTATTTGATAAGTTCTCCTTCTATCTCTTCTGAGAATGACAAGGAAGAACTACTAAAAGAAAGAACTTCTCTATTCACAACCTTTCTGACCTCAAATGTGTGTGTTTTTCACACCAAGAAATTATCCAATTCTCTGTAGAAATAAAATGGTGTCCTGCAATTTAATTCAATTCTGACATTAATTACCCAGAGTTAGTGCAGATCCCACAAAATAGGAACTCAGTCTCACCAGACAGTACTCCACCTTAATATATCAATCACAAATAGTCAGACCCCACATTACCCACACTTCTGTGCAAATTGGCTACAAATTAGGGGTTCCTACATGTCCTCCTCAGTTTGATAGTTTTCTGTAATGGCTTACAGAATTCATGGGGAACACTTTACTTACATTTGTCAATTTATTGTAAAAGATATAATAAAATATAGAAATAAATGACTAGATGGCGAGGTACCCTGGATAAGGCCCAGAATGATCCTGAGTGTATGAACCTCTGTGCCTTGGAGTTTTGTGTGAACAATACAACCTGGATGTGTTCACCAACCCAGAGGCTGTCTCAGCTCTATTGTTTAGGGTTGTTCTATGGAAGCTCCATTACACAGGCATGATTGACCATTAGCATTGACTCAATATCCCAGGAGGTTGAGGGTAGGGTTGAAAGTTCCAACTCTCTAATCACGGTGTTGATTTCTTTGGTGAGCAGCCCCCATCCAAAAGTTATCTAGGAGTCTATCAAAAGTCAATTTATCAGCAATGGGATTTGATGGGGGTTTTTGATGAATCACAGAAGCTGATCCTCATACTTCCTCCATTTAGGAAAAGCCAAGCATTATAGAACTATATGCCAGGAACCAAGATGAGAACCAAATACAGAAGCACAGCATTCCTGGTAAGCCTCAAATGTGCCATGTTGTAGGGTGACACCCTGATTAAGTTAAATATGTGAACCTCAGTTTTCCTAATTATAGATGGGTGGGCCTTGTAATAATATGTTTAAAAAGGCCATTTTTTTTTTTGGAATTTCTAAGATCCCAGAATCTTACTGATTATCTAAATAAATTGGAATTTCATAAGCAGGATAAAAGATAGGTAATAGATGACATATCAGAGAGACTTCTTGGTTATGAACAAGAAAAGGCAACTTTGGTGATGAAACAGAAAAGGACAGAGAAAGGAGCTCAGACTAACCATCTAGAAGTATTACTGATACCTTACTATGAAAACCACTGGCCTGCACTGGAGGTGGTCAATATTGCCATCAACAGCAACTTTGAGATGATCAATTCACACACCTACTGGAAACCCAACTACACTTATACCTACTGTTACACTCTCATTCTTTTGTACCCCAAATTTGACCTTGCAGTATGGCCAGCAGCAATAGCCGAAAGCCTGGGCACTCACCTTCTGACAATGAATTCTACTCCAAGCCTCTTTCCTTGACCTATTCTGTTGACCTATTCTGGGTGTATCATTGGCAAAACCCATGTCATTTCCTGTGTCCCAACTGCAAGGTGATCTGCAGAAGGATGTGTCATGACATCTGCCTCAGGGAGGCAGAACTCAAATATGAGAAGGGTTCCAAGAGATAAATTTCCACTGGAGGATTTGGCTGCCAAACACTAACACACACATACTTTTCCATCTTAAAATTAAATAGTAATAGGTTCAGCAATTGTGGAATACAAAAGACTGCTACCTCATATATCTTTCATAGGAAGGAACCATTTGCCAAAAGGGAAAGAAGGTGTCAACTGTTGCTGCTCACAAATCCAAATCTAAGATGGCTAATAAAGAGCACTCCTCTTCTACATCCTTTGCAGTGCTATCTGGGCCCTCTTTCCCTAAGCATTGGATTATACTGTAAGCTTTACTCAATCTAAATTAAATATGAAAAGTAACAGGAGGAGTAAAAAACTTAGAATATGAATATATGCATGAAACAGTAAGAAAGAAAATATAAGTACCATGGTCTTTATCTGAACTAGACACAAGTTTATAGTTTTTTAAAATTTTCTTTCCTTTCTACTTATTCCATGTTCCCATTGTCACATTGGTGTCAGGTCATCAGCTAAACAGCACCATAGCTGATCAGAATTTTTGTTGTTGTTTGTTTTTTGTTCGTTGTTATTGTGGTCATTGTCACTGGGAATTGAACCTATGGCCTTCACACTGAGCTGCATCTCCAGTATTTTCTGTAGCTATTGTTTGGTTTTGTATTTCAGATAGGGTCTCACTGAGTCACTGAGTTTCCCAGGTTAATCTCCAACCTGCAATCCTCCTTCCCTAGCCTCCCAGAGTGCTGGGATTACAGGTGCTTGTCATACCTAGCTTTGGTCAAGATTCTTTACCTGGTAGAATAATCCAGATTTTATTCCCAAGATATGTCACTCCTTGGTGATATTGCCTGTACAGTGTCACTACTGTTTTTTTTATCTTTATCACTGGATAAGAAAAACCTACAGACCATCACAGAGAATTCTTTGGGTTTTATTTAGAATTTTCCCTTTCTTCATTGTACTACAGCTAAGAATCAGTCACCTCAGTTAACAAGGAACCCTTATTTTTGCCTGTTTTCCAGCAGCAAGAGGAGTGCTAGGTGGCCAGATAAAAAAATCTCAGATTCCAACACCATTGCATTTCATGAGGGAAACGTTTCTTTCATTGTTACACTCACAGAACAGGAGATTCAAGAGACAGAAGGAGAGTAAATAAGAGCTGTTGGAGTAAGTTGGGTATAGAGCAAGGTTAAGCCATGTGAGGATACTAACACTCAGCCATTTACCACCAGAAGAGGGCCTTTACCAGAACCTAACCATTGCAACATTGTGATCTCCTATTTCCAGAACTGTGGGAAAAGCATTTGTGTTGTTAAAACGTCACCCAGTTTTTGTTAAGGTAGTTGAAGCCAAAGATAAGAGTTCTAATAGTGAGATGTGCCATTCCCACTTCTGCCCTCTTGATTTCACAACCCCTATGCCCTGGGTGTGGAAAAGGCAGCACCAGATAGTGATTTCTCAGTTCAAATCCAACCTACATCTTGTAAAAGCACATACACTGTACATGAAGCTATTACCTGATCAGAGTTGTCACTGAGTTGTCAATGGACTATTCTGTGGTACAGTTAGGTCAGCTGCTTCTGGATAGTGAGGTATACAGTAGGACCAGTGATTTCTATGGCATGAGCACATTGGCTCAGGGCTTTTGCTTTCAAATAAATTCTTTGTTCTAGGAACTCTGGCCCTAGCTCAGACCTTATAAAAAGGCCATCATCTTCCATTTCTCACCTTGGTAGACTTTGAGATATTGCCTCCGTGCAATTTTAGACATCTTAGGGGGTCAGAGGACATGATCTTCAAGATTCCTCAGAATCACGCAGCAGTCATAAGCAAGCATTCTAGCCACAGACCAGGTTCTGAGAGGCCAAAGTTAGAGCAGCCTCTCATCTGTTCATTTTCAGTCGCTCTTTCTTCTCTCCTTTCTTTCTTTTTTTGCTCTTCCCTCTCATTTCTTCACCCTCTCTTTCTTCTAATTCATTCTTCTCCTTCTTCACCTTTGTTTTCTGCATTATTGTAGTTTCAGCCATTTTTCTTACCCAAGTGAAGACTTGCCCCTACTTTATTTCTCAGAGCAACTGTTTTCCATTCAACCCTCAAGCATACTATGTCATACAAAACTTAGCTTGTGCAGAAGAAAAAAAATTTTTGAGAATATTATATTAAATTATCTTCCTATCATAAAAAATCAATCTTTCTCACTTGTCTTTCAGAGCTCAAGCTTTGATTTTTTTCACTGCAAAGATTTATGTATCTAGGTATCAGGGGAAGTGTTTGCAAATTCCTCCATAAAATATTTACAAATTTTCTCAGTTTAAGCCTCTAAGATCATTTTTCTTTTAAAATAAAGATCTTTCTCATTCATAGTCTTGTGAGATAGTTCCTTTTAACTGAGCATTTGATACGATTTTTAACTGTCTATATGCATCTGTATTTGCTTTGTATTTGCTATACTTAATTGTGTATTTTCAAGTACAGACTGAGGTCTACAATTTAACCCCTTTAGATATTTTCTTATATGCTTCAGTTATTATTGTCGTTTTATTTTCTTAACTTGTGTTGATAAATTTTGTGCCTTTGATCTTTGCAATAGACCTATGATAAAAGCAATCATTTCTATAAACTGACATCTTTCAAAAACTTTGAAGCTTATATTTAAATGTTCTCTATGGATTGTAGAACATCTTCTATTACTAATAATATAACTCCATTGAAAAGATCAAGTATGGCTTAATGTTTTAGTAACGTTTTTTGAGTCATAAGTGGGAATGCACAAAAGAGGAACAATTTATTAAAATAGAATGTATGGTAGATTAGCTAATGGTCACCTTGGAACACCCAGCTGAACTGAGTCAGCATGGTTCTGAGCATGGAAGATCCACCTGAGGATTGTTGCCAAAATGACGTAAAAGGAGAACAGAAGGGTAAGATTGCATGCTGTTGATTTTTCCTGGAGAAGTTTTTCATGGATGCTGTTCCTAATACAAAGTTGGCTGTTCTCCTCATCCAAGGAGCTGTCCTTGCCGTTGGCTACAGCCAAGGATGGCTGCTGTTCTCTTCCAGGGAGCTCAGGTCTTTGCCTTGAGCATCACTACCTGACTCTGGGGCAGACCCTTGGCACAGATCATTCACCCCGCTGGTGCACACTTTCAAGCTTCCGCCACTGGCCCCGTGCAGATCCTTGATACAGACTTAAGTGAGACATTGCCTTGGGCTCTAGGACTTCAGCAGGATTCATATGGGACATTGCTGTGGAATCCAGGGCCTGGGCTAGATTCTTTGAGTCTCTAGTATGAGAATAGATCTTTTGCACTCTTCTGCATTTGATATTTTGGGTGAATACTATAAAATAATCCTATAAATGATGTGTCCTGAATTAAATCTATTTCCTTGCAGAACCCTGACTACAATATATGATTAGAACTGGTCTGGGATGGAAAGAAATTTTCCGAAAATAAACTAAGAAGTGGTTGGGACACATACGCAAACACTTTTCTCTTGATTTCTGCTTCTTAGTCTTTGGGAAATGTTTAATAATAATCTAGGTAAAACTATGGGCTCTCTTCCCAGACTAAAACACATTAACACATGGGCCTATGGACCCAAGGTAAGCAATCATCACTAAAGAATATTGTTAGTTAATTAATCCAAGCCAAAATACCCTCTTGCTGCTCTATGCCCACTGTGGAAAGCCCTACTTGAAACTTAGTCTTCATCCTGGAGCAGAAGTAAGATCAAGTGCTGCCTGTGGTTTAACATTTTACCCATTACAACACAGCAGATAAATAAAGAATGAATGAGTAAATGAACACATGCACAATTCACCATTGGAATGACTATGTAAAAATACTTATGGGACCTGTTTTGGAGAAAGTCATTCTAATTGGAAGAGACAGCTTGAGCTAAGGAAGGAAATAGGAAATACCTTGCTATCTTTGGCAAATTACAAGTGTCAAGTGTCAGTGCAAGAGATTGATAGCTCTATAGGCAGTGGGTAGAGGCTCATGTATGCAATAACAACTTGACTCTAGGGATAAAAGATTTTGAACAATGGAGTCATTAGCTTCAAATGTTGGAGATCACTTAGACAATTCTGGAGTCAGAAACATCTTTAGGAGGTAGTACCAGAAGTTCCTAACAAACATGCAAAGAAGCTGAGGGGGGCAGGAAGGGTAAACACAGCAAGAAAGAAAAAACCTGGAAAAATTGGAGGACCTGATGATGGAGTAGAGGCTGGAGGCAATAGAAATGATGTGCTTAATGCTTTATGGAGGATATAAACTGTACCATGAATATCTGTGACCTCTCGAGACCACCATGCTGAGGCCCATGGGCAGTCCTGCTACACTGTGGATACAGATAGCAGTGTGAGAGAAGAACACCTTTACTTCCCATTGAGAACTAGAGCTAGAGCTGACCTCCAAGGCTAAATCTTGAAAGCGGAAATATTGGGGGAGTAGGTTAAAGAAAGGAGACTCACAAAGAGGCTTACATGCCATTAAATTTCCTTGTAGTCTAACAGCATACGTAACAAATGGAGAGGGAGGGAGGGAGGGAGGGAGAGAGAGAGAGATTGAGCCCCAGAAGTGGATATAGTGGATGGGGTGAGTCTAGGTCAGAAAATCCTATCAGTGCCATGCACAGATGGTCTGTTTATCCAGGATTCTTGCACTACAGAGAATATGTGCACATTATCATCAAGTGCCTAAAGTATGTTTTCTGTGATTCTCAATATACAGTCATTTATATTGAACATTTTTTCCTCTTAGTGCTTACACTAGTAAAGTCACAGCTTATGATTCATATGCCTGATTCTGCTTCACTGAATTTTGACTCTATTTATAGTTAATGTATTTTGGGGGTATTTTCTAATTCCTGATGAATTCTCTCTTCCTGTCTTCTTTGAGACACTGGCAAGTGAAAGATAAGAAGGACCAAAAAGGAAAAGAACAGGGAAAGATTGTATATAAATGTAATCTGAACTGGTGTTATTTATAGATGGTTAGATCAGGTATATCAGGGCCATTCACTCACTTGCTTTCTCTCCATCAAGCCTGGAATAGGCAGTGATGTCAAAGAGTGATTACAGAGAAAGTTTCAGCTCCATACACGTATACCTCCATAATCTCCACTGGTTCTTCTTTCAAGCAGTTAACACAAAAATATAATGAAAAAAATAAGTAAAACCATGGATTTTTTTCGTAAGCCCAATTACAAGTCTTCCCAGTCCCCTCCTTTGACTATCCAGCTATTTCAAAGCCTTTTCTACTAGATTGAATCATACTAAGTTGCCTTTTGGATTTGTCAAGAACAATACAGTGTCATTAATTTCACATGATTCAACTTAATATGTAGAAATTCTGTAGCCACTATTACCCAGAATGTGCCCTTCCTAAGATTACCAGGGAGAAAAACATGTTAAGCCATGTTTTCTGCCAATGCTGTTGTACACCCAGTTCTTCCTCTGCTACCAGAGATTCTCCCTCCAATAAATTTTATTTTGGGTTAAAGGACAAATGACAAGGAATTCTGAAAAAAATTAATGGGTTTCTTGGAAAATGTCAAATAAAAAAAATTTTTAATCCAGCTGTGTTAGAATAAGTACAGTGGTGTTGATTTCTCCAACTTCGTAGGTCCACCCTACCAATGGGCACAGTGGTCTTTCTGTCCTGATGTCACAGCACCACCACATGGTAGGGAGAGCAAGAATACATCCCTTCAACTTGACTGGGGGTAGATAGATATTCAAAGTATTGCCCTGTTCTCTCAAGAAAGATCCCTCCTCCTAGAATAGGGGTAAGGGAGAGAAGATTGATTTTATAAAACATGATCAACAAGAGAAAATACAAATTTGAAACTCTGGAGACACTTCTGGGAAGCTAATATCTGTCTTTGATAATCAATAGCTTAGGCTGGCATGCCAGCTATCATCACAAATACTGTATGCCTGCAGATTGTGATACAATCAAGCTTTCATTTATATTTATATGACCAGAAGGACTCTGCATTTGATGATTTTAATAAAAAATACATGGACTCAGCTCTGTTTAATTCTGATATATTGGCCTATTATCTGTAAGAGGCCATTGGCTAAATTGTAGTATTCACAAGAGGGTCTATGATGGAAATTTATCAAAATGATACAGAAATTTTCAGATTTAGATTTTCTTCAACAGTAAAATTTGAATATGAGAAGTACATTGTGCTTCCAAACAACCATCAGAACTAGATTTAAGAAGACCTGATTGTAAAACAAATGCATTATTAAAATAGTTTGTTATGCTGCACTAAAAGAAAAGCAGCTCGACAATTGATGGAGCAAGAGAGATTGAATCCACAGAATTGCAGCAAATGTAACTGCTGACTCCAGAGGTCAAATTCAGCAAGCCCAGAGGCTGGAGGAGGTCTTCAGTGGTGAGAGAAACTGGCATTTCTGGGTGGCCTGTCACTAGCAGAATTAAGTTTTACTTTGTTTTAGTAATGAAATATTACTTTAACTTCCATTAGTGGTAATTCAATCTAGACAAATTGCTTCAGTTTCTAAATCCTGTCATTCATTCAGCATCTATGGGTGGGTGTCCTGGTGTGATAGTTATTGTGATGGGTGTGAATTTTTAAAGAAAGCACTCGTCATCTCTGTCCTAAGGAACCAGGCAGTCATGAGAGAAAATATACAAATATCCTGACTGATATAACATAATAATTGAATTATTCTCTCAAAAAAGCAAGGAGATGCAGGAAATTCCTGGTTCCCAATGAAATGAATCCCAATGACCATGGTCCCCTCTCATTATCATCATTGTGATGATGTCTTGTTAAGGGGCAGGATATGTATCTACCATGGTTTCAAGCATTGGTACTGGGTTGGCAGTAAATCACTTTTGTATATCACCAGTGACATGAAATTTCAGGATGCTGGTTTTGGTGACCAAAGATAACTGGCTATTGGAAGCAACACGGGGATTAGAAACGAACTGAACTTAGTGTCAGAGGCTGGGACCTAACTTTAACTCTGCCACTCCCTGCCTATGGGACTCTGGGAAAATGATTCCACTACCTAGGATCTCAAATAGCTTCAGCTGTGAAATGTCAATGGGCTATTGAAAGTTACTAAAGGCCTACATTTCTATGGCTCAAAGTGGAACCCAGCCTTTTCCCATCACCTCCAATTAGTTTTAAAGAAAGGCAGCTATGAAGCATTTTGACTTGCCTCAGAGCCATATACAGAAGTCTGCCTTTACAAGGCCACCTGGCCATGCTAATAAAGTGGATTTTGTTGCCTTTGTACATTGGATATTGGTGTCTAAAGATCCATCTACCTAATGGATACATATTGAGCATATGCTTTGAGGCCTAAGAAAAAATGGGAATAAAATAGAACTCACTTCTTTCTCTGCAGCAATAAGCATGAAAAACTTCCTGGAATTTAGGTCAAAGAGGTTCAAATATTTTCTACTAGTAGGATGCATAGCTTGCAGCTAGTATCACAGAACACTGTATCATAAATCATTTAGGAAAACCTCATTTTTCATTAGGGGAAATGAAGAGAGTCACATACCTTTCTCAAGTCACTTGGGAAGCTAGCGATAGCCTTCATTTATTTAAATATTTGAGCTCCAAAGTTTTTTGCTAGGTACTGAGTAAAGAGTAAACAAAGCACTCAGGAATCCTATAGTGTATTGAGGGCCACAGATAATTAAACATGACTTAATAAGTACTATGGCCTGGAAACCCTCTTTAAAGAGATGTCAGAGAAGTGTTTCTTAAGAAAATTAAGCTTAGGCTAAGCTTTAAATTACAACTAGGAGGCGTAGAGTTTCATCTGGGAATCCTTATGTAGAGTTCAACCATCCTCCTGTTGTTCCAAGACTACAGGCACCAACTGGGACTTGCTGCTCAGAGAGAGGCAAGGTGTTCTTGGAGAATCTCCTGCTCTTGCCTTGTTTGACAAAGACCACCAGCAAGCTCCTAAGAACTTGTGCCTCTGTTCACCCTGCCCTTCATTTCCAAGACTGCTATCAGTGTAATGTAGTAAAAAGAGTGTTCTGCTCACGCAGCAGTCCTGGGTCCAGTGACAATTCGGACAGTGACTACAATGTGCCCTGTGGGCTGAGCACTTCCCTCTCTGAACCTCCTAGCTACAAATGAGGAAAATATCTCCTTAATAAAGTTATTGAATCTTTAATC
The DNA here is from genome assembly GCF_000247695.1 of Heterocephalus glaber. The sequence goes on from NW_004624748.1 coordinate 20,847,272, forward strand.
AAATAATGAATATAAAATAGTCACAGCCTCCTGCAGCCAGGCTGCATAAAGAGCCCACAGAGAGTAGCTTTGAAGGGTCAGGCAACTGAAAACACCTAAAATTGCAGGCTTCTTGTCAGGGGTGACTAATAGACTTTGCAAAAGAAACAATAAATCCAAACACTAAGAAACTCTCTTCTGTTATGTTTCTCTGGTTCCTCCTTATCAATTAAAATTATTATATAGTTTCTTGGTGCTTTACATTAAGTCCATTAAGACATCTCTATAAACTTTCCATCCCAAGCTCAACACTAACGTGGATTTATTGAGAAAAGAACAAACATAAAATTCAAATATAAAGACTGACTGATTAGAATCAATTTATTCAGCCATAACATATAAAGAAGCACAGTTTCAGCTGTCTTGATCCTCTGGCATGAATTAATTATAGTTTATTTAAAGAAATTTTTAAGAAATCTCTATTTTCATGGTCTCTAACCATGATCCTGTCTTCTATATCTGATATTCTATCTTCACATTCCCTTAATCTGCTGTGCATACTTTCAATGGAGTTTTTGATCTCCTGAACATCTGTTTGAATCTGTTTCATGGATTCCATTTCTTTCTTATGTTGGGTGATCATGGTTTCCATTTCTTTCTTATGCTTGGGTATTCATGGCTTCCAGCATGTTTCTGAGCTCATCTATTTTTTTATCTGTTTCTGTTCTAGAGCCTCTAATCATGTCTTTCACTCTGCTCACCATCTCTGCAGATATCTGGGAGATTATTTCTGCTTTGAATTTTTCTAGAGCCTCATTCATCTGTTTGGTTACTTCCTGTGCTATCAGTTCAGGGTATCCAGGTGGTTGGTTATGGGACTTTTCCATCCCATTTCCCCCAGGATTTACCCTTGGTGGGGTGGAAGTCTGAGTTTGTGACTTGCTTAAATGTCTTCTCATTTTTGTTTTTGGTACTGTCCTTGGTTTAACTCCTGGGTTGATAGTTTGAAATTGCTTATTGTAGGTATCTTTGTTGCTTGTAATTAGAACTTTTATGGAATGATTGCTTCTCAGAGGTGTCTTCCAGATATAGCTGGTCTTTAAGTTTTGAGTCTGTAATTACTCTAAAGCTATCTCATTTTCCTTATACTAGGAAGGTTCATTGACTAGATCAATACCAACACCTTAGCCCAAGTGTTACAATCAGCAACACCATTGCATCAAGTACACCTTTGAAAATGACGTTTTGTGGTAGTTATTAATCTATCACCTTTAGCTGTGTGAATTAAATCAAGATCGAGGACCAATCCAACATATAGTGAATAAACTCTTCAATATAACAACTTTACCCTTTGGGATGGGGAGTTAGAAGGGGTTGGGGAGGGAGGGACAGATGGGAAGAAGGATAGGGGAAGGTTAGCAGTGTGGTCAGAGGACACAGGTGAGAAGGAAAAAGAGAATAATAGGAAAATAAAGAAGAATTCCAAATGAGGACCAAAACGGGAACAAAAAGGGAAGATGAACAATGTGGGAGAGCAACAGAGTGAGTGTAAGAGAGAGAAAGGAAAGAGAAAAGAAAGAAGAAAAGAAAAGATAAAAAGGAGAGAAAAACAAATATTTGCAAAGAGTAGGGAAAAAAATTAAAGATAAGAGGAGCAAAAGAAAAAAAAACCAAAATAATAAAACTAATTTTGGGAATTAAAAAATAACCATGAAGATGAAGGGCCTCTTTCAGGGTATGTCTCTGCTGTCACAATAGACAATGTGGGTTGCAGTGTGCAGTTATAAGTCAAGGAGTCTCAGCAAGCTAGTCGCAGACCCACGAGATTCAGGCAGATTTCTGGCTGCAAGTCCCAAGTTGAGCTCCCTGTCCTCCTGTAGGGTTGAGCTCTGCAGAGTTGTATTGCATGTTCCAGCTGCCCTTCCCCTGGAGATAGTACCAGTCCTGATGGGAGGTGAAGGTGACTCCAACTTACCCAGTACAGTGGTCTGGTGGTCCGGTGTCCTCTGTGTCTTTGTAGTGTGGAACCAGGTGGTTGTACAGAGGAGCCGGGGGCGGGGTGTCCAGTGGATTGCTGTCGGGGTGCGGGCTGATTCGGCAGGTTCCACGTGACTCGTGACGTTGCTACGATGTCCACAGACCTCTATTTAAAGAAATTTTTAATGAAGAACCTAATAAAATTATAAAGGAAGGCCTAGGTGTGTTTTAACCAAAAGCATCAAGTACTTCATTATATTTACTGCTTCAGGGGTGTTCAACCCGTATGGTCAGAAATCTCCCCAAAGTGACCCTCTTTGATGGGATACACAGCACACCAGGTGGATAGATGACATCCAGGTTCATAGAATCACACACACTCAGTGTGAAATTTTTCTTCAAGAAGCCAAGATTTCTTTCTGCCAAAGTCTTTACCTTTACTGATGGCCACCAGAGCTCTTGGCTGACTGGTTTGTACTTCATGTAACTTCCTTCTTATATCTATTCCAAGTTTTATTAACCTTCTTTAAAACATTGCAAAGGAGGAAAATGACAGTTTGCAAACTAACCACACTGGGTCTGGCCCAAGCTAACGAGAAGGGATTTGGAAATCTGTGAGGCTGACAAAATGCCTGTGGGTTCTGATATATGAAATTAATTCTACTCTGGCTTTTCTGAAACAATGAGAATATCAATTCAGTCTTTCCTATTCAAGGATGTTATGCACCATCGGCTTCCAGACTCAGATTTTTACAATGTTAATGATCCCTAACCAATAGATCTTAATTCCAGTAGCAAAACTCCTACAGGATTTCTCCAACTACTGGACAGGCAACCTGCAAGTTCTTTTGTCTCCACTTTTCACAAATGCCAGTGTGATCAACCAAAGTTGAAATAGTCACATGAGAAAGGAAGCAGAATGCAGTATTTTTAGCCTGAGAGACCTTCATTGTTTTATTTAATTAATTCAGCTAGTGACCCTTGTACCCTTCCAGCTATTTTAAAACCTCTGTCTTTGGGTGATTATCCTCATGTGACTTTTTTCATTTAAATTTGTTTTTAATGGATACATCAAAATATAAAATAATACATATTGAGATAAGCTGATGTTTCAATAGACACATACATTGTCTGATGTTTAATTCAGGTTAAACATATCTATCTCCTCAAATATTCTTTAAGTGGCAAAAACTTTCAGAATCCTTTCTTGTAGCTTTTTGGAGTGTACAGTTCTTGTCTATGGCCATTCCACCCTGAACGCGCCCGATCTCGTCTGGAGTGTACAGTTCTTTTTCTTATCTATAGTTCCCCTACTGTGCAATAGCACCCCAGAACTTGCTATCCAACCGTAACTCAGTACCCACTGACCCCATGTAACTTTAATAAAGAATTTTAGCAAAAGGGCACAGAAAGGAAATACATGTTTATTCTAAACCAACATGGAAAAAGGCAACTCTAAGTTTTCAAACTGGGTAAGTATTTTGGTGCCAGTCACCAGTGCGTGTTGGTATTATAACAGAGTACACACCACCTCAATATTCCTACATGTTCTTTTTTTCTCATACACCCTCAAGCCCATGTGTTAGAGCAGTGATGACTATCCAGAGGAACTTGCAGACCTGGAAATATAATAAGATGTTCCAAGACGTAAGGAAATTCCTACAGTTCTCAGAAAAACATTTTCTTGAGTATACACCTGTGTTCACCAGTAGACTTTTTTCACCTTACCAATATAAGTCATCAGTTCACTTCTCATCCCAGGTTAAAATTGTTCAAATAACAACAAAAAATTAAAAAGGCAGAGGTCATTTCTTCCATGACTACTCAAGATAGCATAAATCCTCAGGGCTTCCAGTCCTTCGCCTTCTCACATGTGCTCCTGATAAGAATGAAGCTGGGGACTGAAAATAAAAAATCTGGGTCCCTGTTTGGATGTTCTAAATTCAAATATAGAATAAAGTGAAATTAGTGTTAATAAAAATAAAAGCGAAATAAAATAAGAGTGATGATAATTTTCTTCTAATGACTTTACCTCTTCTATTCCCCTATTATCAAAGAATTCATTATTCATGAGGGAGAATCTGTTGAGAGCAAGGTAAAAAGAGCATCCGTGGGAAATACTGAACACTAAAAATGGCCCTTTTATGTGTTTAAATGTAAGCACTTCTTTTCAACTATTCTCAATGCTCATCCCTAAGACATGTTATTAGCTGGATAAAAGCAGCTTCCATCATCCAAAGCAAAGCAACTTCCATCAGCCAAATCTGTATGGTTAGTGGTGCAGATCTTTTAAATGTAACTGGAATGTTTTCTGGTGAGCCACATTTTTCAAGATGGATTAGATAAAACCCACACTTAAACTTCTGTACCCTCTCTTTTCAGATTTGGTGTCTGATATTATTGTAGACAGGTAGGTTAATTAGATATCTTGTAGGCAGTTAGACAGGGCCAGCCCGAGAGGAGCCAACATGGAGGACAATCAAGCCACATTCACTGAAGGCCAGCATTGTAAAAGAAGAAAAATTACCATACCTGCATAGGATGAATAGCAGTGATTAATATTCTAAATGGATGTCAATGCCCCGGGTGGGGGACCAAGATCTTCCAAAAAACATTCCTGACCCACTCCTTACTGAAAATCCTTGCTCATTCCTTGTATGCGTACTACATGACTTGCTTCACCACTGGATCCCCATTTGATCAATATTACCTAAGCAACTGTATTTATAATCTCACTAGTTGACTATAGTTTTGTCCCACTTTGAACCTGCCTCAACTTGTGCCTTTGTCCCATAAAGCACCTTGGAGAAGCAGGGTGAGCAGGCAACCCATTCTGATCCCCCTTCTGTCTTTCTTAGACAGAAGTAATCTTTCTCAGTAAATTTTTCCTACTCTTAACCCCCATTGTTACTAGAATTAATTCTTCGATTTTAGAGAACACGAACTTGCATTTCAGATATCTAGCAGGTTTGGGAGTTACTTCTATTCCCCCTATATCACTATTAAATAAGGTAGTTAAACTATTTTATCTAATTATGTTCATAAATGTTTATTCTAATCTTTTTTTGGGGGGGGACCGGGGATCGAACTTGGGTCCTTGTGCTTGCACAGCAGGCAGCGAAACCACTGAGCTAAATCCCCGGCCCGTGTTTATTCTAATCTTTATCTTATGAGAACCTTAATATTTCTAGTCCTCACTAATAATACATAAAATTATGCTAGTTGCCAAACTGATTACTTTTAGCAATTTATATACCTTTCTATTTTATTTCATATGGAGGAAATTTGATTATAGTGTTGATCTAAAATAATGGCATTATTTCATATGTTTATACATGAATATTATTGAATTATACCTAAAAACCCAATGCCAAATATGATATATACATGTCACATATGCATATATACATGTACACATAAACCTAAGGAATACCATAATTTCTATTATAATCCCAAATTTTGTGGTTACATAATTTAACATGTTCACGATGCAGCCATACTTCATATGTCTCACTGCTGGGTGGCTTCAACCATTGATGGTACAGGCATGATTATCCATCCCATCAGGCAGCTTTTTATTAATTCTATTAGTAAAATTACCTATAAAAGTGATTAGATCTGGAAAGAAAGAAGGGAAAGGAAAAATTTTTTAAAAATTATGAGAAATGGAAAAAATGGAAACAAAGTCTTTGTAAATAGGGAAGAGTGGAGGGGGTGAAGGGAGGGCTAGGAATGGGGAAAAAATAAGAACCAAGATGCATCATGTAAAGGTACAAGTTCCCAATG
>NW_004624748.1:20865219-20875519 GCF_000247695.1 Heterocephalus glaber
CACAATCTCTGTTGTTATCTGAGAAATTATTTCTGATTTCATTTTTTCCAGATCCTCTTTTGTTGCCAGTACAGGGAGTCCAGATGGTTGAATATTACAATGTTCCATTTTGTTTACCTTTGGGGTTGTTTTAGGTGATCTGGAAGTCTAGTTTTGAAACTAGTTTATCTGTCTTCTCATTTCAATGGGGGCAGGGGTGCTGCTGGTGCCCAAGCAGCTCACCACCTCTGTGCTTGCAGTGGGATACGGTGGCCCAGAAGTCTCCTCTTGTGGGCTGGGAGTGGCTCACCTCCTCTGTGCTCATGGGGGTGGTGTGGTAGCCCAGAAGCCACCTCTTGTGCACTGGGAGTGGCTCACCTCCTCTGTGCTTGCGGGGGTCAGTTTATCTTTTTAGTATCACTTTTTAGTCAGCTTTTCATGTCTGTGTTTTTCCACACAGTATAATCTTTTTGTCTCCTCAAGAACATTATTGAAAAGAGTAGTCATTCATGTCTCTAGAATTATCTTTCAAGTTGCTGGTACTCTTTTGCAAGTATCTACAAGTATATTTTCTGACATTCTAGAGGAGTAGTCAACAAAAGGTTTCAGCCAAGTAAGACTCACAATCCTTCTTTGAAGGACTTCCTTCATTTGTTGACAATGAAAGTTTGCAGTTGTTCAGTCCCACTTCTGTGAATAAAAACCAGCTGTAATAATGTGCATAATCAACAACCATGTCATGGTTGCTGCCTGGGTGTCAGTGACCCAGTAGGATAAAAGATTCTGATTTTAAATATGATAAAGTATAGATTTGATTTAATATGGCAGCATAAGTGGTTAATTTTTTCTCAGATGTCTTCAGATGATTTCTCCCAGAAGGGTATATCTTACTGCATTTGTTTCTTTTTTAAATTGCTGAACAGGCCTTTAAGAAGCAGAGAAGAGGAAAGGGAAGGGAAAACATGGAGGTATGGAGCAAAGAGCAAACAAGGTATACAGTAGTGGGTAAGAATTTAAGATAAATTTGGATATCTAGAAAAATATAAATTACAAATGGTCTATACCTCAAAATAAGAAATTTAGACTCTACTGGACAGAATACTGTTGATCCACTGAAATGTTAAAGTACTATTAAGATCTGATTTAGGAAAACTTACCCCCATTGCCCAGGAAAGGAGAGGTTTTAGGAATATAGTGACAGGAAGTAAATAGACAAGACAATATTGGCAACAACCAACAAAGATGATGCAAGTGGTTACTCTCAGGAGTCCCAAACAACCAAAACAGTGTCTGCATCTATATCCACAATTCCATGAAAGCCAAGATCCCAGGGCAGTTCTGAGTAGATGGAATGGTAAAGAATTTTGTACTGGAGAGACCTCCAATGGTGTCCTTTGCCTTCAACCTTTCATATCTCAACTAAGTCTATTAGGTAAGAAAAAAATATATTGCTGAATCAGTCACCCCCAGTTCACCCCAAGTCTTCACTGAGACTTTACAACAACAAAAAATGTGTACATGTACTGTTCAGTGAAAGCTAAGAGAAATTAGTTCTTATTTTCCACAAATATAGTAGAGATCCAATAAGCATTTTTTTAATGGAAGGGAGGAAGGAAGGAAGGAAGGAAGGAAGGAAGGAAGGAAGGAAGGAAGGACCTCCTAGGAGATTCTACATGCACTTTGAAAATTTAGAAAGGTTTTAGTAGATAATATAGGAGGATATCTAAAATAGTGACTTCTTCCCATAGAGTGAAGTCCTAACGAGTTTCTACATTTCTTTTCCTACCTCTTTGCCTCACCTTTAGAATTAGAATTAATTCACACACATTAGAATTAGGATTCATTCCATTATTTCCTCTGCTTCTGATGCTCCAATTTTATATGTTATACCTTTTAAGATCATTCCATAAGTGGGCAATTAGAGAATTGAGGGTCTATTCAATTTTTCAATCTATTTTCTATTACTCAGATTATATGATTTTAATTAATCTATTTTCAAGTTTACTAACTTTCCAGCATCATTACATCTGCTGTTAAGCTCACTTGGCAATTTCTTTTTTATTTGAGGCTTCGTATTTTTCAGTTCTAGACTACTTAAATGGTTCTTCATGCTTTCTGTTTCTCTGCTGAGATTTCCTGTATTTCCATTCATTCCTAACATGGTTTCCTTTATTTTCTTAAGTGTAGTTAAGTAGCTGCTTTAAAATCATTGTCCTCTAATTCTAACATCTCATTCACCTTGGATTTGCTTTCTCTCTTGAATATGAATCATATTTTTCTAGTTCCTAATGTTAATTTGAGATTATATCCTAAATATTATGTTTTACTTTTTTTTCTCTCTTTTTTTGGTACTGGGGATTGAACTCAGGACCTCACGCTTGCCAGGCAGGCACTGTGCCGCCGAGCTACATCCCTGGTCTAAATATTATGTTTTAGAAACCAGATTCTTTTCTATTCCTCTGAAAAATATAGATTCCCTGTTTCAGCAAGCAATGATTTAGCAGGACTCAAACTGCAAACACTGACTCCCAGGGAACATCTTGAAGCTCAATTCAGTTCTTTATTTTGAGTTTGTTCCACACATTTATGGTTTGGTGTTTAGCAAAAGATCAATGTTTAACCAAGGGTCAGAGTTTATAACAGAACTTGAACTTTATAACCTGAAGTTCTCTGAAGAAGCTGCATCTATATTAAACATCCTGTTGACTGCTTAACCTTGGCTGACTAGAACATTGTGATTGTGAGGACATTCTCATAACTAAAAGATCAGCTTCCCAAATATGGACCTAAGCTTAGCAGACCTTTAGCCCCCACCAACCCCAAAGCTAAAACTGTTACGAGGTGGTATCTGATATCTATAGAAATCCAAGTCATGCTGTAGCCTGCCTACTTGATGCTTCTGCCAATGTAATTGGTAAACACATTGATTTATGACTTTCTTTGGTTCTGTGACCATGACGTTCATGTTATCTCTTCCATGGAGGAAAATGTTATTCAGAATAACAAGAATCCAGGTTTCTAGGCCATGATCATTAATACTTGGCTCAGAATAAACTATTTTCTTATTTCCTTTAAAGCAGAGTTGTTATTTTGTTACAGGAAATAATACTGGAGGTGAAATATGAAATATTATGTTTCCCAACCCGTTAGCTGTATGATACACTGAGTTCTTGTTCTCTAAAAATCAAAAACTGAATTCTAGGAACAAAGGAGGTTAAGAGTAGGAAGATATTTATTGATAGGAAAGCTCCTGAAGGGCAGGAAAGGGACCCAAGTGGAACCCCGGGGACCCCACTTTTTAAAAAATTCTTTTATTGATACTTTTTAGGTATACAATACATTTACATTTATCATTGGGTGCTTGTACCTGTACATGATGTATCTTGGTTCTTATTTTTTTCCCCATTACCTGTGTGCCCTTCACCCCTCTACCCTTCCCTATTTACATAGATTTCATTTCCATTTCTTTTCTTTTCTCATAATTTTTCCTTTCCCTTCTTTCCTTTCTCCTTCCCCTCCAACTATCCCTACACCTTTGGACATTTTCTTATTTCAAATTATCAATTATTCATTTTAATCCTTATTTACACTTTCAGTTTCTCACTCTAGAGAATCTATTCAGTATTTACACATGTGTCCTAGCTGGATATAAGGTCAACACTCAAAAAACAATACCCTTTTTATACACAGATAGCAGACTCACTGAGAGAGAAATTCAGGATACAATTCCTTTTACAATAGCATCCCCCAAAAATGAAATACCTAGGAATCAATCTAACAAAGGAAGCAAAAGACCTCTACACTGAAAACTACAGCACTCTGAAAAACGAGATGGATGAGGATATAAATGGAAAGACATCCCTTGTTCCTGGGTAGGAAGAACCAATATAGTGAAAATGGCCATGCTTCCAAAACTACTATATAGATTCAATGCAATGCCAGTTGAAATTCCAACAATATACTTCACAAAACTAAAGAAAACAATCCAAAAATTCATTTGGGGACCCCACTTTTCAGAAGAGTTTTATAGGGTTAAACTCATGTGAATACAACATGGGCCACAGCCACGAACATCCAATAAGGTTACAAGTATAGTCACTTAGGTAATGGTGGTCCAATTGGGAAACAAGTCACGTAATAAGCGTAGATGGAAAAAACAAAGATTCTTCTAGGAAGTGGTGGGTCCAGAGGTCTCTGGTCACCCACCGGGGTGGTTGATGTCTGTCTAGACCTCATTAGGTGCAGTGTTTGTTCTCTGAGGAAGTATGTAGGTCTGGTCATCTTGTCTTTATCTTGAGGTCTGGTTTTCAGCTGATGTGTCTCTGGTGCAGCTGTGGTGTGTTTCACCTTTGTCCTGACCCTCTTGAGGACCTAGCCCTATCTGACTGCCTATAATAGTTCTACTTAACTCATCTATCTACAATAATTTTACACGACAGCATATTCTCATCCTAGCTCTCTGCAGTTTTCCCTTTACTTCCCGAGAGCTGTGATTGCCCTCAACTCTGTCTTTTAATTGTTTAGACTGGAAAACCTGTTCTCTCTCTCCCTCCCTCTCTCCTTCTCTCTTTCTCTCTCTCTGTCTCCTTCCCTCTCTCACCCTCTCCCTTTCTTTCTTCTTTTCTAGTTGCTGAGGATTGAACCCAGAGTCTCATGCTTGCTAGGCAAACACTCAAGCACTGAGCTACATACTCATTGCTTTTTTAAAAAAATTTTTTGAGACTAGGTCTCACTAAGTTCCAATCTGACCTTGAAATTGCAGTCCTCCCTTTGCCTGCCAAGCAGCTGGAGCGCAAGTGTGTGACACCATGCAAAGCCTCTTTCAGAGTATGTTGGTGCCGATGTCAGCTCACCCTCAGACTAAACCCTACTAAAAGGCTAGTAACTCATCCTTTTTCCAAACATCAACTCTTGACCAGAATCTGTCTGCGTTTATGTTCATTGTTCATTCTCCAGTAAATTCAGTCATTGGTGGTTTGAGAGGTTTTCGTTACCTGTGTGTTGGCGGGGGGGGGGGGGGTGTCCAGACCTAGAATTTTATCAGCAAGAGGGTGAGGTACACTGGGAGCTATGCAGTCATCCTGGAAGCGAAAATCCAATATTTCTAATTGATTTATAATCACTGACTGAGCCTTTGTTCTGCACAACAACTGTGCTTTCTCATAGATTATCTCCTCTCTTTCTCCAGGAATCCCAGTGGGAAGGAACTGTTATTTACATTTTACAAATAGAAAAATAGAAGTAGAGAAAGCCCCCAGGCCATACTCCAAATAATACATTCAAACCCAAGTGTTTCAGAATCCAAAGTCCATCCTCTTCTTTTTCATTTTTATTATAATTAACATGTATTAATTGTACCAATGAGTGGAATTCACTGTGACATTTCCATACATGCACATTTTGTCTATTGATCAAGTCCACCTTCCCTTCTACCCTCTCTCATCCTCTCTTCACCCCTTCCCTGTCCCTAGTAGTTCCTCTTCTTAAAGCCAGTCCTCTTAACCTACTCCTTTAAGATATAAAATTAGCTTTCACTATCAAAAAGTGCCCTGGGGCACCAAAGACTGCCCTAGGCAGGCTTCTTAATCAGAAGCCAACTTTAAACTAGTTGATTGCAGGCTTAGAAATTCATTTCCTTATTCACTTAAAGCAGTGCTTCACCAGCTTGCCTTATCATACAAATCACCTGAGGGGAAATCTCTGGCTAAGGATCACAGAATTCTGAATCAGTCTTGAGGGGCAGGGACTGGAAATCTGAATACTGTCTTTACTGGCACTTCAGGTGCTTCTAATGTTTTCCCAGTTTGAAAACACTTATTTTATAAAATCATCACCTGGTATCCAAATACTTTATTCACAACTCTGTGCTTCCTAGAATACATAATGATAGTAATAAGGAACGCTAATTAGCATCTAGCCTTTACCTCAGGCCAGGCCATCACTTTTCTAATTATTCTGCATGTATTATCTTCTTTAATGCAATATATCCATAAGTAGTTATTGTTTTGTAAGAAAACTGAGGTACCAGCTGCCCACAATCAGACCACCAAGTAAAAGGCCAAGGTCTCACTAGGTCAATACCATGACAACTGTTTTTATCCCTCCACTATTCCATCTCCACTTGTCCAGTCTACCACAAACATTCTTAATGAGAATTTTGGGTAAACATATGGCCATGATGCCCTCTTTCACAAAGGCCCAGGAATAAAATGTTTAATTCAGCCTGGAAATAGCACCTCGTTTCTGCCAGAGCACATTGAAGCTTTGGGTTTTGCTTTGGGCAGCTTCAATGGGTCCTGCTACTTGGATTACTTTCAGTGGGACAAATGAACTCCAGAGAGTTCAGCCAACAGATTCACAACATGCACCCAATTATTTCCACACCAGTCTACCTCAGCACTCCTAGTGCTAGGCTGTAATGTATAAATGTGCTACAGAGTCCACAGGTTAAGGAGGGAGGAGAAAATAAATACTAATGGCAACTATTGCAAACTGGTCTATTGACGATAGTCACAATTCTTAGGGGCTTTTGCTGTGGTGGTGAACTTATGGCCTGTGTGCTTCAGTGAGCTGTTTGCATGGTTGAAAGCTCTAAAAGGTTCACCATCACTGGATCTAGCAAAGAAGTTTGAAGTGGAAAACATCATCTATTTCCTTACAACTAGTTATGCTAAAAGCAAGTCTCAGGCTTGTTATTAAGATTCTTAATTAAAATTTTATTAGCAAAGCAAGTATTAAGGAAACCATTCATGTGACTCCTACAGACTAGAGAAGTCCTTCTCTCTTTCCAACCACTCTGACCACTGTGGATAAAAGGCTAATTTTAGGATAAGGCTGAATTTCCACTGGCAGGATTCTGTCACTCTAGGGCCAGAAAGAATCTAGAGTCCATATAGAGAAGTCAGACCGTGTAACAAAATCTACACAAATACCATCACCGTCTTTCCTAAAGTCTTATATACTATTCATGCTATTTTTTCTTTACACAGAATACTTTATTTCAAATGCTTATGTCAGCATACATTTCATAGTTACAAGTCCGTAACTGCTAGCTGGAAGTAAGATAAAGACATATTACTGCCATCCCTTGACATTGTTCTGGATATTCTATATGACATATTCAGAGGCACAAAGAAATTAAAGGTACAACAATTGTGAATATTCCTATTGTTTTCTGAAGTGATTGTTTACCTGGAAAAACACCTATAAATAATAATTTACTAAGATATTCGGGAACAAAATACTCGTTTCAATGCTTTTTATATTAAAAAGGATACAACTACTGGAAAAAATGTGGTTATAGCTAGGAATATTCAATAAAATTTTAATAATAAAATTTTTCTATTTTCAAACATACCAAGAAAATAATTAAACATTGTGATATCTGGTGTATGAATTGAAATCAGGTCCTAGAGTGTCACATAGCATACTTACCTGTGTCTGTATCATTTGCTATATCTGTCTTTACTGAATACTTGCCATTAGCAGCTTGAAGGATTTGGAGTTTCTGCTCAGAATAAATTCAGGCACCACTTGGAGAAGCAGTGCTCAAAATTATAAGACATTAATTCTGTAGAGTAGCTCACTCAAACACAACAACTGTTTTTCATTTTTAATTTCCATGTTCTGAAATTAGTGAGAAAAGTCTCATTAAAAGCTAAGAGTTACATATGCATATCAAAGTACTGCTTCCTGCAAGACTCTGCCCATTCCTAGGGATTTGAATGGCCAGCTCTTTATTTCAGGGAATGGAGAGATGCCAGAATTCTGAAAATTTTCTTAAGAACCCCATTTTACCTCTCAATAAACATTCCTCAAACTAGATTCAGTACAGACTTCCTGAAGGCTGTCTCCAGACAGAAAGCATGAGGCATACGGGCTGTCCAGTATATACCTACCACCACGGTCTGGCAGTCAGGGACTGCAAAACTTTTTATGTAAGATACACACACACACACACACACATATTTTTATTTTTTTTGGTACCAGGGATCGAACTCAGGACCTTGCGCTTGTGAGGCAGGCAGTGGCACCACTGAGCTAAATCCCTGGCCCATATTTCTAAAAATAAGGAATATTCACTTCTAATCCACTCTGCCCCCCTTGAACCAATCATTCATTTATTTCAAACTAATTTTATGGAGTTCCTTCAGGGGAAGGGGTTGTGCAATACTGGCTAATACTTATTTGCTTCTTTCATCCTCTTCCCCACCCTCCTATGTTTTCTCTTTTGCTCACTCTGAGTGATAGTAGCTCTGAATTATCTGAGAAGTCTGTCCCTGGAGCCTGCACTCTCTGCTCCTTTCCATGCACTACTTACAGTCACTTGCCTGCTGAGGACTGCAGGTCTGCTTGTCTGAACTTGGGGCTTGGGCCTCCTGTCATGTTCTTCATCTTAGCGTAGCTTGTCTCTTTTTTGTATCGTGTTTCTCAGGCTACAAACTCCAGCTAGAGATCCAGGGCCACACTGTAGTGTTTCTTCAGTCCTCAGCCGTCCCCTTATAACAATCCTTCAGGCTCCGGTAAAAGAGCTCCTGACACCTGCTGATCTCTATCACATGCTCCCTCAGAGACAAAGGTTGCAGCTTCCTACTCAAAGAGAAATCATGCTAGAACTCCTGGTGTCCATTCATAAAATGCCTCCTGGCCTCACCCTGGAATTTCATCTTCTTGGAAAAAGTCAGTTTTCTTGAAGAGAAAGACTTCACTTTTTCCACAATTTCAGAAATTTCCTTTGGTTTCAATTTTTTGTATCTTGGAGACCATGGATTTTTTGAAATTTTGAAACAGTTCAAGGTAATCTTTAGTGGAATGACAAGTTGTTCCTCAAATTCCTAATTCTCCTGGCAACCCTGAATATACTTCAGCTTCATCTGTACTGGAACTTCCTTCATAGGATTTTTGTCACCTCTTAGGTGACATTATAGCTAATGTTGAGTTGTTTTTTACTAAACTAAAACCTCAGTATTCAGGTTTCTTGGCAGTGTTGGCACTTTGCAATAAATAAGTGAGTTTTCGGTTGTAATTTTGGCATTCATCTCTAAAATGTTCACCATCATTAGCCTAAAGAGAGAAATAATCTCCTATTTTAATGAGTTTTTTCGGACTACTAATAAATCTTAAAATTTGTATATGTTTATTTTCCATTTGTAAAATGTCTATTTATATTTTTGTCCACTTTACAGTTAGTTTTCTTCCTATTTTGCTCCTCTCTAGCAGATTATTATATATTGTAAGTTTAATTTTTACATATAATATGCATTGTCTAATGGTTTGTCTTTTATTTCTAGATTTGCTTTAATAATAATTTATGTAAAGTTGAACATTCTTAAGTTTCTGGGTTTCTTCTTTTGCTTTAAAAATATTCACTAGAGCAAATGAAACTACAACAAACATTTTAGATGGTACCTACAATTGTTTCTTAAGCCAAATTTCTAAACATTCAATTAGTAAATTAATGAGGTGGAACATTTTTAATATTCTTAATGGACAGTGCCAAATTTTTCTGCACAAGATTGTTATGGCCTTTTATCCATCTAGCAGAGACCAAGCAATCTTGTTTCACAACACTCCTTTCTTTTTTATATATATATACTTTAAATTTTTTTTAATTTGCACCTTTACATAATCTCTCTTGGTTCTTATTTTTCCCCCTTCCCCTGACCTCCCTTCAACCCCACCACCCCTCCCTATTTACAAAGACTTTGTTTCCATTTTTTCATTTTCTTGTATTCCATTCCCTTCTTTTCTTTCCCCTACCCCTCCCACTTTCCCTTCCCCTTTGCCCTTTCTCTTCCTATTTCACATTATCTATTATACCTTTTAGTCCTTATTTACACTTTCAGTTTCTCACACTAGAGAAACTATTCAGTATTTATACATGTGTGTCCTATTTATTTCACTTAAGAGTATGGACTCAATGTGCATCCATTTAGCTATAAATGCCTCTAATGTCTCATTTTTTTATGACAGAGTGGTACTCCATTTTATAAAAAACCGACATTTTCTTTATCCAGTCTCCAGTTGATGGGCATCTGGGCTGTTTCCAAGTTTTAGCTATCACAAACTGTGCCGCTATGAACATGGATGAACATTTATCACTGTGTTATGATACTTTTAATTCTTTGGGGAAGATAACCAGCAGGGAAATACCTGAGTCAAATGGAACTTGAGGTCCTAGTTCTTTGAGGTATCTCCATACCGATTTCCACAGTGGTTGCACCAGTCGACACTCCCACCAGCAGTGGAGCAGGGTTTCTCTTTCCCCACAGCCCCACCAGCATTTGTTATTGGTTGATTTCATGATAGCAGCCATTCTTTC
>NW_004624748.1:20877673-20901033 GCF_000247695.1 Heterocephalus glaber
GCTTGTGAGGCAGGCTCCGGAACCACTGAGCTAAATCCCTGACCAACCCTTTTCATTCCTAATTGCATGGATTTGGGCCTTTTCTTTCCTTTATCTGATAAAGTTGGCTAAGGGTTTATTAATTTCCTTTATTCTTTTGAAGAACCAACTCTTGGCTTCATTGATTCTTTGTATTGTTTTCTTAATCTCCATTGCAGTGATTTCTGCCCTGATCTTTATAATTTCCTCCCTTGTATGATCTTTGGGTTTGTCCTGCTCTTCTCATTCTAGAAGCTTGAGGTTCAGCATCAGGTTGTTTAATTGGGCACGCTCTGTTTTCCTAATGTGCTTATTCACTGCTATGAAGTTCCCTCATAAGACTGCTTTCATCGTGTCCCATAAATTCTGATATGTTGTATTGTCATTGTCATTTAATTATAGGAACTGTCTGATATCTTCTTTAATTTCATGTGTGACCCATTGGTTATTCAGAAGTATGTTGTTCAATTTCCATGTGTTTATGAAATTCTTGTGGTTTCTTTTGCTATTGATCTCCAATTTCATCGCACTATGGTCTGATAATATATAGGGGATAACTTCAATTCCTTTGCACTTACTTAAACATGTTCTGTGAGCAAGTACGTGGTCTATTTTGGAGAACAACATGTGTGCAGCTGCAAAGAATGTGTATTCTGATTTTGTGGGGTGGAACACTCTGTTAAACATCTGTTAAGTTCATTTGTTCAAGAGTTTGATGGAGTTCTAGTATTTCGTTGCTTGTTTTTTGTCTAGTTGATCTATCTATTTGTGACAGTGGGGTATTGAGGTCCCCCACTACTGTTTTAGTGCTTATATTATTTTTCATGTCCATTAGTATTTGTTTTATATAGCACAACACTCCTTTCAAGTACTCAGCATCTCATACTTATTTTTTCATTAACTCTACCTCACAAAAACATTCCTAATCATAATCATTCCTCTATATGGCCACATCTCTTGCTAAATCTTAAAAATCTCCATAATGGGCTGGTGCCCTCTTCCCCCACCCCCCACCCCCCACACACAAGATAACACTTTTTTCTGAATATCTCCTATAGTTTCTGGAGCAAAAAAAAAAAAAATTGTGGCTTTTTATCTAGATGTCCCCTCTCCAAAGTCTTCTGTGCTCATAGGTGTGGCTTTTGAGAGGTGCCTGGATCATAGGTGTGTGATAAATGGATCAGTTCACTGATTGGTTTAGCATAGCTCTGATACAGATGATGGGAAGGCCCACCCTGGGTGTGGTTAGCACCAACCAATAGGTTTGTAGCCTACAATAAAACAGGTAAAGGGTTCTCACCGCTTGCTGCTTTTTTAGGCCTGCCTCAACTCAAACTATTTCTCTTCCACCACACGGCCCTGCCTTGGAGCCAGCCAGCTATGGACTGAAACCTCTGCAAACGGTGAGCTGAAACAAGCCTTTCCTTCTTTAACTTGTGGGTGTTGGGCATTTTGTCCCAGCAATGAGAAAGTAACCAAGAGAGGAACCTCTTTTCTTTTCAAGCAGTTTGTATCACTGCTAGTTATAAACTATACCTTAGTAGAGCCACTAATTTTATCTTTCTAGAGGGATGGCTTTTATCCTTTGAGCTTCATAGCATTGATGAATATAAATTGCATTGTGTCTTCTTCACAAAAGAGACAGTATGAAGCAGGAAGAGGTTTAAAGTCTTTCTCCCTGATCCCTGCTTTGAAAGAATATCTGAAAGCAATGTGTCCATGAGTTTGGCTGTCCTAATGATTCCCAAACCTAACACCCACCAGAATCACCTATGGGTTTGTTAAAAGATTGCTGTGGTTTGCATGTAGCAACAGCCTGTAGCTATTAGGAGGTGGGCATGAATTTGAAAAGGCATATTGGGAAGCCATCTCTTCTCTCTCCCTTTTTGCTTCCTGGCTGCTGAGAGGTGACCAGCATTTTCCATTGCACACTGCTGCCTTGAGGTACTAGTCTGAAAGCAATGTAGCCCAGTGACCATGGACTGAAACCATGAAGTGAAATGTATCTTTTCTCCTCTTAGTTGTTAATTTTTGGTATTTTGTCACAGCTAGGGAAAGCTAACAGGAACAGCTACGGTATTGCTAATCTCCTACAGCTTTTCTGATTCAGTATGCCTGAGGCCCTGGGATCTGGTAGGAAGATTTGCATTTCAACATGTCCCAGCTAATACTAATGATAGAGGGCTATTAGCAACACTTGAAAACCACTTATCAGTCCTATCCTCCACTTGTTTTGGTAAGAGAGACTAGCATTTAATAGGCCTTGCTACCAAGTTCTAATCTCTAGAAGTGTCCCTCTTCTTATTAGTTCCATCCTCAGTGACAGTAAAGAACAGCTGTCAGCACCTTCCTCATTATAACCTTTCATATCCTTGAAGACAAATATTAAGTTTTCCTTATTCTCCTTTTCACCTATCTAAAGTCCTGATTCTCTGAGCCTTTCCTAATAATCATATATCCAGCCAGCTCATCATTTTTATTACTCTTCACTGAAGCCCATTTTAAATTTCCACCCCACCCCTACCTCCATCTCTGTTACTAAGAACAAATCTGAGAGAAAAAGACTGTGTTCACATAAACTGTGAATGTATAACTTTATGGCAACAATAATTTATTTTAAATAGTTTCATAGGAGTTGATGATTTTTTTTCCTCCATTTTTATTTGAAAGATCAGAGTACAACACAAATAACAGGAAACTATTAACCACTTTCTTCATATTTATTTAAACATAATCAGCTACATCAAGAAACACTTATTCATTGATGTATTCCACATTGTTAAACATCTAGAATGTACCAGGCACTGTGAACATGGTATCTAGTGGATGTGTCATTAACTTCAGCTAAGTCAACTTGCATAGGGACATGCTAACAGTCTGAGAATATTGAATGTTTCCACAACTTCACCATAGTATAGCTGAAAAGATAGTTTTACAATACAAATATTATTTGGGCCTCTTCTAAACCCACTATGTTACTATAAAAATGAATCTAGGTTATAACCAGCTTTTCAGTGTCTTCAAGGAAGCAATGATGTTTTCTATAATTCAAGTTGTATCATTTTTTAAAATAATCATTTCTGTTTTCTTTGAGGTATACAAACACACGTAGTCTGCTTCATGCTGCCATGAATAGCTCTGATAAGTCAAAAAAAACTGGTCGTGTCTGAAATAGACCCCCCTCAAAGTCACTCAGCAATTTCCCCCAGACCCTGAACACTCTTCTGTACTTTAAGGCACCAAAAATTGACATGTATTCTTGATACTGTTCTTTTTTCTTTCTTTTTTTTTTTTTTTTTTGCACTGTGCATGTGGTATTAGAATATTTTACAGTTAACAGTGATCCAGGTTACCATGTGTTCTTCTCTGCATGTACAGTTTAATCCCCTTTCTACCAATTATTGTGGCTTGTGAGAACCCTAGTGTCCAGCAAAATGAATGCATATCAAACAATAAAACCACATTACAAAATAGGAATATCCAAGTTTTAAGATATCTAAAGTCTTCTTCAAGAAAATGAGCATGGGGGAAAAAACAATAAAAATCTGCAGGCAATTAGAGCTTGTTGGAAAGACTTTGGTTTAACAGTAGGCATCACATGTCACTAGCTGTTGCTAGTCAGTGGCTTCAGAGGATTTGAAAGAAAAGAGAATTGATTTCCAATGGATACTACCAGGACCCCATTTCTTTAGAAGATGTGCTAATTCTACCCCTCCTGGCATCTGTTTCTTTGCTTCCAGGAACATATCTACCAGGCCTCATGAGAAAATGAGACAAGAAGTGAACTCATCAGCAAACATTAGAACTTCATACCCTCTAAACTAATTTTGAAACCTTTTGTGGAGATTTAAATAAACTGCTAGTGAATTGAATTCAACGTTACATTAAAATAATAAGCTACCACCACTAAGCACAATTTGTTACAGGAAATTTGTTAGTGAACAACATAGAAAAAGCCAAGTAAGAAATATTACAGGACAAGCTCAGTATTTGTGAAAAAGGAATTTAATCAAAATTTATTTTCATTTTTAATTTTAAGTTTTCTAAGAAGTCTCTTAAGAAGACTATTTTCCTATAATGATGAATACCTATATCAAATCAAAAGGAAATATACTTAATGGTAAAATACTATAAGCATTTCTATTAAAATAAAAATAAAGCAAGGAGGCCTACTGTGATAATTATGCAACATCCCTATCTTCTTTCAAAAACATATTAAGCTCACACACATTTTTTTAGGCACTGAGGGTATACTAACAAAATAGTCTATTATGAAAATTCTGACTAAACAAAAAGATAGAAAGATAAAGCTATTGGAAAACTACAGAAAATTGTCATTTATAAATAATATTACTATGCATATAGAAAAATGTCAGACAAACTGAAAACATAAATTAAAACATAGATTAAGAACATAAATGCCTCTATCTTAGTCTGTTTAGGCTGCAATAATAACAACCAACCATAAACCATCTGGCTTATAAATAATGGAACTTTATCCCCATTCTGGAGGGTAGGAGTTGAAAATCTATAAGACCATACCAGCACAGCTGAGTTCTGGTGAGGGTTCACGTCCTGGATAGGCAGCATTTTCTCACTGTGTCCTCATGCAGCAGAGAAGACAGGAAGCTGCTACCTCACAGATGCATTAATCCCACTCAAGAAAGCTCTTGCTCACAATCCAATCACCTACCAAGGTCTCCACTTCCTACTAACACCATCTTAGCATTTATGTTTCAACATGTGAATTTGGGGGTGACACAAACATTCTGTTTATAGCTGACTCCAAATTAATATTGGGAGGAAATGTAATACAAAAGAAAAAATAGCTAGGGACTTTACTAAGGAATGTACAATACCAATATGAATAAAACTAAATTTACAGAAAAATCCCAGAAAAAATGTGATAAAATGGAGAGAAATACAATATCAATTTCTTCCAAAATAATATACATAACTTGAGTGCAATTTAATTAAAATTCCAATGGGGTTTTTAACTTGACAGAAGTGATTTTGATTTTACTATGAACAATAGAAGCAAGAGATGCCAGGAAAATTTTGAAAAATATAAAGAATAATAAGGTTTTTCTTTACCAGATATTTAAAAACTTCAGAGCCATTGTAAAAAAAAATTCCAAGTGTTTGATATTACAAGAAGTTTCAAGCATAGTAATAAGGAATTCAACAAATGATTTAGATAAAGTCAACAATTTGGAAATAATCTATTTAGAACCTAACTTTTCAAATGGATTAATAAATCATACATAAAAATATAAATGTTCCTCAGAAAACTAAACAAAAATTTACCCTAAGACTCAACAACTCTACTCTTAGTATACTCAAAATAATTAAAAACAAGTATTGAAACAAATATTTATACACACATGTTCATAGCATACTATACACAAGAGCCAAAAAGAAACTTCCCAAATGTCCATCATCTGATGAATGGATAAACAAAAAGGGGTATATCATAGAATATTATTCACACAAAGGATTGAAGTACTTATATAGACTGTATTATGGATGAACCTCAAAAATATTTAACTAGGTCAAAGGAAAAATACAGGAAAGTTCACAATATGATTTTGTTTATATGAAATATCCACATTAAGTCCACAAAGACAGAAAGCAGATTAGTGGTTGTCAGGAAGTGGACTACAGACCGAGAATGACTGCTTAATGTGCTTGGAGTCTCCTTGATGAAATATTTTGAAACTAAAGGTGATAGTTGCACTTCATTGGGAACATACTAAATGTCACTTTAAAATGGTTAATTTATGTCAGATGAATTTCACTTCAATAAAAATATAAATAAATAAAACCAGAAAGGAAAATATGGGTGTAAAATTTAGATTTGGAGGTCCTGTCTAAATACAAAATCATGAGAGAAATCAGAGGAAAGGATGCATACTCTTGATAGCTGAACATGTTTAAAATTTGTTGAGTTAAATAATAAAACTCTACTACATAGGTATGATTCTCAAGAAATACATGAGCCGTTATGTTCCTGAGACAGCCCTTTCCTGTTCATAATTCTTCACTGTTTCTCTAACCGCTTCTAGGAAAAATCAGCACCTCTTGTTAGTCTGATCTACAGCACCAGCTTAAAGAACATCAACCATATTCATAAAATCGCTGTTCCACCCCTTACCAACAGCATGAAATACACCTTAGTGTAGGGTTTATGAAAACACTCTCTATCCTCACAAAGTGTTGAATTTAAGAAGGAGCAAATCACAGCAAGACTTGTCATGTCTCAGTTTGGTTAATCTATAAACAGGTTTTATTAGATATTTATTTAGATGCTCTGTACAGATTGCTTTGTTTAATTTTCAAATTAAGTTTTCAGGTTGGCAGTGGAGTTTCAAATACTTAAATCTAGAAAGGCAGCAGCTTTTAACCTTTGTGCTTCTCTTCTGAAAAGCTAATTAGGAAATTAAATCCTTTAGGACTACATCCTTAAAATTGTTGGCTTTGTAATGCTGATGGGAACAATTCCACTCACCTGCTATTTTGGTGGCAGCTCTTGATTAGTCATTGGTATAAGATATTTAAAGAAATTTTAAAGGATTAAAAAAATAATTTAGAAGCTCCACCACCTTTGTTAATATTAGAAACTTTATTGCTTGGAAAATTAAATCTGAACAGAGAAGTCTTTTAGATTGTCTCATCACTCTTGGCTAAACATTTTCTTAATTTATTACACGCTTGATCAGTTGGTAAACTTCTGGGATGATTCCTAGCTGTGGTGTCAGCTGGAGCTCCAGAGCCTGACCATTATCTCTGTGAGTGCCCTGGCACCCTGTGGGCTCACACTACAAACAGCTGGAGTCCACTGAGGAAAGGAAACTAAATTTTTTTCTACCTCCGAAGGTGTTCCCAGCCCACCAGCACTTGGAATGCTCAGCTTCAAAATTTCCCTTTTCTCCAACAGAAGGTTATATTTACTGCTATGACCCTTGGCCTCTTCAAATTAGCTTAAAATACCTTCTTATACTGGAGACAGTTTTTTCTCTTTTACCTTAAATGTGCCCATGATCCTATGATATCTCAATACAGAGGAGACCCAGGTTTGTGTGATTTCAATACGAGCTTCCTAAGACTTAACCTGTCAGCACTTTGATTTGGACTACTTTCTCTGAAACACCAACTGTGGACAGCATATTTCTTGTTCATTTAATCCTCAAACACAGATCCATACTAGTATTTTTTTTTTTCATTAGACACACGCTTAAGGGTTTGTCTTGCATCTGGCACTTTCTCAGGCCCAGGTGATAAAACACAGACACAGGTCCTGCAATATGTATAATTTAACAGGAGAAGCAGAAGTAAAAACAAGAAATTCACATATGTTGTAGGTGCTGTAGAGGAGAAGAGAATTCTTTCCCCAACATCACGGAATCACCTATAGCAAAGAAAAGCATGTAATAAAAGTTCCATGTGACATAGAAAATTTCAGAAATGAAGACCCCAACAAACAGGTATTTTACTGCTAAGGTTTATGAAGAGCAAATAGTCATGTGATAATCTGATTGGACAAGGAGGAAGCTATGGCAATAAACTGGTGTGGGGGGGTTAACATGATTTGTTTGTTCAGACTCTTCTTGGTGTCCTATCTCTGAGGATAAGGCTGTTCCTTTTGGGTGGGGTTTAGAGAGATTACCTCTCAAATAAGGGTCTTATGACCACTTTGGAAGAAAGTCAAAGAATTGTTTTATGGCCTGCTTCAGGAGAGAAAGGCAGAAGTCTATTTTTCCCAAATGCCAAGGTGCCATGTTTTAAGGTAGCATGTGTAAATAGACTATAAACTACTCTTCTAACAGGCAGCTGAGCCTCAGGCAATCACAATCAGCAACTGTTCAAACCATGTCAAATAAGACCTATGTTAGCTGTGACTAATTAGACTGTCTCTGTACCTCACCTGTATTTCCTGTGTGTCAGATCCTGTTCTCTGGCATATATGTAACCTCTACACATGATGGGGCAGAGCAGCCTGATCCATTTTAGAGCTAGACAGCTGCCTGATTCTAATAAAAATAAAAGCCAATTAAGATCTGCAAAACTAAATTCCCCATAGGTTTGTCTTTTAACAAGTCCTACAAAAGTGAGGGCTTACTTTTGCCTTCAGGTATGGGGGTCCAGGATGAACTTGATCTTGAATTGAAAATAGTATGCTTGTAAGTGGATGAGGTTAGTAAAAGCAAAATGGAAGAGAAGAAAGCATTGCTGACTGACGACCTGAAGATGGTCTCCATCAGTTCCTTCTTGGTATATGCATGATGCTGCTCACCTCGAGTTGGAGTCTAATTCCTCTACCCTTCGATATGAACTGATCTTAGTGACTCACTTCTAACTAGTAGAATGTGGCAGAAGTGTACCATGTGACTTCCAAGGCTAAGGGAGAAAAGCTGTACTTCATGTCCCTAGTGTGTTTGCCATACTTGCTCTTAGAACACAGACTCAGTGTTATGAGGAAGCCTGGATCCCATGGGGAGGAGATGAGGGTCCCCAACTCCCAGCCCACAGCCAGCATTAACTGTCAAACTATGAATGAGAACAACTTTGAGATTACATCAGCCCCAGCCACCAACTGGCTATAACCTCATGAGAGAAAACAAGCAAGAATCATCTAACCAAGTTCAGTTAGTTTCTACCATCATGAATGATTATAAATAATAAATGATGGTTGTTATTTAAAGCCACAACATTTTGAGGTAATTTTTAAATACAACAGTGGGTAACTAGAACATAGACAAGGAAGCATCAATGATGATACAGAGACACCAAACAACAGCCTGGCTTTGGCATTGCAAGTCTCTCAAGTTGAGCAAGGAGGAGAGAAGGAAAGCTCAGCATAAGGCTGCAGGGTCAGAAGAAGATAGAGACGGTCACGGTGCCGTTCAGATGGTAAGGAATCCATCCTGTGTGAACAGGAAGTGGGCTTAAAGGGGAAGAAGAGGTTAATAGGATTACATCTAGCTGCAGTGTTAGAAGGTTTGAGGATACAAAAATGCTACATTCAACCCAGCAGGAGAGAATGACAGCCCTGAACTAAGGCAGAGCAGTAGAGACGGAGGGGAGATGATAGGTTCAAACATGCTAAGAGAAAGAATCTATCCAATTTCATGACTCTCATAATCACTCTCTTGTTTCTAGGACAAAATACCCAACATCCATAAGTTAAAGGAGTAGAGGTTTCTTGGCTCACAGTTTATAGACGTTTTAGTCCATTATCAGCTGGTTCCAAAGCAGAATGATGTGGCAGAAGGACACGGCAGTGGAAAAACTGTTTATGGCAAGTCAGGGAGGGAGGAGAGAGATCAAGAGTGGAGGAAGGATATATATATATATATCACACCCATGAACCAGTCACTTGCCAAAGGCCCCGTCTATGAGCACCTGAGGCTTTGGGGGACATTTTAGATATAAACCGTAACAGAGAGTGTCTGGATCTGGAGTTTAGAGGAAGGAGAAATCTAAGAAAACTCATTCATTCGTTAAACTCTGGACTGAAAGTCTATTAAATATCAAACATGTTTCTAGGCCTTAAGGATGAAGCAGTGAATAAGACATACTGAGCCATCATGAGCTTATATTTTAGTTTGGAAGAAAGACAATAAGTGGGCTTTGTGAGTTTAAGGCTCATTTAATTTCCACTTAGTGCCCTTCCTATTAATCTGCCTTCTTATTTATCACGTAGTATAGAGGAGAAATGGATAACTTTCCAGGAAGTAAAACGAACTCTTTGGTTTAATATACTGAAGATGATCCCCAGAGGAAGACTAGCTAGGAGCTGGAGAGAGTTCAGTTTTGAAGGGCTTGCTCCTCTATAGTCTTAGACTAAGCATGGAAACCCAGACACCTAGGGGTCAGCAAAATCCCCTGAACTATCTATTGTGTCTTCAGTAGCAGACACTAGTGGCACAAAGCAAAAAAGAAGCTTGGGGGACTTATTCCAACAAGGGGGGAAGTGATTCTCACTTTTTCTTCAAAAATTTTTGAATTCAACAAATATCCATTGTTCTGACTTGGAGCCACATTATAGAGAAAATAACAAAGAAACTCCCTCACTTTATGGGGCTTCCTTTATGTTACGAGGGACAGATTGGGCCGGGGATTTAGCTTAGTGGTTTTGCCACCTGCTGCACAAGCGCAAGGACCTGAGTTCAATCCCCTGTACCAAAAAAAAAAAAGAGAGAGAGAGACAGATAGACAGGTAAAGAAACAAAATAATACCAGTATGTTAGCTTTCTATTTCTGTTGTCACAGGTTGTCACACACTTAGTGGCTTAAAACATCGTACAATTATTTTCTTATAGTTGTGGAGGTCAGAAATCTGAAAAAGCATCTTATGGATTATAATCAAGGTGTCAGCAGGACAGTGTTCCTTCTGAGAATCCATTTTCTTGCCTTTTCCATCTTCTAAGACCACTTGGCTTCTCAGACTCTTTGCCCCTTCCCACAGTGACATCACTCTGACCCAGATTGGCACATTTCCTTCTCTGACTCTGATCTTCCTGCCTCCCTCTTATAAGGACACTTGTCCCACTTGGATTATCCAGGATAATCTCTCCATCTCGATATCCTTTGCTTAATCACATCCACAAAGTTCTTTTACTATATGTGGTGACATAATGACAGGTTGTGGGGATTAGGATGTGAACATCTTTGAGGAGCCATTATTCAGCTGACCACACTCAAGTGCTGGTTGCTATGAAGAAAAGTAAAGTGGAAGAAGCAGAGAGAAAGTACACTGGGAGAAAAGGAATAAAATGAGTCAGAGGGAGTTTCTTCATGTAAGGGGTGCACTTGGGATTTTATTCTTGATGTGTTGGAAATCTTTGAGGTTTGGCTGCTCCACTGTGGCATGATTTTACTTAAAGTACTGAAGTCTAATTTTCATTGTGGTATGGAGCACATTTTCAAGGAATTTTATTCCAAAGAGAAATAGAAAAGAGGGACTGAAAGGCATTGTGTGGTCAAGGGAGGTATTTTTGTTCCTGTTTTGATTTTTCTTCTCTTTTTTAAAGATTGACAGTATTTCAGCAAGAATGTATACTGATGGGAATTGTCCAGTAAAGAGGGAAAGTGGATGATACAGGAATAGGAGATAAAAGCAGAACCACAGTCCTTAGCTAGGCGAGAGGGCAACAGAATCTAGTGAACAAGGGAAAGGTTGATGTTGATAGGAACAGAAATCATTTGTCTTTTGTTAATTTGGGGAGGGGTAAAATATGAAGGAAGGGACAGATGCATGCAGAACAATACAGTACACCTATTTTTTCCAGTAGAATCAGAAGTGAAGGCATTGCTGAGAAAGAGACAGACAGACCAGAGTAGAATTCTTGATGGCCACTGGAGAGAGGAGTAAGTATAAAATATTTATTTAAGAGACTAGGAGAATGCATTGACTAGAGAAATGTTGCAGGTGTCCTGGGCAATGTTGAAAACCTCTTAAGGGTTGTAGCCATTAACTTCAAACCAGCAGGGTTGTGTGCATGTTTTTTTTTTCTCAGCTATGATCTGCTGCTAAGGAGCACTAATGGACAATGTGTAGAGGTGGATTTAATTAGGGTTACAGAGGAGAGAGAGAAAGGGAGAAGAGATTAGAGGGTAGGTGCAAGGGAGCAATTGTAAATATGGACTGTGGAATCTAATTGGATAAAGGATAAAAAAGTGAAGAGATGAGACACTGATATGAAAAACAGGGTCAATGGATAAAAGGTCCCAGTGAGGTGGAAAAATGTTGGTGTAAAGGTCTTAGACTGGACTGAAAATATAGGAGGTGGTGATCAGTGGGAAGCCTAATGGTAAGATTTCGAAGCTACAGTATATGTATTGATGTGAGACAAACATTGGTTTGCATAACTAAGGTGCAATGGGACATGAAATCACTGGAGACAAAGACAAGATGTTGGGTCAATTATCCATGTTGGTATTAAAGACACAAAAATGACAGTGGGATACTGATAGTGAAATTTCCAATAAGCTGAGCCTAAATTCTTCAAATAATGAAGGTAAAACAGTAGAAGGATGGTAAGTGATTATTGATAGGAGGAATATCAAATAGTCTAATCAAAGACATTTGGAAGAGGAAGGAGCCAGGGAGAATAATGATCTGGAGAGTGATGAAGAACCTCACCACTCTACAATGGCATGTGGAGAGCTAGAAGAAAACAAGCATCACTTGAGAGATTTACCAGGAAAGCACTAACCTTAAGGGGAAAATAGATTTCTGTGAGAGCAAGATGAAAGGAAGGTTGAAGTTGAAGATTGAGGGAATTTTGCTGATGATGCATTTTGAGTTCCACTTAATGAGTTCAAGACAATCCAACTGCAAGGGTTAGCGGCTCAGAGAGGAGAAGGCTGAAAAGGCTGCACAGAGCCACTATGAAGATAATCCCTGGAGGGCTTGGGGTTTTTGTGGGGACTGGTAAGGGACTTACTTTTGGGGGGTGGTAAGGGACTCATGGGTTTTAATCCCGCTATTCCCTTAAGTCAGGGTCAGCAAACATGTTCTGAAAAAAAACCCAATAAGAAACATATTAGACTTTGTGATCACATGGTCTCTGCCACGGACACTCAGTTTACCTGCCACTGCAGAGTAAAAGCAACCATGGATAAATGAATGGATGTAGCAGAGTCCCAGTAAAACTTTATTTGGAAAATCAATCATCTTGCTGACCCTTCCCTCAGGCAAGTATAATGGCTTGTGTCTAGAAGTCCCCCCAAAGCCTCATGCACTCAAAGGTGGAGTTTTGAGTTGGCTGCATCTAGGGTATGTGAATGTGGATTAAAGGTGTGTGAATATGGATTAAGGCTGTGGCAATTGAATCAGTTCACTGATTGGTTACCATTGTTCTGGGTGTAAGTAATGGGAAGCCCCTCCCTGGGTGTGGATAGAATCAACCATCAGGCTCGAATGGAGTAAAAGCGAAAGATGGATGGGAGGCTGCTGCTGCCTGCTGCTTCCTGCCTGCTCTGCCATGCACTATTTCTCCTCTGTCGTGCCAGCTTGCCTTGGAGCCAGCAGATTATCTACAAATTGTGAGCCAAAATAAGCCTTTCCTCCTTTAACTTGTGGGTACCAGGTACTTTGTATCAGTAACGAGAAAAGTAACTAAGGTTGGTTGAGCATTTCTGAAGACAGTTATCTTAGGCACTTGTGGTGATAAAGCAGGTGAAGATGATTGAAGGAGGGGCTTAGAGGACAGACTATTCTCACTGTAGTTTATGTGATGCCAGGCCCCCTCCTGTGGAGTTTGCACCAAGTATTTTCCTTGATAGTGTTTGGTGGGTCATTCACATCCCACTATGATTTCTCAGGTTTCAGCTTGACTAACTGGTGAATGAGGATCATTTTCTAAGACACAGGTGATGGTTGATGATGGACAGTCATGGCCTGGACAGTGGGGATAGATGAGAAATTTTTATTATGTGGATTTTGAAGTGTCTAGGAGTGATCCAAAAAGGATTACCAGGAGGTATTTGGGTTGGGATCTGGAGCTCAGGACATGCCTATGTGGGGCATATAGACAAAAGGGTTTTCCGCAGGTAAGGGAACTGAAGACTCACTTGGCTCCAATTGGAGGCCATCACTGTGGGAAGAACATGGGCAGGGATATTCAGATGTAGAAATCTATCCTCTGAGTCCTAAGGTTTCCCAATTTTAATATCTATAAAAATCAATTTATGTTTTCCAAATCTCAGCCTTCTTTGTATTGAATGATCCCTGAGATGCTGAAGAATATGAGACAGAAAGTGTCCCCCAAGTTCAGATTAGAAAAAATGCACTACTTGTTTGAGGTTACTTAATATAGAAATGAGTGCATAAAAAAATCTTGAATATTCTGAAATTTTTCAGTATAGTAAGACTGATTAATGAATTCTGGGTTGATCCTTCTCTTTCCCTTCTGGTAGCTCATTTTTTCTGCCCATCATCACCTCTATAAGAGAACAAAAATGAAATAGTGACGTGATATGTAAATTATTTGACATTACTACCAATTAACAGCTTTCATGGAGGGAAGAAATGGAAGCTGTTGCCTAAGTGAAAGTTTCAGATTGTCTTTTTCTGTGCCCCCAAAATCCAGAAAGTTAGCAAGAAGAGTGGTTAGCTCTTGGAATCAAAAGACCTAGATTTGAGAGGTAGTTTTAGCATGAACAAGAAGCATGACCTTGGGCACCTCACTTAACTTTCCTGCATTCAAAAATGTTCTCATTTACAAAACACCACATGCCAGCATATACCAGACACCTTACAGACTCATTTCATTTTATAATTCCTGCCTAAAACAGGGCTGCTAGGAGAGTTACATGAGAAAATGAATATAAAAGCATGCATAAACCATAAAGCAATAACTACATCAACAGAGGTCATTCTGCAACACTAACCATGTATTTTCAGTGTCTCTAATTGCTTAAAAAAGTGAACTATATTTGCCCACATCTCGAAGCCCTGATTTTTCAGCCCACTTTTCTTTTTGTCCTGCTGGAGTTTTGTTATTGTTTTTACACTACAGAACTAAATCACCAATTTACATATATATACATACATACACATATACATATATATGTGTGTGTATATGTTTTACATTTTATAGCAAAATTGCCAAACTCAGAAAAGGAAAGGTGAATTTCCAAAATTCTTAGGTGACACAAGCCTCAATCCCCTTATAAAATTCACTGTGGCTTTCATAAATCCCTAGTCTAATGCCCTTTCTAAAGCTCCCCTGGCAAAGTAAGGGGTTTGGAAAAGAATCCATAGGAGTGCTCTTTCCTGGATTGAGAAGCCATGGCCACTAGAACATGATGGCATTCTTGCATTATAATTTACACCTGCATTTCATGCATTTTATTCACTGCCAATAATTATTGAATAATTACTGTGTTCTCCCACTGAGGCCTCTCTTTGTACTCCCACTTCTTCCTAGGGTTTCAGCAAGATTGTTGCCTTTTGAAAGTTTCTTCTGAAAAGGAGGCAGGTGGTTTGTAATTCTTATTTTTTTAGCCAAACATTTAAATAGGAAAGCTTTTTACCCAGCAGCCCATCCTGTCTCCTGGTTTCTGCATGCACTGTTTACTAGAGGGATAATAGAAAGTACTTTGTCCTAGAAAGTCACATTTGCTTAAAGACCTTAAAATTCATGTGTTTGTGACTCCCAAGTTGCCTATTTTCATGTACCATCTTCCAAATTTGCTAAGCTGATTTGAATTGAGATAAATTAGATCGTTTGCAGCCCAAGTTGCCTGCCAAATTCAAATTGGCACTTGAAGCACTTTATCTACGTTTGGGGGTTTGTTAGAAGACATGATCATCAAGACTTAGCGACACTGAGGAAGTTCCTTTTATTTTCCTATATGGGAAAACAAGTTAATTTCTGCCATGTTTGTTTTGTTGTTTAGTTTTGGGGGTTTTTCTTCTCTTTTCTTCGCAACAAATAAGTCTCCACTCACCCAGTTAGTCTTAGTACCCATTTTCTCAGTCAGGAGAGAGTTCCGTTTTCTTAGCAGAAAACAAAACTGCAGAAGTAGTAGATAAATCCAAGGCATTATAGACAATTGTGATTGCTCTACCTAGATGATCTTTCATCTACAAAATCATGCTAGTCACTGCTCCCAGGAAATTTTGTTTAGTCTAGAATCTTTACCCATCGTTCTTCTCTGTTAAAACCTAATGATCTTGGAAGGAGATTTCTGTAATTACCCAGTGTTGACTCCGCATTCTAAAGTATTCAATAACCATGACACAACCTCGGTAAATTACAGTGTAATAAAGTCTTTCTTGAACCTGAGTATTGAGATAGAGACAAAAGCTGTTCTGGAGTAAAAGCTTTGAAACAGTATCGGGCTGCTTTGTGTCTTTACTCAACCAGACAACTTACAACCAGAAGGACCTTGCTTGCTTTGGTCCTACAAAATAATCAAATGCTTATTCTTATAAGCAACTTCCATTGGATAAATATAAATATCGGCTAAATTGGTGGTATAATATGACACACAGCTGTGGCTTAGGCATTCCTTTCTTAGTTAACCCTTAAAACAAGGTCTCCATGAAGTTATTGGTTGGGAGGAGGGAAATAATACAATTCTTTGCTTTATAGCAGAGAAATTGAGCTACTTAAAATTGGTTTGGAGATCTAAGCTCTAGACATTCAGAACATCATTTTTGTTCTCAGGGACCCCTTAGTATGAGGAGATTCCAAGTGATTTTCTCATAAGAAAAGGGATGGTTATAAATAGAGCCATAGGAATGTTTGAAAATTCATTTTGTTTTCTTGTAAATAACACATTCCTTTAAATAATATCCTCTATAACTCATATGTCACCTCACCCAGCCACCTCTATGGTGAACTCTCAGATTTGGGAGAGGATAGACTGGCATTTTCTAATGCCCTTATTGTTATTAAAATGTATGATGAGGCTGAAATCTGCCTCCATCTATACTTTAGACATTGGTCAATTTATTCATGTAATAAATTATTACTGAACATCTGCCACCTGCTAGATACTACACTAGTTGCTGATAATAAAAAAAAGCACAGCCTCGGCCCTCCTTGGGCACCCTCAGCAGCTGCTAAAAGTGAAGTTAGAATAACATTCTAAGAGATGAGATTAGTTCTATTTAGAAATGACTGACCTCAAAAAATAATTGGAACAGAGGTTGCGGAGAAGATGTTAAAACATATAACTGATAAACAATCATGCTTGTGTTAAATCAGAACTATTATCTAATCCAGGAGCAGTGGATAGAAGTTGAAATATTAACTGAATTTATGTACTCAGGGAGGAGACATGTATGTATATCTTTCCTGCTCTTCATAGTTTTGTAGCTCTTATTTACCAGTTGCTCCCTCAGAGAGTTCCCATGTTGAAAACACCACATACATTGAGTTAGTTGTTGGAATCACCCTTGATTTTTCTCTTTCCCTCCACCTAAATGCCTTTCCCTTTCCCTAGTCCTCTTGTTCCCAACACACAATCCAGAAAAAAACTGCCAAATCTAAAATACATGCTGAATCTACCCTTTTCTATCCCTCTGCATAGCCGCTATTCTGGTTTATCACTTTCATCTCTTACCTGACCCAAATGAAGTTCTCAAAGATTACCCTACTTCTGGTCTTCCGTTCCAGCCCAAACACAACATTCATTACCAACTCAGCATGCAGTGAACTTTTAAAAGGTAAGCCAGGTAGTGCCCCTAATAGTGTAAAGTAGCTTCCCCTGTTATGTGCAACAAAATCCAAGCTCCTTTTCTGGCTAAATGCATAGATAATCCAGCCCTGGTCTTTCCCTCCAAGTTCAATTTCCACTATTGTTGCCCTTGCAGCCACAATGGCCATTTGTGCTGCAGAGTCACCAACTACCTTCCTAACTTTGGGTCTTTATACAGCTGGTCCTTCTAATCATTATACAGCTGGCTTTATCATCATTCAGATGGCAATGTAAGTGTCTCATCATCTCTCTCAACATCACATCACCACCACTGTAATTTTAGCATACCACTTATCACAATCTAGAACAGTGGTAGTGAACGTATGTCATGCAGGCCCCAGCAGGATGTTTATATCATTGAAAGCTCTAAAAAGTTCACCATCATTGGTCTATACCCTCTTTATTGCCTTAATGAAGTCTTCCTTGTCCACTGCCACTCAAAGCCGAAGTCTTTTCTGACTCACTATCCTTTGTGTCTGAACAGAGTCTGATACATATTTGATGCTCAGGAAATAGACGTGGATCAAATGGGAGGATGAGGTTAGCAGAAAGGGAGGTGGAGATAAGGAACCAGAGCCTGAGGAGGTGAGGAGAAAAGGAGAGATGTTGACAGAGTGAGATCCAGAAAGAAATGAACTGAATTTGAAATTGAGATTTCCAAGGACAGAAAAAAGTTAAGGCAGGAATATTAAGTAGGGTTGGGCAGAGGGTGGACAGGTGAGGATGGGGAGGCAACCATCAGGAAGATCATCAAGAAGTTTGAAATGTGAGCAAAAGAGTTTGTGCTGTATTCAAGTGAACCCAGTTACAGGTGTTAAAAGAGGAGAGACAGGTTCAGATTTGTGTTCTAGAGAGATAACTGTGTAGACTGTGTAAGGAATGAATTAGAAGACAGAAGACAGGAGAAAAATTATGCTAACAGAAAAGCATGGTCAGTGGGGCAGCTTAAATAAACGGGAGTTGAAAAGCAAGGATTTGGCAGTGTTTTTCCAATACTGTCAGAGAAGGGCAGTAAATATGAGAGTCTGAGCAGTCCAGGGACTAGAAAGGAGGTACATAATGGCGGTGAAGAATCTGTGCTGGGAGGCACGCAGACCTGGATTTAACCTCTAATCTATCACACTGAAGCTTGTGTGATCTAGAACAACTGATCTAAACCACAATTTCCTCTTCTGTAAAAAAGGAATAATAATTCAGCATGTAACTGTTTAGCCCTCTTCTTGTTATGTACGATTGCCAGAGAAATACCCGTTTTATTGTCATAGTTTTAGGTGTACTCTGCCATAGCCTTGGAATATTCTAGTAAATCACCCCATGACCTAGATAAACTGGATCTCAACAGCCTCCAGTGACAAATTATATTTGCATATATTTATGGGATACAAAATGGTGTTAAAAATGTTAATAGTGTGGAAGGATTAAATCAAGATAATTAACATATCTATCATTTTAGATATTTAAAATATTTTCTAATGAGAGTATTTAACATTTATTCTCTTAGCAATATTACAATGTACACTACTCAGTTGTTAGCCATATTCCCCATGCTATACAATTGATCTCTGAAAAAGTTAAATATATCTTTCCTGTCTCACCAAAGCTTTCTACCCTTCAACTATTATCTCCCTATTCCTCCTCCCCAGCTGCTGTAACTTCCATTCTACTCTCTGCTTCTGAGCTTTAGATTTCACATTTAAATGAGAACATGGAGTTTTTCCAGTCCTTTTGATATAATTCTCTGAAAATCAATAATCCCCTCTGATTATTGTTTTAAAGTTGGATCTTATTTTCAGTTTTTAAAAATTTAATTAACATATAATAATTGTGTATATTTATAGGATATAGTGTGATACTTTGATACTTATATAATATACAGTGGTACCTCAGTTCATGAACACTTTTGTTTGCAAACAATTAGGTTTCCAAACAGAAGGGTTTGGAAAAATTTTGTTTCTCTTTGCAAACTCTGGGTCAAGTGACAAACATGACCACGACTATCTTTCCCACATGAACACAAACATGGCCATCTTTTCCAAAAGCATAGGACAAATTAAATTCATGAACAGAGGCACCATTGTACATGTGTAATGTATATAAAATATATAATGATCAAATCAGGGTAATTTGCATGTGTATCACCTTAAACATTTATCATTTCTTTGTATTGGGGAGATTCAAAGTTCTCTTCAGTAGCTGTTTTTTGGTTTTGGGTTTGTTTTTTGTTTGTTTGTTTGTTTTTGTAGCAGGGATCCAACTCAGGACCTTGCGCTTGTGAGGCAGACGGTGGCACCACTGAGCCAAATCCCTGGCCCTTTAGTAGCTGTTCTGCAATATACAATAATTATTATCAATCACAGCCTGGTGTGCTCTAGAACATCAGAAGTTCTTCCTATTCAACTGCACCCCTGCCCACATTAATCATTCTTTCTCCATCCCCATTCCTTCCACTCTTCTCAGCTTCTGGTAACCACTATTCCACTCTTTACTTCCATGAGAAACTATTTTGGCTTCCACATAGAATTGAAAACATATACTATTTGCCTGTGTCTGACTTATTTCACGTAACATAATGTCTTTCAAGCTCACTTATGTTGTTGCAAATGACAACTGTGCTGCGATGGTTAAGCTTCACTCCTGAGTGGCTTGGGAGCTATTACGGGGATTAGTAAAGCACATTCCTGGGTGGGTCATAGAGGTGTGACCTTGGGTTCTATATTTAGTCCCTGGCCCCTTCCTTTCTGGTACTTTCTCCTGCTGTCCTTCCAGGCCACCATGAACTATCCATCTTTGTTCCACCTTAACCTTCTGCCATGATGTTTCTGCCTTGGAGCCGGCTGACTAGGAGCTGAATCCCCTGAAAACATTAGCAAAATTAAACTTCTTCTCCTTTAAAGTGTGGGTGTCAGAAATTGTGTTCCAGGGATGGGAAAGCTGATGAATACAGCTGCATTGAGTATGAGAGTATAGATGTCTCTTCTATATAACTGATTTCCTTTCCTTTGGATATAGATCTGGAAGTGAACTGCTAGGTCATGTGGTAGATCTATTTCTAGTTATTTGAGGAATCTCCATACTCTTTTCCATACTAATTACCTTCCCATCAACAACATGTAGGAATTTCCCTTTCTCTACATCCTTCCGAACATCTAATTTTTAGTAATAGCCATTATAACTAGGGCAATGTGATAACTCATTGTGATTTTGATTTGCATTTCTTTAATGACTTGGGACTTTGAGCATTTTTTTCATATACTTGCTGGCCATTTGTGAATCATCTTTTGAGAAAATACCTATTCAGATCATTGGCCCATTTTAATGAATTATTTGGAGTTCTTTTCTATTGCTTGATTTCCTTATATTTTCTGACTATTAACCCTTTGTCGTAAATAGTTTGCAAATACGTTCTCCCATTCTGTAGTCTCTTCACTCTGTTGTCTCCTTTGCTGTACAGAAGTTTTTTAGTTTGATGTGATCTCATTTGTCAATGTTTGCTTTTGTTTTCTGTGCATTTGGGGTCCTATATGCTTTCTTCTAGTAGTTTTGAGTCTCAAATTTAAGTCTGATCAATTTTGAGCTGATTTTCATAACTAGTGAGAGAAGAGAGTCTAATTTTATCCTTCTGCATATGGATAGCAAGTATTTCCAACATCATTCATTCAAGAGATTGTCACTTCTCCAACATATGTTCATGGTGCCTTAGCTTAAAATTAGTTGGCTGAAAATGTGTGGCTTTATTTCTAGGTACTCTGTTCTGTTCCATTGGTCTGTGCTAGCTATTTTTATGCCAGTACCATGCTGCTTTGGTTACTATAGCTTTATAGTCTTATTTTTTTGTTTGCTTATTTATGGTGCTGGGACCTAAGGCATGGTTTTGTGCATGCTAGACAAAGGCTGTACCACTGAGCTACATCTCCACCCCTGTCCCTTATAGTCTGTTTTGAAGTTACATATTATAATACTTCCAGAATTATCCTTTTTGCTTAAAATTGCTTTGGCTATCTAGAAAAACTCTGATTATTAACATGACTTCCTAAATACTTGATTTATGAGTATCCTGGCAGCCAATAAAAGCATATTTCCTAGTTAATAACATAATGGTGTGTTTCTATTTAGTCTCTGTGGAGTTAGGTTCCCTTGAGGCAGTACACTGAACTTGCTCATGTCCACGAAAAAACAAACACTAATATGAGGGCATCTACCATGGACCTGTGACTGTATCAAGACCCAGCCTTGAGAGAGTGACCGAAAGGCTGTTCTGGTTGTGGGCTTTTATCTCCTGTTAATATTAGCAGTTCCCAGTTGTGCTATGTAGAATCACATGCTTTAAATCTGATCACTCTTTTACATGATAATTCTCCCAATACTTAAAAATTTTCCTATTTTTCTGTTACTAACCTTCCCCCCAATTTTTATTCTATCAGACTCCAGATAGAATGAGAAATAACTAAGGTTGTTTTACAGTTCCCAACTTCAAATCGAGCAGGAGTGATGCCTGCCTATGCATTTGATGTGTTTTACTTTGAATATGTCTTCAAGGGAAAAGGGCAATATCTGTTCGAGACTTAATATTTTTAGAAATTTAATAGACTCATTTAGAGGTAAATATTTTAAATGGGCCACCCATGCGTGGCATTATCACAAAGGCTTCCATCCTTAGGGAAGGAGAAGCCCTTTAACGCTGTTTAGTAAACGTTAAACCCTTGGCTGATGATCTGAGTTCACCCTCCCTTAGTATAGATCAGGCTACTGAGGCGAATGATATTTAAGTCATTTGAATGTCAGTCGAAAAGCACGCACATCCCTGCTGCACATCATCAGAGCCCTGGGTCATTTACACTTGTGGTTGTTTTACTTCACAGCCCAGAGCCTTCCCTGAGCTGCTGTCATTTTGACCCTGAGGCCGCCCTTCACAGCCTCCTGACTCCATTCCCAACATCCTCTTTCAAGCTAACACAGAGCAAAGCCTGACCTTGTCTCATCAACCACTTACCCACACAGACCCAATTAATCTCCGGTCACCAGTCAATCTAGTGCACTTCCCTCCTGGAATACTACAGACTTTCACAGAGCAGAGGCTTTTGGCTTCATTTGTTTCCATATGAGATGAGCCATGGCTGAAATACAGACAGCTGACCTATAGTATGATCTGAGGACTTCCAAAAACCAAAGGTGTCTTATTGTCAGTGTGCTAGAGTATGGGAACTCATTCCATCTCCTTTTCATTGTTCTTTAGGGCTCTTCGTGAGAACAAGGAATCCTAGAATAATTAATCAATTGCCTTTAACAAGGTAGTAGTGACCTAAGACAGAGTCCATGCGATGATAGGTTAAGGAGATGGGGAAGGGCACTAGGAAAGGGGTTCTGAGGTCCCAAGGCATTCAAAGGCACTGGGTCCCTGAAGTTAATGAGACCTCAAGTGAGAGTAAAACATGACTGTACGCTCAAAGTTATCTGGGTTTATTTGAAGTGATTAAACTATGTGATCTGGGTAGGCTATACAAAGGACCTACCATTGTGCTACATAGATTTGTTACAATAAAGGCAAATATCACTCACTGTCACCTGTGACTTTGGCCAGACATAGCTTCATTTGGGCACACAAAACAAAAAAGAAAAATCAGTTTCTACTTCAATATAGCATGAGACTCATACTTTTCACTTTCAGCATACAGAACCTCTGTGATACATCCATATCATTGTAAGTGGATAATCATTGTTTAAATGAAATGCTTGTGTTGGCTCTGCTGATATTTGATGTGCCAGGGGCTAAGGCTAAAGATGGCCCTTCCCTAATCCCTACTCCCTTTGTCCTCCATAGACTAGATGGTGAAACAGATTTGACCAAGACTGTAGACCCTGGATGGCACACACCCAAGAGACAGTTACATTATGTATCCTTCTTCCTTGTTCCCTTTCTGCGCTTTCCCCAATCACGAGACAATCACATGGCCTAGGCCACATAGGCCACATAGCATGAGTTACCCCACCTTCTCTCTTGTTTATCTTACACTATAAATAAAGAGTGCTTTGGACTCCAGGTGGTCATTAGCTCATCAGGCTATGGTTCCTCCTGGCTCCAGCTTTCAAGCTTAATCTTGGTGTGTATCTTTCTTTTTTTTTTTTTT
>NW_004624748.1:20914294-21002673 GCF_000247695.1 Heterocephalus glaber
TTCAGTTTTTGACCATTTAGTATGATATTGGCTGTTGGTTTTTCATAGATGGCTTCTATCAGTTTGAGGTAGAGACCATCTATTCTAATTTTTTGTAGGGTTTCTATCACTCAGTGTATTCTTTGCTATCTTCTCTGATCTATTCTCCACACAAAAACCAGAATGAGTTAAAAATAAATCTGAACATGTTCTTCCTTTTAAACTCAAAACTGGATTTTTATGGAAAGTCCCTGGTATGGTCTTCAAAGCCCCTCCTGACCAGTCCCCTGCCCACCTCCTGGTCTTGCCTGGTACATGCTTCTCTGTCCATCTAGACAGCCACATTAGCCCAGGGCATTCAGTCCCTTACCCATGTCAAACTCTATTCTGCATCAGGGCATTTTCCCAAGTTGCTCTCAGAGCCTGGAATATTTTCATCCCATTCTCTGTCTCTTGCTTTAGAGCTTAGCTTCAAGGGCACTCTTGTTCTCTCATTTAGACTAGGTCCCTATCATGTCCTCTAGTAGTGCCTTGACTCTTTCTTCATATCATTTGTCACCCTTTGCAATCATATACCTGTATGTCCAATTATTTATGAGATGTGGATCTTTGCCACTGGATAGTAAGTTTCACTGAGGCATTATTTCTCACAATGCCCCCATGGTCGGTCATTCATGGTGCTTAGAAAATAGATGTGCAATAAAGATATTTGCAGAATGAATGACTCAGTGATGAATGAAAGAATGATTGGAGAAAAGTTTTCCTTAAGTTGGTGGCAATTGAGGAGAATTTTGAAGAAATTGTACAGATGGATAAGAAAACTATTCCAGGAAAGTAAAGAATGTATACATGGGAAACTCAGGGCCCACTATTTGAAACATGACAAGTAATAGAGCTTGGGGTTTTTTTGTTATTGTTGTTTGTTTGTTTGTTTGTTTGTATCAGGGATCAAACTCAGGACCTTGCGCTTGCGAGGCAGGCGGTGGCACCACTGAGCTAAATCCCCATCCCTAGAGCTTGTTTTTAATATGAGAATATGTTTAGAATTGGGGTTGGCAGACTTTTCCGTAGAAGTCTGTTTTGTAGATATTTAAAGTCACTAAAACGTGTTGAAGCTACTGTACTCTGCAAGTGTACTGTGCAAGCAGCCATAGATAATACCCAAACAAATGGGCATTGGTGAGTTCTATTACAATCTTATTTCTAAGAACATGTCCTGGGCTGGATTTGCCTCACAGTGTACAGTTGACTGACCTCTGATCTAGGGAAATATGAGAGGGCCAGAATTGGATTGATGCTAATGT
Organism: Heterocephalus glaber; assembly: GCF_000247695.1. The sequence goes on from NW_004624748.1 coordinate 20,915,578, forward strand.
ATAGAGTCAGTAACTCACTAGTTAGGTAATAGGGAGCCCCAGAGGTTTTTGAGAAAAGGCATGTATTTAAAGTGAGTTTTTAAATTTTGATTAATCTCACAGTAGTCTCTGATGAACTGATTCAGAGGAAATTGGAGGTACAGAGAAGAACAGTTATTAGGATTGTATTATAGTCATCTAAGTAAGAGGGGATGAGTCTTACCTAAAAAGAAAGTGGAGAGATGTGGGAAATTGAAAAATTACCTCTGATTGTTTTTTTTTAATCCTAGGTATCAGGGATAAATTATGTAGGGCTGGTGAAAAAGAAATAGGGATGTTAGGAGGAGAATGGCTTTGGTGTTGAAATAACCCACTGAATTTTCGTATTTCCAGTTAAGGTGTTGGAGGATGTGCAGTGAGGACTCACAGCTGTGAGAAGATTTGAGGCTCCAGTGAGGGATTGATTCTGTGAATGCAGACTTAGGAAGGGCTGAGAGAGTGGACAGAGAGCATGTGGTCCCTAAGGACAGACTTGAGATGATCTTCATGTAGATACAGAGTGCAGCAAGAAAAGGGAACCAAGTGACCCAGAACAGCAGAAGGCCACAGGAAGCAGGCAAAGTTTTAAGAAGAAAAGGTGAGATGAGGTCCAAGGAAATCTGTCTCCAGGAAGCACATAATGCAATAACCTGTTTCTGAAATTATCAAAAATCATGTTCACAATATGGTACATTAACGAGAAATCCTGTAAAGAAGAATTAGCCAGAGTGAGCATGGTGATAGCATGGTTCTGTCCCTTCTATGCAGGAACCTGCAGTGCAAAGAACGTGACAGAAGAGACAGATGCATTTGCTTTCTTTTCCAAGGCAGGCGTGTATACTTCAAATGACCTGCAAAAATTCAATAATCTGTTCATGTACTGGAGTCTTTCCCTGAGACTCCATTGATGGGTGATTTATCAGAGTAGCGTGGCCAGTGCAGGGGCATTCTCTGTGTTTGCTTGGATGCTCTGATGCCAAAGTATATTATCAGGGCAGGAGGTCACCATTGCTATAGGAAACAGTGGCTTGTGGTTAACGCTGCCCTGCTGGCACATGGTAGGAGAGATGGCTGACCATAATGCGGAGGCCAAGAATTCACTGCAGCCCAGTCTGTCCTTCAGTGGCAGCCTAACCAATCGCTCTGCATTCTCATACGGCCCTTGTGTCCCACCCTGAGATATATTTGTTCTTCAGACTGAAGGCTGTGACTCATCCTCCATCCTAGGTAAAACCCAGAGGGAAAATACCCACCTAGCAGAGGACCCATGGAAGTGGATTTCTCTAGGTTTTTCACTTCTCACTCTGAGTGCAAGGCTTTGGAGCACAGATTTCTGTAGTCTGACCAGTAGAGGTGTTAGAGGGAGGAATGGCGTTAAGATCCCAACAACTTCTCTTGAAAAGGGCCCAATTTGTCCTCACCTGCTGACTTCTGCTCTCTTTCCAGGTGCTCTTGAATTGAAACTACTATTTATTAGTTTCTGTGGATTCTCTTTGTGGAAAGATTTACCATTCTGCATTTCTTGGAAGAAAAAAGGAAAAACTTCTGAGCTATCTTTGGCGATTTTACAATAAGAAAGTAGAAAATTGTGTTTCAAAGTTGAAGCTAATGAGAGATCAGCCTGTAATGGATGGGATATAAAGCTCTGTGTCTGTGCAGACAAGGATGGAGGAAACAGGCAATTTGCTGGCTGGTGTTCTCTGTCACCAGAAAAGTTTCAACATTGCAATCTGACAACTGCAGCCTAGAACATGTCATCTCCAAAGTAAAAAAAAAAAAAGGTAACAAATGGGGAACGATGCATCTGCTTTACAGTCATCTGCTTTCCAATAATGAGTCCATTATTTCTTTAGTCCTACTTTCAATAGAATTTCCCTGTGAATGTATTTCAAATTTTAACAATGCTTTAGTGTTCCATGTGGAAAAGCCACCAGCCTATAAACTGAGTTGTGCTAGGGATTCACTATTTGCCCCCATGCCCACCTCAAATCTGTCTTCTTACCTTTCTTGTGCCAGGGGAGGCTGGCCTCTATAAAAAGGTGGCCTCTATAAAAAATTTCCTTGGAAAGAGCTTCCCTAATTTCTCTGCATTCTGGTTGGGTTTGTCTGGAGAGAGGAACTTGTAGCTCAGCAGGCCAGACATGGGAGGGTCAGGGCACCTGCTCACCAGCACCTTTCTACTCCTTCCATTTCCTGCCAAGAGTCCAGCTCAATGGGTGCTCTTTTGGTCTGCAGTGCCAGGGTCCCTGCCTTTGCCCCTAAGGGTTGGGGAGCTAGTGACTTCCCACTGTTTATTTCTAGATGCTCGGCCATCATTTGTTAGTTCTATCATAGTTTTTCAGCTGTCCTGTTACCAGTCAGTTGAGGGTTCTTTCATTCAATTCAGATAGAAATAATGAATTGGCAGTTACAGCTCTGCTAGTGGCTCCTGAGCACCAATGGTCCCAGCCCTCTGGACCCTGATACTGCTAGCCCCTGGTCTCTGCTGCTGTTGGCCAACACCAGTAGATGCTGGCTTGTGCTGAACACCCTCAGTCAACTATGCTGGTTGCTGGTCTCTGCCCTGATGTTCACTGGCTGTAGGTTTCAGGAGTTCTTCAGGGATAACAACCCCTCGTGTTTATAGCTCTTTCTTTTAAAGCAATAATCAATTTCTCCACATTACTCAGGAAAGAATCTTGAGTAGATTTACAGGACCTTCTGAGCCTACATTACTTGAGAAATAAATCACAAGCAGATTTGCAGGACCACTGGAGTGAGGCTTTCTTTGAACAGGACCTGTATTGTAGCACACAGGAGTCAGTGCACAAGTGGTAGCCCTCCTGGACCATGCTGTAGAGTGTGAGAGGAGTGCTGCTTCTATACCTGCCTATGATTGGTCCAAACTGGTCTAAATTCATGTCTTTTCATCTGAGCCTACTGATTGGTCCAAATTCAATTATACAGTGCTGCTGCATTTAAACTGGAGCCTGCTGCAATGAAAGCAGACATCTTCTGTCGAGGTTCAGGGTGTCTAGGAAGATGCCACTGTCATGATAGTGGCTTGTGAAACAGTGGGAGAGGAGGGCTGTTTGATTGACAGCTGTCTTGTCTCTGTGAAAAATGGTAAAAAATGATAGGGCAGAATCCAAGGAAACTTCAGGAGGGCCAGCTGTGTTTGAGGAGGTTGGGGATGTTAGCACTAGGCTAGATCCCTCCCTGATCTTTCTTACATTAGAGATGATGTTCCTATCACTTCTTCAGAAAGTTGGTCTGGAGCAGCGGGAGTAGGGCAGGGGCACCAAAGCTGACAGCTGAGCTGCAGCACCTCTCAGAGCGACCCGAAGAGCAGCCACCAAGTAACCTTAGGGGTGGTGGGTGCACACTGAGGCTGCTTCCCAGTGCCTTGTCAGAGGATGGTGGAGTGAAGGGAAACAAAGGAAAGCAAAGCATAGCAGGAGGGGCAGGACAGCTGTCATCCAAACCACACCCTGCTCAGGCCATCACAGGAAGAAGGGGAACATTCAGGCCTTCTAGTCTCCCTCAGTCCCTTCACTAACCTATCTTTAGTGATACACTTTAAGGGAGCCATCTGCCTATTGCCTGCTTTCTGATGTGAACAGCAGTCATATTAATCAGATATTATTTGTAAAATAATGTAACGATTCATATGGAAATAACTGTCCATCCCTTTCAAAATTTTAGTAGGCGTATTAGGAAAGTTGATAGAATAATTCTAAATTTCACCTGGAAGCAAAAAATATTCAATAGTCTGGAAAATACTAGAAAAAAACTTTTTAAACAGCAAAAGCAATGAAAAAAACTGTTAATTTATCAGACATTAAAGTAAAGCTTTCCTTTGTGAAACAAAGAAATACAAGTGCAGGAATAGGAGACAGATCAGATAAAAAGATTAGAGAGTCTATGGGACCGGGGATTTAGCTCAGTGGTACTGCACTTGCCTCACAACCTCAGGGTCCTGAGTTCAATCACTGGTACCAGAAAAAGAAAGATTAGAGAGTCTAGAAACCCATAGAAGAATATATAGGAACTTAGCTTATAAAAATGGTAATACTTCTAATCATTAGGGGAAATAATGACTATTTAATAAAAGATGTTAGGGTCACTAGCAAGCCATTTGTAAAAACTAATAAGCTGGATCCACAACCTCATTACTTATATCACAATAATTTGCAGAGGAATCCAAAATTTTAATGGGAAAAGAGCCAAACAATAAAAATATGAGAACACATATTTGAATATTTTTATAATCTTGGAGCAAGTGTGCAAGGTACTTTCTAAGCATGTCAAGAAAACACGAAATAATTCAGAATACATTATTAATCTTTATCATATAAAGTAAAAAAATTCTGTATACTTAAAAATATGACCTATATGAGTAAAAAATATTGACAAAACTAGCTCTTGGCAGCATTGTGGAACAGCTGGCCTGAACAATTTTCCTAATAAACACAACTAAAAGCTCTAGATAAAAAAAACTCTAAGGGTCTTTAAATGTGTTGCTGAACTGGCCAAAAATTGAAGAATCTGCAGAGGTCTATAGTGAAACGAAAGTAGAGCAGCACTGTGCAATCAGCGAACACTGATGGAGACTTCCTTCTGAGAGTTTCTGCCAGTCCTGGCCAAGTTAATCTCTTTGTGGTGGCTACAGGGGAGAAGGGAAGAGAAAGCAAGGGTCTGCCCTTGCTATAAGGGTGAATGGGGAAAAGCTCCGCAGCATGGAAGAGGAGAACAAGGAAACTTAGCTGGGACTACTAGGCCCACTAGGTGGGCAGAGGAAGACATTCCCCTGAGGATTTGCAGCCCTCATGGGGTTCTACAGGTGGAGATCTCACTGTTTCCTGTAGTTAGTCCAAGAAACCTCAAGCTGGCAGTGGCCCGACACAAATGGCCGAAGTAAATGCAGATTTCTTCCACACACACCCGCCCCCCGAGAATACCCAAATCCAAACCAGGCCCAAGGAACTCTCAGAAATAATGTTCCCAAGAAAATGAGCTTGCAGTCAAAAATAAACAAGGCACCAGGTGCAACAGCCTGCAGATAGAGGATGGCAAAACCTTTAGATCCCAGAATTAGGCACAAACTATAACATAACATGTTAATATGTGTAAATAAAAACAAGAGGGGCTTAGAAGTGTAATAAAGGAACAGCAGATTATTAGGAGCTACCAAGCAGATTTAGAAAAGAAGTGATAGAAGTCTATAAATGAACTATATAATAATTAATATAAAAAACTCACCAGGTGAGTTAAATGGAAGATTAGCCACAGTTGGAAAGAAATTAGTATCCTGGAAGATTGATTGGAAGAAATTAAAAGTACCACATGGAGTGTCAAATAGAAAATTTAAAAGGACAGTTAAGAGACCTCGAAGATAGAGTCTTAAATATCTCTAAGAGGTATTCCAAACAAGTATACAACAGAAAAGCAATATCTGATGAGATAGTGGCCAGAAATTTTCTGAATTAGAGAGAGATAGCAAAGCTGCCATCTAAGAAATTCACCGAATCTTTGCAAATCAATAAAACAAAGCCATACCTAGATATGTCATGATACTTCAGAACCCAAAGATAAATTTAGAAGCACTTAGAAAAGCAATATTACCTGTAAAGAACAGCAGTTAAACTGACAACAGGTGTCTCAACAGCAGCAATATACCTTGGGAAAGGATAGCATCAAGTGCCAAAAGAAAGCAGTAAACTTAAAATCTTCCAAAAATCAGCGTAGCATAGAAAAATCTCTCAAACAAATAAAAACTAAAAGAGTGTACCCCAAATAAACACCTAGTAAGAGAGATTCTGAGAGTAGATGCAAAATGATTCCAAAAGGATTTGGGATAAAGAAAAAATGGTGAAAAAAATACTGGTAAGTAGAGGATAAAAGTAAGGGGAAAATTGTGTAAAAGATCGATAATAATGTCTAATATATGAAGTTTTAAAAGACTGAAGCAAAACATTGGCTAATTTCAATATGTAATTTTGGATGGACCAAAGTATTTACAGGGTTTATGACATTTGGAAGAGTCAAAAAAAACTTTAGACTTTTAAAGTTAAGCTATCAAAATAGGGTAATGATTGAAAGAAAGAAAAAAAGCATAACTTTCAAGTCTATAGAGGAAAATAATGATGTGAGGGGATGTTAAAATGCATTAAGAGTACGTTCACCCCTCCATCTCCAGAGGGGATTAACACCAGGACCCCAGTGTGTACCAAAATCTGGCGGTGTGCAAGTACCTTGTAGACAATGAATTAGCATTTTGATATATCCTATACACATCCTCCTGTATACTTCTAATCATGTTAAATTACTTATAATATCTAATAAAATGTAAATGTTATGTGAATAGTTATAATATTATATTATTTAGGGAATAATGAAAATTTCCATACATATTCAATACAGATGCTATTTTTAGAAGTATTTTTTCATTTGAGGTTATTTGAACTCATGGATGTGAAGCCAATGGATATGAGGGTTGACCGTAAGCACAGAGAGAGATAGACACAGAGAGAAATAGACAAATTACAAAGAAAAGTGGGAGCAGTGAACACAAAATTCAGAAAGTCCATAGATGCTGGACACAAAGTGACCACTCTGCATGGTCTCCCTTAGCTGTGGTCAGTGGAGTTGACCAAGGATGATGGGCTAGAGGGGTACCTGTGACTGGTGACAGAGGTACCTCTGACTGAAAAGTTTTTGAGGACCATTTCTCAGCAGTACAGAATCAATGGTGGACACAAACACGGATTAAGACCTCAGAACCCTCCCTGTTTCTCAAGTGCCATTGTAGCCTGGGTCTCTTGTATGATCCCACACAAGAGCAGGAGGAGGTCCCCAGATGTGAGTGAGAGGGGATTTCCACTGGTTTTTGAGGTGACTGAAAAAAATGAAAAGAAAGGGAAATTTTTTTAAAAAGTACCTCACCACCAAAATGTTAGAAGTGATGACCTTTGGTTAAATTTAAGGTGATTTTCACTTTCTTTATATTTTTCCTTTACAATTTTTATACTTTAAAACCCAGGAATATAGAGAGATAGCTAAAGTTCTCTGACTATAGAAAGTAACAAAGGGTATTTTCTGTGATTTTAAAAGGCCAATGTTTTTAATTCCCTAGAAGGTGCTCTAAAAATATTTTTTGTAGTTTCCAACATTCTGACTGAATTTCCTAAGGTAATCTGTGCTGTCGCCCCATATATGTTATTGTTATCATCCCTTTTCGATGTGTAAGTTAGTATTTGGTAATCATTCTCCTGCAAGAGATCATTGTATCGAAATAGAAATCTATAATTCATGCTGTCACATCACAGTAAGTCACTTTATAATAGAGGATGACCGCATTGTGGGACTTCTGTAATTACTCATATATATAAATAGTGTTCTTAAAAGCAGAAAATTCGATCAGAGACATGGCCTTGGTGGAGATCATCAGTTTGTTCTCTCCTTTCTCTCCCGTGGGCACACAGCTGGACTACAGTTCTCAGCTCTCCTTATACTGAGGTAAGTTCTCATCCACGGAGTGTCACCCTGCCTCTCCTATGCCTGGCCATTAAAACTCCCAAGGCTTCTCTTCTGTGCTCCTTTTCCTTCAGGCTGGCTGCCCTCCACCTCCCCACCACCCCACTGACAAAGCCACATGCTGGACCAGCAAAGCTCTCGTCAGCCTCGGGCTCTGAATGAGTGAGTGGGGTCATCATCCCCATGCTACCACAAAGCTCTGTAGGTCTGGCAAGCAGGAGGCTCCCTGCTGTTCTATTGAGTGTTAAGTCTTCAGGTCTTTTGTTTCCACCATCCCACCTCCCTTAACTGAAACAGTTCCATCCTCAAAAGGTGCTCATTAATGACTTGAGAATGAAATTTTTTTCCTGTAGTGGCTTTTGGTAAAGTCCCCTTCAGATGAATCCTCAAACACTGTGGTGTTTCACCCATGAATGTCAGATTTCCCTCATTAGTTAATTTGATCTCCTGGGTGTGAAACTGTTCATCTTTTCACTCAGTGTGAAAGAGAGGCACACTCTGTAGGGTACATCTCAGATGCCAAAAGTTAAACAGAGCAGCGTTTTCCACTAGACCCACTTGGTTTGTTACAGTTGCTGATGGGAATGTGATCTGGAAGCTGAAACTGCAGTTTTAAAAGTGCAAAAAATAACAGTAACAAGTCTTATATTTAGCAGAAACTAAAGGTTTAAAATGACAGCTATAACAAAAACGAAAACTAAATAACATGTGCTGTTCTGGAATAGCCTGCAGAAATTGCAGAAGACTTATCTCCTTCTAGAACAAACCTGCTGTTGTGACTGCTCTTCTTTAGCCTGTCTCAGATGTTAACCCAGTAGAGCTGAGTATTTATACACAGCTCACAAATTTGACTGCAGATGCCATGAGAAATAATATGAATATTTACTAAGTTCTCTGGAAGGAGTATTGCAGGGTTTTTACACAGACAAATGTTTTAAGATTTCTCTTCATCATCTACCCCTATGAAATCCCAACAGTGTTGCACAAACATCCCTCTCCATGGTGAGCTTTTTATATTTCTTCCTCTTTTCTCTCCCTCTACTTTTGCTAATCCCTCTCTGTTCTTTTCAGTGTAAATCCTGACATAGTTCCCTCAGATTCTCTACCCCCCTCTCAATACACTGACCTTCATAGAAAGATTTAGGGAAGTCGATATGGGGTTAGAAAGAAAAAGGCTGTGAATTCTTATGGACAGTTAGCCCTCCATATCTGAGGGTTTTGCATCCATGGATTCAGCCATTTAGATTAAAAAAAAAATTCAGGAAATGCTGGGCATGATGGCACACATCTATAACCCCAGCCCTCTAAGAGGCTGAGATGGGAGGATGCCAAGTTCGAGCCCAGCCTGGGCAACTTAGCGACTTGAAGACACCCTGTTCCAAAACTAAGAGAGCAGGCTGTGGCTGTAGCTCAGTGTGAAGATCCTGGGTTAGATTCCTAGTACCAAAAATGAAAACAAAACCAAAACCAAAGAGACCATTCTCTAAACAATTTAACAACTATTTATATTACATTTAAATTACACTAGCACTATAAATAATCTAGAGAGGATTTAAAGTATAGAAGAGGGTGTGTGTAAGTTATATGCCAATACAGTGGACCCTTGACTTATAAACTCAATTCATTTTCAAGGGCTGGTTGTAAGTCAAGTTGATCATCTATTTTTCCCATAAGAAATAATGGAAGTACCCATAATGCATTCCAAACCTCCCAAACTAACATTTTTTATAAAAGGGTTTCATAATGTGTGTAATTTACCAGAAATGCCAACAATTTTCCTAGTGTATTCACCAAAAAGTTATAAAATATGCCTGCCTAGTTTATCAGAAACAATAATTTCACACTGCACTCACCAGTCAAGTTGACATCTTTGGCTTGCAGGAGGGGAGGATGAAATGGAAGGTGGTTATTGTTGGGAAGGAGAGTGCTCTTCCATAAGAACGTCAGAAGACATCTGGCTCTCTGGTGTTCTTTCTCTGCTTGGGAGAGTCTGTAGCCCACTAGGATCTGCTTCTGGCTCAGTAGGTCTCAACCTTGTCAGAACTAAGGTTGTCTGTTTCTGTGTTTTCTTTAACATTGTTCTGTAGTATGACATGACATTGTCATTAAGCCAGTGAATGCAACAATTGGCTTTTTTGCTGTCTGGGTGGGTCTTCTCTACAACTGTTTGTAGCTCTGTCCATTTTTTCAAGATTTCCTTTATTTCAGAGGAAGAACTTTGCTGCACTGATTGTTGCTACTCCCCCTCCCCTTTAGAAAGCTCCTCAGTTGCCCTTCTCTGAGTGTTCCTTCACCAGTTCAACATCCCCACTGTCTACCTGCAGGCCTGTGGACTCTGCTATAGTGACAATGTCATCAACCATAGGGTTAGTTGAAGGTCAGGCTCTCCTACACAGCCTTCAAAGTCTGTCTCCTATATAATGTTAAGTCACATTTTCTTCCAGGCAGATCTCAATGTCCTTAAAGAGACATTAGCACAGGATTTCTCAATTAACCCCATACAGCAAAGATCAGCATTTGGGTCGTAACTCAAGATTTTGTTCTTAAGGTAAAACTAAAATTCTGGTCCTAACCCAAGTTGTTCATGAGGCCAGTTGTATCTCATGGGTCCACTGTATAAGGAGCAGGTGAGCATCTGTGGATTCGAGTGTATGCAGAAAAGATCTTGACACCAGTCCCCCACAGATACTGATGAATGACTGTGTTAATCTTTCTTTTGTTCCTATCATAATGATATCTGAGCTTTACGAGATTGTATTATTGATCATGATTCTTTCTTGTGAACTTTCAACTTTTTAAGGGGAAGTTTTTAGTTTCACAGAAGCTTTAAAGCTCTTAACTAAATGAATTGTAAAAGTTTAGGGAAGGGCAAGGCCCAGAAATGGTGAGTGAGACCTTGATCTCTACTCATATCACTTGCAATTCTTAGTTACTTGCTTCAGTTAGGGCTAATACTCTAGTCCACCACATAAACAATTGATTTGACTCAACAGCCTTGAGGTATGCAAACATTTACTTTAAATGTGCGGTTTATTTCCTTTTTTTTTTAACCCAGGATTTCAATACTATGAAAAGTACTGTGACTTATTTATCCTCCATATGACTCTTGCATACAGGTATTATTCATGTTATTTGCCCAGAAATTTCCTTGAAGCAAACCAAGTTAGATTGTCCCTCCCCCAGGCATACAATGGCTGTGGCTCTTTCCACATGGTAGCTTTATGACAATGATGGTGATTACCTGGCACTGCTGTCTGTTTCAGTGGTCCCCAAGGGCTGTGTTGGTGGGTCTGCCATGAACCAGTGAGAAGAGGGAAGCATGTGCTACCTGACCATAGTGAAGAACCAAAGTCCTCTGAGCTAGCAACCAAAACTCCTAGTCCTGGATGACCACTTCATGTCCCTTAGTGGAGGAGAGAACCCTGAGCTAGAATTGAGGGTTCTAGAGGCTGGGATTTCTGCTGCTCTTTTCCTTTGGCTTGAACCCTCCAATGGCTGGGCACCTCACTCCTGAAGCCTCTGCCACACCTGTCTGAGTGCTGTGTCCCTGGCAGCTCTGACAAATGCACATCATCTACCATCATTTCCTTTTTGACCTTTACAGTTGGCAAATGAGCTTATGGTCTTTTTCCCTTCTAGTACATTTAGCCCTGAAGTGAAATAAAGCTTCACATTAATCACCCCAGGTTTCCAGACATTTGGCTTTGAGCCCCTTTTGTAGTTTTTGCTGTCCAATATTACATGCATTGAGAAGCAAGGCTACCCTGTCCTTTTGGAACACACTGTGTTCTCAAAACCTGTATGACATAGCTTGTTTTGATGAAAGGGCCAGGCCTGTTTTGGTAACTTCTGTTTGGCTTATCTGACTTTGGTGAGATTATATTAAAGTTTTATGCTTTCTGGGTGTATAAAATTGATGTAGCACAAATTAGTTGCCTGATGTATGCATTTTTACTCTATTGTTTGAAAATTACTCTCTGAGAAGCTCCCTAGTGGATATAGCTTTACCTGTACTGATCTTAGACAAAACATCACTGTTAGTAGTTTTCATAAAGTATACATCTATGGAGGAAAGAAGAGTTCTCTGAAAAGTCAGACAAAAATGGCTATTTTTACATAGTCTTTCTTCTTGCTATCATTTCTAAAGAATGTACATCCCACAGTGAAGTGGGTGATCTAATGGCATTTTACACCAGCAGTGTTAAAAATTAGAGTGACAGACTTAATCTCATACTCTATGGTTACTGTCTAAAATGAATACATGAAAGCAAAAACTGAAAATGTCTCATGTAGGAAGGTGATGTGCCTGCCTCAAATACCAAGATAATTTAGTGCAGACTAATTCTTGCAATAATTCATACAACAGATGTTCACTCTGGAATATCCTACACATAGATATCTTAATTCATTTAATTTTAATAAAAATTTGAATTCCTCTAATTTAATCATGAGATAAAACTTAAGGAAGTTTGATACTGTGAGTAAGCATTAGTAATTTTCCTTTTGTGGTTGACTTGGCAAAATTTATACGACCCTCTCTCAAATTAAAAAAGAAATTCCAATGATTTTTTTAAAAAATGGTATCAGTCTGTGTTATAGAAGTAGCATTACACAAGCTTGGCTAACTTTCCTTCACTCTCAGACATATTTTGTGTCCCTAGATAAAAATTTCATGCTGTTTCCCTCTTCAAAGTTTTTGTGCATGTTGTTCCTTCTCCCTGGTGTTCTCTCACCCCTCATGCCTCTGTCTGCCCAGTTCTATCCATCCCCTCAGCTTCAACTAAGTCACTACCAGGAGCGTTCCTGTGCCCTTTCATCAGCTCAGACGGACTGCCATTACACTCTCCTCCTAGAGCCCTTACATCCTATATGCCAAGCACACTCATTCTAGTTTTTCTTCTCTGTGGGATTATCTATCACTCTAGGATAGGACTCTTGTTGAGCTTCACCTCCCAGCATTTAGCAAGTTCTTGGCTTTACTGAATGCATGACTCTATGTTAAGGATTAACATCTAAACAGCTGATGAGGGTTCTTGCATCTAATCATGATTTTTACTTATATACGTGGAGTTTAACAAAAGCGTTGAGTTGCTGAAGAATCAACTGAGATCATTCTCTAGTATCTCTCTCTTGGTCTTCTTTTATTAAATAGATTGTTTATTAACTCTGACATGGTTGAAGCCTATGTTATTAAGCTTTATGTTAGGTATTATGCAAGACACTGAAGATATTGGAGATTAAAACATAGCTCTTGTTCTCAATAAGCAATTCAGATATGTTGTATATGCTGCTAGATATATCTGCATGCAGACAATAATGTCAGCAGCTTCTAACTTTGGAAGGATTAAGCTCTGGGAACAAAAAGGATGGACAGATAGAAACCATGTACAGGGGCTTATAATAGGGGCAACTATGGTTTTTAAGTTGTCTTAAATATTCATATATTTGTCAATATTCCCATCTATGGATTGGAAAAAGCGTACCTCTGGGAGTTACACACCAAGTTCAGTTCATCCACAATACATCTCTTACCTTTGGTATGATTAGAACTAAAATTACCTCTTGTGAAAATGATGAAATTTGAAAATTTCTCCAAATATGTTATTTCAAATCACTACTACTAACCAATGGTGTGAGAAACACGTTCTTAAGTAGATTAACCTCCTTAAAACTCCACCCATTCTGAATTTTAAAATGAGCGTGTTCTAATTTTAGATTATATTAAAAGGCCTATTTTGCATGAAGCGATTATTTTAGGAAAAGCAAGGCTTGTCAGTTACTACTTATGCATTGTGCTTATATTTTCCTTTACATTTGGAGAGGGTAGAACTAAAGAGAAGCCAAGGGAAAACCAAAAATGATGACCAATGTTATTTTGCAGAGAATTCCCCAGTTTGGACAGAACTCATGCCTTGTACTTACCATGTTTACAGGAATACCATGAGTCTTCCCAGCTCAGAGGGTTTGACAGCCTGTTCATCTGTGCAGGAAAAGCATTCCTACAGGGAGCGATTGTTGGAAGATTGACCAATCTCAGAGGGCCCTAAACTTCCATCAGCCCTCGGTCATTTTGACTATGGTAGCAAATGTTCATGTTTGAACTTACTCATTTTAATTTATACTGGTGATTATCTGACAATACTATAATAAAAGAGAAGCAGAGATGATAGAAATTCAAAGGAAAAAATATAACCATTCCCATCTTTGTATAGGTATTTTGGAGATTCATAGCATCTTGGGAAACAAAAAGATGAAGCTGAGAAGTGAAAGTCATCTATAAAGGCAACTGCAACATTGCATGCAAAGGCCTGGGGGAGGCAGTTGAGTCTTGTATGGAGATAGGACCATTTACGACCACAGGGTCCAGAGTTTGGGAATGCATAGATTTTTAAATCTGTTTGCTTCTTACTAGATGTATAACCATGAGTTAGCTATTTAGCTTCTCTACACGTGAGTTTCTTCACTGGTAAATTGCAGTTGTGATAGCACTTCTTTCTTATACAGTTGTAAACATAAAATGAGATAAAACAACATCTTCTGAATGATGCCTAGCATGCAGCCCCTGTTAGCAAACTTTTTTACTACTTACTGTGTTTCCATACACTATGAGTGAGCTGCTTTACTGCTCAGAGTAAGGCAGTGTACCAGCCCTGATCCTTCACAGGTGTTCTTTCCCACAGGGATTTTGCTTGTCTAGTCTACTCCTTTCTAGGGTAGGGTTGATTTATTTCAGTTACAAGACCTAGTGCAGGCACATGAATAAACCTAGACAGTTATTATGTTCCTCAAAGAGATAAGCAAGCACAATCTGTGATGGTAAGGAGAAGGTGACAAGCCCCAAGGCTAGGGTGCCCACTTATGCTTCCATAAAATCACAGAACACAGATTTTCAGAGTGATAAAGTCCTTCAGAGCTCATATATGCCAACCTCCTACCTGAATAATAGATTCCTTTATTATCTCCCAATGTCACACAGAGTCTGGCCTCTGCCTGCTGAGGTTACTTGGTGAGGGAGGCTGTCTGAGGAGAGAGGGAGAGAGCAGAGGCCTGGGCTCTGCCTGGGGGCTGTCACTTTTCCCCTCAGATGGAGAGTGTGGGGTTCCAATTAGATAAGCTCTAATGTTTCCCATAAGAACTTGCTTGCATTTTAAGACTCCATGACTTTATAATCTTGAAAGACAGCCTCTCCAGCCACTGGGCAGATCTGCATTAAAATGTTTTCCCATAAATATTCCATTTTTATCTGTTGGCCTTAGCTCTATCCTCTGAACAGAGAAGTTCATTATCTTTTCTAGGTGAATCTTTGAGGGAGTCGAAGGTGGCTCTTCACTCACGAGTCCTCCCTCTCCTGAACACAGTGAGGCACTCCTGTGTGCCTGGAGCCCTTACTGTTGAGGACTCTTCTTACACCACAAACCTCCACCCTCCTGATTCTCTCCTTCCACATATGATTTTCCATGTATGTGCATGGTCACTGTTCCCACCCATACCCTCCAGTTGGTGTACTGTGCTGGGACACTGGTGAGTGTCGCTTCTGAAAGTGGTTACTGTTGAGGTTCATGCAGCTTATAGCAAAGGGACCACATATGCAAATCAACTAAGACATCAGACCTAGGGCTCAATCTCCCTGTACTGTGGGCAGTAGCACTGTCCAGTTCAGGCATGGCCTAGTATCTCACCAGACTTCAGAAAGGTCAAAATACCCAAAACATCCTCACGGACATGTGGGATATAATTGTGGGACTAAGTCAATGGCTGCTATTCTGCAGGACATCTGGAGTTGTAGGAGGGCTGAGTTGTCCCTCAGGAATGGGCCACTTGTCCCCTTCATCATCTCTTATGGCATCAGAAGACAGCACTCACCAGCCTTGGGGGGACATTTTTACTGGGAAGGATGAAAACTGTCATTTGTTAGTTTACATATCTTTCTGTTTATTGCTGCCTCCATCTATCCCTCCACATTTCTACTCAGAGCTTTGTAAAGGCTTCTGAATGTCCCACCTTGTCTCAGCTCTGCAAAGGAGACTGGAGAACCTTTGAACCAAGCACTGACCTCAGCATCAAAGGGAGCTCACTTCCAGGCTGAGAACAAGGGTATTCATAATAAAGGACTCCAGGCCAAAGGTGCACTTCAGGGCTTAGTTTGATGAGGGCATAGATTCATTCATTTTGTTGCTTTTCAATTCTCTTTTAGTAGACTTTCAACCCTTATAGCTTGGATGTAGTTTAAAATGTAAATATCCCCTTGGAAGGGTAACATTTTGCTGTTACCTCCACTTGCAGAACTCAAAGGAGGTTCAATAACAGGGGACTAGAAGCCATAAGAGGAGCAAAAGCCCAGCTTCTTGGGAAGAATAGGGCTCATCAAATCAACTGCTTCCTCGCGAAGTCCCTGGAGTGTGTTTTGGTCATCCATAATGAAGTGATCCTATGGGAACAGGGCATTTGTGCTCTCTAGGTATGTCTGCTGTTCCCATGGGCCACTGATGGCTCTATGCTCTTCAGTGGCCTTGCAGTATGCTTGTTCCTATATATGTGTGTCTTTGACTCACCAGACTGTTGCTTAGCTTCCCTGGAGAGTATGAGAGAAGCTATTGCAACATCAAGAAAATTCCTTTCTAGGTGGATTCATGAAGTTCCTGAGAGGCAACTGTTCCCAGAATAAAGGAGGTTACTGTTGGAGTGGGTAGTAAATGGGTGGACTTGAGTACACATTTCTCTACATAGTGGGCTCCAGAAATTATTAAGGAATGAGAATGGACACTTTTTGAAGAGATCCTTTAATTTCCTAAAGACCTTGAGTATTCCTTTCATAAAGTGAGACACAATATTCACTCTTATGGAGGTAATAAATGATCCGCAGAAAACACATGGAGTGACTTCTAGGTCATTTTAACCCACTTTATTTTTTTTTAACAAAGATTTAAAAAAAAAAATCAGGTTTATTTTGTTTGGATCAGCAATCCTTTGTCTTGGGGAGAGGCTGTGGAAGGAGGAGAGGGTAGCCGATACAAGCTATAATTCAGGAGGGTGATACCAGGAAGGTCAGGCAAGACAGGATGATGGGTGAGATCACATTAGAAATATCACCAGATTCCTTTGGGAGTGACAAAGGTAATTCTTGTCCTTGCCAAACATCCTGTAATAGTATGACAAGATTTTATTTATTATCACAGTCAATTTGGACTCTCACGCCCTGTGTAGGCCACAAGTGTGGGATGTCAGTCATGGCTTTCACACTCATCAGGGCGGCTCTATTTAGGTCATTAAGGAAAGGATTCAAGATGAGACCCTCCAAAGAAAATGTTATTTTCTTCAGTCTGTTTGTTTTTATTAGGTACCTAGTTGGTTTTGCATTGAAAGGCCCACATATTTGTGCCCGAAACAAGGGAAGGAAAGAAATATTCCATTTTAAAATCAAGCTTCCCTGATGGCTTGGGTACTTTAATTAGGAAGTCTAAGTATTTTTGCCCATTTGTGATGTATCTTAATAGAGAGTGCTTTACGTATTAAAGTTTGAAAGGAAATAATTACCAAGTACATAGACATTTCGATAGTCTAATCTGTGTACATAATTGTACTTGCCTTAGTAGATGCTAATCATATTAAATGTACATGTTATTAAATACTTAGGATCAATCATCTGTTTGTGATGTAAAGATGGGTCTATTCTATCAGAAGCGGACATGTCTGAGAAAGTAGGCACTTTGGGGAGAAATTAACTGGGATATACATAGTTGAGGACCTAGACATGCTCTCAAGAAATAGTTTACCAGAATACTTTATTCCACTCTGTTCAATCTAATTATTTTTACTACAGCTTCCTAGCGTAGGTCTCATATTGGACTAACACTCGTACTTTTTCAGACAGTTTTAAGATTGGATAGATACTCATTGAAGATTCATCTTTAAAATACATTTTAGTAACCTATAGTTAGAAAAGAAAAGAGAAATTTTTAGAAAGATGTCTATAGTTCAAAGTATAACATGAAATAAAAATACCAAAAGTGTAAAAATCTCAACCTTTGAATATCACCAAAAAAAGTTAAGGAACATAATACCTACTAACATACTTTAAAAGGCTGTTGTAAAAGGACATGGATAATCTGCCCTGAAGAGATAATCCAAAAATTTGGTTTCCAATTCTATCGTCAGAATGCCTTTAAAAAATTAATTTCAAATAAGAAGTCTGTATTAATGTAGATCTGTGGGAACGTAGGGAATGTTGGTAATATTAATCGTAAGGAGGCATTATCTGGGGCTTTTAAAATGCTTTTGTCCAATGGTTGGGATTTCAAAAAGGATAGTAGAAGGAATAAATGTCATTTAAGGTTTCCTGCAAAAAGCCAAGACTCCTTTTAAGTCCTTGCAGATGCCTAAAGGGAGGCTACTGAAATAAAATGACACTAATATAATTAGAGGCATGGGAGCCAAAGAAGCGGCTACAGTTAAACCCTAATTAGAGGACACAGCTGACTTTGTTCTACCTCAGACTCCTCCCCACCCAACATTTAACATTCCCTTCATACCCACTTTAAAAGGCAGAAGTGTGTTTAGAAATAATGAGCTTTTATGGATCAAGGTTCTATTATTTTCATTTTATGGGGAGATTTGGATTCAGTTCTGAAATGATGTCCAATCTCTGTGGTTCTTTGGCAGCTCCACATGTTTTGCTAAACAGTAGCTCTTGGAACAAAATGGTTGAACAATTTGGCCCTTAGATATATTTTAAGAACAGGCCTACCTGGCAAGGATGTGTAATAGCTACCATGTAACATTCACCAGACATAAAATAAGTACTGGGTCACTGTTAGCAGTAGTTCCTGGATCTCAAAACTTGTACTAATTAATACGAAAATAAATGTCACTTCTGGTTTTCAATCAAATTAGCAGTTTATATATTAGGATCTATTAGTTTCTAAAAGTCATATAGTGTGAACAAAAACTTACTCACAAAACTAATTATCAAGCCAGGTATGGGAAGCTGAGGCAGGAGGATTACAAGTTTGAACCTTAACTAGACAAACTAAGGGACTTAATGAGACTTGGTGTTTTTGTTTCAACTCAGCCATGAAGAATGAGAAACTAGAGAAATTTATTGCTAAATGGATGCACATTGAGGCCATGCTTTTAAGTGAAATAAATAGAATGCACATGTGTAAATACCGAATAGTTTCTCTGCTGTGAGAAATTGAAAGTGTAAATAAGGGCTAAAATGTATAACAGGTAATGTGAAATAGGAAGAAAATGTCTAAAGGGGAAGGGGAAGTGGGAGGGGTCTGAGAAAAGAAAGAAGGAAAAGGAATATGAGAAAAGGAAAAAAGGAAACAAAGTCTTTGTAAATAGGGAGAGGGCAGGGAAATGGGGAAAAAAATAAGAACCAAGTTATATTATGTAAAGGTACAAATTCCCAATAATGAATGTCAGCATCTTGTATACCTAAAATGTACCAATAAAATTAATGAATGAAAAACAAAACAAAACAAAACAGGGACTGGGAATTTAGCTCAGTGGCACTGCGCCTGCCTCGCAAGGGCAAGGTCCTGAGTTTGATCCCCGGTACCAAACTAAACAAGACAAAACTACAACAACAAAAAAAATCAAATGTACTTCCACTATTTATTCATGCATTTATGTAAATGAGGGTTTAATATAGTGGAATGTAGCACAGATGTATATGATAGACAAAACAATTTAGTTAAACTCAGAGCTACATTGGATTATGGTATTTTTAAAATAAAAAGGAATCCAGGATTTAGCTATTATGAATTGTGCTGCTATGAACATTGGTACACGTCTTGTTATAGGAAGACGTCTTTAGCTCTTTGGTGGACACCTAGAAGGGGGATAGCTGGGTCATATGAAATTTCTAATTTTATTTCTTTGAGGAATTTCCATGATGGTTGTACATTTCCACCAACGTAGGAAGGTTCTTTTTTCACCGCAACCAATACTGTTCAATAGATGTGGTGGTTCGGCTTAACTGTTTTAACTTGACTTGTTTGAGACCTACCCAGTGGATTAGTAAAGCACAATTCTGGGTATGTTTACCTGAGTCACAGTGGAGTGAATGCTCCCTGGCCCCTTTCCTCCCTAGCACTGTTACCCTGCTCTGCCTCCTGCCTGTAATGAACTAAGCACCTTTGTTCTACTATTTCTGCCATGATGTGTCTGCCTTGGATGGAGCTAGCAGACCAGGGACTGAATTCCTGGAAATCATGAGGCAGATTAAGCTCTCCTCTTTTCTGTTAACTGTAATTTAATATGCACTGATCAACCTTTATATATCCCTTCCCCACTACCCTCCCCAGCCTCTGGTAACCACTATTTTACTCAGCTTCTATGAAATCAAATTTTTTTAGACTCCTTATATGTGTCATATCATATTTTGTTGGTCTTTCTGTGCCTGGCTTATTTCACTTAACCTCCAGTTCTATCCACATCACAAATGACAGGATCTAATCCTTTTCAATGGCTTATTAGTATTATATTAAATACTAGGTGCTTTCAGCTATGCATTCACATATTCAATTATGTTTATAAAAAGGCATAAATGATGAGACTGCTTTTCTTTTTTTTAAAACTACTTTAAATATTTGACTGGGAGAAGTTGTTCGTAATATGTCTTTACTTTTGGGAAACTCAATGGACATTTGTCTGTGTGTTCTAGCCCAATTCTTTACACTGCTGTGAGAAGGGGGAAGATAATCTATCTGGGGTTTGTCACTGGCCTGGATGGAACATCCTTGTCAAGAGCATCGAGCTCTATCATGGTTTTGAATTGGCCATTCATACTAACTACTGGCCAATATTATCTGTTATATTAGTTAAGTAATACAGAAAAACAGAAACAATAGGATATGTAGATATGTAGAAAGAGATTTATTATGAAGAGCCCAGGAAAACTGCTAGTGTACTTCTGGTCCAAGGGTAGGATAAGATGGAGATCCCTGCTCAAGCTGAGAAATTTGTTCTTCTTTACTCACGCCTTCCTTACTCAGTTTAGTGATTCTAGTGCTAATCTCTCCCAGAGAAACTCACCAATACACCCAGAAATAATGTTCTACCAGCTATCTGGGGTATCCTCTATCCCAGTCAAACTGACACATAAAATTAACCATCATACCTCTTAATACCAAGGAACAAAGTTTGTCTGCTCAGAAACATGAAATCTCATGTTTCCTCAGTTTGTCTTCAAATTCAGGTCACTGCTATTGTTTTTGTTTACAATTGGCTAAAGGAATATTGTGAACTTTAAGGCCTAATTACACCCTCAGCTCTTTGTTGAAGGGGCTGTATCAAGGAAATATCTCTAACAGGAAATTTGTGGTTCCTTGAGTTGGCACTTCATTTTTCACTTAGGTTTTCCTTTCCACAGCCATGCGTGCTTCCTTTCAGGCCTGAGCTAAGCCAGCTCCAGTCATCCAGGGAGAGGGAGATTGGGTTGCTGGCTTATGGGAGGTCAGAGGTGCTGATGGGCTGCTGGCCTTGGGCACCTGGTTGTCTTGCTCCAAGGCTTCCTGCAGCTCCTGCAGACAGACATTGTGGGGATTGACTGCTCTGCTTTTGGGCTCTCCTGCCTTCCTCTGCCCCTGGGAACCTGTGTCACCTCTACTTCCCTTTATGCGCTGACTTCTCCCCTGTGGCTGCTTCCCAGCCCCAAGGATCCAGAATGTTTACTTGCACCTGATGTGTCCAAACTATCGGGTTAAATTTAAGTTTTCTTTCTGAAAAGCTCAAGTCTTTGTAAAATCAGGTTAAGAACAGATATTTTGAATTCTCTCATTTTACTTCTCATCAAAACAATTCCGTCTTGCTGTCATGGCTTCTCTCTGCTTAAAGTGTAAATGTTCTTCATCTTTCTTAATTTTTAAGATTTGGGGGGGAGATAGGATTTGCAACTAAAGCCCAAAATGCACATTTCAGTAATACATACAGGAACACATTTATTTCTCCCATTGGGTATGGATAACATTTGTTCCCCCAGTGTCTATAAACAGGGCCTGGTTCATAATTCTAATTAATTGATTTTACTAACTTGGAGCTGAATGGAGGTGGCAACTTAAACAAGGCAATAAAAAGCAGTAGACCTAGCCAGGCTAGTTCCACAAAACTGCTTCTTAACCACAAGTAATAGAGCAGTCATTTATTTATTATAAGTAATAAAGCAAAAGAGACACACAGATGACATAACAGTCTATCTCCAGCTTATCCACAGAATATGTGAAGGCGGGACAGAAGAAAGCAATTTTTTTCAGTTAGTGCAAGTAGGGAGGTCTTTTTTTTGACATGGAATTAACAAAGGAATGATGCTGAAGTGAGGTACAACTGCAATATTTACATATGAAAACTTTCCTTGAAACACTTATGCAGATCTTTGTTAAAGTTACTGATTGTCAGATCAAAGAAACCGAAATTCCAAGTTTGTTCACAGGAATAAAAAAATTCCATTAACTGGAAAGTTTCAAAATGGCAATGTTAACCTGCAGTCATAATTACTGGGGGTGGGGGTGGCAGGGTAATCTCTTGGCCAAGATTAAGTACTCAACAGCACTGTAATACTGTATATACCTACTTTAATCAAAAGCACACGTGTTTTGCAAAGAAAGTCCATATGCATTCCTATTGTGTCATTTTTGGCAATGCACTCAAGTTGCTTTACAATCCCTTACAGGGTCAAGTTAACATGAATTCAACAGTGATGATAAAGAATTTACTGTCATTTCCTTATAGTTCTGAAACAAAGTTACATTTTTTTGATGTTATTGGAGAAAGCTGGGAATGTATAAACAGTAAATAGGGAATATACATGAGTATTGTAGCAGGACAGCAGGGTGATGATTTGACACTCTTTAATGTTGAAGTAGTAAAAACTACAGTGACTTAGAAAGATGGTTTTCTTAAGGACACATTGTTGAACAAATGGGCACCTACCTGCTCTCTGAAGCAGTATGTATAATTTAATCACCAAATATAGAACAGATGAATACCAGGAGACCAAAAAAAAAAGCATTAAAGCCCATTACAATCTTGAATAAGCCAAAACTTCAAGTATGTAGAAAAAGCACTGCAATTATGTATATAGTTTTAATTTTTCTAATATATATCATAATTTAAAACTATATCAAGTCACTTATATAAAAGCAATTTTTTTTCAAGTGTTATAGTTTAGAGCATGGCTTTATATTTGGCTTAATTACTTTTTACCAGTCTAATTTATAAGGCTCGTAATCTTGCCAGCAGGGCTTCAACTTCGGGAATGGCTTCATTTTTAGAAACAGAGCCAAGAAGTTCCATTTCCTTTTTTCTGTTTCTTTCCACAGCACAGGCTTCCTTCTTCTCAACTGCCTTGATCCTCCCTGTGGATCTATGAGTGTCTGGATTATAATTAAACTCCTTGGTGACTGGACTCCTTGTGGAGTTGCAATTGATATTGTTGTGTGAACGTGACCCTTCTGTCAACTGCACTTTCTGATTTTCTATAGTAAGGAAGAAAACATAAAACTTGTCACTTTGACAACCAAAGACTGGGCACATTATAAAACATAAATTTAAAAGTTATTCTTAATAAACAAGTTCTCTTAGATCAGTGATGGAAAACCTTTTAGAGCTTTCAATGCTTCAAACACCTCCCTGTGGCACACGTGCCATAGGTTCACCATCACTGCCTTAGACTAAAAGAAAAGTGGGTTTAAAATAAACATCAGAGGTTAAGAATAAATTAAAATATAATACAAAAGCATTTCATTAGCAACAATACTTATTTCCTTCTTAGTTTATGTCTGAAATGCCTGTTACCAGGTTATTATCGAGGCTTGGTTCCATCTGTATTCTGGTTTCTATTTAAGCACCAGATAAATAAAGAGGCATCCATAACCATTCATCTTAGCACCTGCTCTTTTCATGGCTCTCTCACCTTCTCCTCTTTTCCTTCATAAAACTCATGATTACCAGAAACACACATATTTGTCTTTCTCTTTACTAGAACGCATGCTCTGAGACACCAAAAACACTATTTTAAATATTGCTATGCTTTCAGTGCCTAGAATGACTTTGGTACAAAGTAAATGCTCAATTAATATACACCGAGGAAAGAAATTTTTTGCCCACATCATGACCCAACATACGTGTGAATACTAGTAAGATTTACTTTTTTTTTGAAGAAAACATGGAAAGTTTCTAGAAAAAAATTAAAAAGTCAATAATTTCCCTTAAAAGAAATAATGAAGTTAGCAGGCAAAATATTAAAACTTCCCAGCAATCCAGAATTAAGTCATAATCAAATTACCAAGTCTATTCACATCTATGTACATACATACACATACCTACTGTAAGTGATGGTGATCCTGACTTATCAAGAGAGTTAGGGAGTTGCCATACCTAATGATTAAAGGTTCTGGGTGAATGACTTTGCAAAGAGTTCTAGATTTTTTTTTTAATTAAGTGACTCCCATATTGCACAACATCACAAATGATCTCTCTCATAGATCTCAAAACTTTTAGAAAACAAGATAGCCTCAATATTCATGTAACCTTGAACAGGGCTTGAAGACGGCTTCAACAAACTTGACATGACATTTAAAGTTTTTTGGTTATTCGCTGAGAGATGTTCCATTATCCCAATAGTAATGACTTTGGAGCACAAGCAGTCACTCATGACAGTGTGTTTTATATGAGTGCTGAAAATTCCAACCGAAAACAGCTTGTACATTAAAAGGTGGCTGCTGAAGATATTTACTGCGCTGTCATTTCCTGACCAGGGGCTTGCAGTGATGGATGAGTGTTTTACAGTTTCTTGGACAATCTCAACAAATTTTAGAAGCATGATCACCTTTTAGCTGTTGGAAGAAAATAAATACACTTTTCTTATCATTTTCTGTTTCAGGTGGGCAATTGTTACTCAAAAATCAGACTCTAATAGAGCAGTGATTTTCTCTTAGAGCGCAGTTTATGTGCTGTAGCTTATAATGTACGTAGTATGTTTGCAGGAAACAGCACAGAGAGCATGATAGCTCTGTCGTTTCCAGGACATAACTTGATTTTTCTCTGGCACCCACCTTCTTGCCCCAAAGAATATTTGAAAAGTGCATTTACAGCTAAATGCAGATTTTTAGTCAGGTTACGGCTCTCTCCCCCAAATTACTCTACCATTTCTTGACATATGATTTCTTGTAAGCTATTCCATCACATCTTCAGGAAACTAGTTTATTCTGCTACTGGGCAACTCTAGTTAGATGAAAAGATGAGGTTGACTAGACTATGGACCTGTAATGTAAAAAAACAATCTATGGGGCCAGGGATTTAGCTCAGCATCACCGTGCCTGACTCACAAGTGCAAGGTCCTGAGTTCAATCCCCAGTACCAAAAAACAAACAAACAAAAATAATTTATGTATAAAATCCTGTAACTTCTATGGGTGTAGAGTATCAAGCCTGATTTCAAACATGGCAAAGTGAAAAGAATATGGGATTTTAAGGTAAACTTGGGATGAAATCCAAGCTTTTAGTAGGTGACCAACCCCTCTGACTCTCAGATTCTAATAAGTAACCTTAGAGAGAAGCTGTGAGGATTAAAGGAAATAATGTGGGTGACACCTACCTAGCAATAGAGCAGGATATAGAGGCATGTAGAGAATTTTTTCTCTAAAGATGAAGGCTATAACATAAGCTTTCCTTTCTTGCCTCTTTCCTAGCTCTCTCAGGGAGGTATCCCCCACCCAAGGCTCAGGGCCCATTCAGAGGCACTGACCTCTCTGACTTTCCAGTGATTACACCAGTGAGGACTAATACCATGTTATGAATAGCGTGGATTCATGTAGCGCTTTTACTTCTAAAGCATCTGATGCACTTTAAAACATTACCACCCTCACTTTATGAATTGAGGGGTAAAAGCAAAAGAAGGTTAAGTCAGTTGCTTAGACTCAGTTACTAAGTCAGCAGGAGAAGCCAAATGCTGTCTTTAGAGATACTGAGGCTGATTTAAAGAAATCTGAAAAGCTTTTTGCCAAAGAAAAGTGCTAAGTAATTCAAACCAAAGTTTCATAATAATGAGGTCCTATATTGCTACTCTGAAATGCTTTCTGACACAACCCTCACAATAACTATACCTATGTAAACTAGCTTATCACCGTATTCCAAGGTCGCACACAGCCTCCTCTTTTGTCCTGGTCTCACTTTAATTCATGACTATGAATTTGAAACATGACCTGGATCCCACTGCAATTTTAGTCCATTCATTCTCCCATTCTCCCGGGGAACTATTTCATAGCTTCTCTTTTCAAAACCCCCAACATGATCTGCTACACTCTCATTTAAGTCATTCAATAATAGCAAAGAGACCCCTGTTACTTGCATACAGCACACACGTACATACATTTCCTCCTCTTAATCCTAGAAGATCAACCTTCTGTGTTCCTCTCTTAGGACAAACTCTGTGATGTGTCACTATTGAGGGGCTCTTCTCTAGCAGCTGCACTGTCCCTAGTGCACTGTGAAGGTTCCTTCTCCACATGGTCCTCCCCTCTGCCTATAGGTATGTTGTGATAAGCCTCATCTTTAGAGGAAAAAAACCAAACAAACCAGACAACTAGTTGTCTCCATACTCTCTGC
The DNA here is from genome assembly GCF_000247695.1 of Heterocephalus glaber. Next base: position 20,941,719 of record NW_004624748.1, read on the forward strand.
TCCAGCTATCACCTCAATTCTCAGTTCCTTTTATAGCAAAATGTCTTGAAAGAATTATCCATGCTTACTCTCAATTCCTCTTTGCTCATTTTTCTTTTGAACCCACACTAATCATGCTTTTGACACTTCACTCTTCTCTAATCACTTCTTGTCAAGCTCACTAATGAATAGTGTGTTCCCAAAAGTAAGGATTGCATATCCATTTGGACATCTTGTTTCTCCTTTACTGGATTTATATCAGACTCAATGATAAAATCCTCAGCAGAGCCTGGGTTTTTCTTTCAATATCTGGTCTTTGAACTTCTTTGGAGGCTTAGGTGAATAACAATGGGCAGGCTAATGCAAGCAAGAGCATTTCTACCCTTTGAGAAACTCAAATAGCTGTAGGGTTGCTCAGAGACAAAGGGATGAGCGAATAACTAACTTGGTATTTAACTCCTCTGTGGTTTCAGGTGGAGAATCTTTCATAAGAAGCAACAGATGAGATGATATAAAAAGGAAAGAAACCATTCCTGAGGCCTTTGAAGAAATAATGACATTGCGTAAGGCCTTCTTCTATGATAAACTAACAGCTCAGAAGTTCCTAGAGTACAACAACTCACATTTACGTCTCAGAATCCCCAACCCTCCTATCCAGGTCCTTAGCTTCTTTTTGCTTTGTTTCTAGCCACTGGGAGACCAAAACTGTGGAAATGAGGGAGCCACATCTTAAACTGTAAAACAGCTGAGGCTGGGAAGGAAGAATCACCTATCCCACTGCAAACAGAGGAAATGATTTCAGGTAGAAAAAGCTCTCAAGTTGCTAGTTCATTTTTATGGAAAAATCTTAATATAATATTGGTTTAAGGCCAACTGTCTTTTGCTATGACTATTATTTTAAAAGTTTGTGTTGGTGAATTCCTGTGGGCTGAACTGCAGACCTAAATTCCATGCAAAAACAGGTACTTTTGTTTCTAAATGGTTGACTTCCAAACAAGAGAGGGATGACAACCCTGTAAATCAGACAGAACTCTATGTAGGTGTCCTATAAAGGTGTTCAAAGGTATGAATAAATTATAATGTCAGTGGGCTCGTCCTTTACATATGAAATTAGTTACAAATACAGGATCACACACATGGAGTCAATGAAAGGCAAGGCTGGGGTGGCAATAAAAGGAGAAGCACTTCTATTTCTCCTCAAGTCTTTACCAATACACATTTAGTAACGAAAACTAAAAAATACTAAGGCAAAGAAAGATGATTGTTTAATTCTCCAAAGAGACTACGTGTGTACTATTTTATGAATCAAATCCTAGGCTTTAAGTTTTTCCTTTTAGGGTGTTACAGTTGATGTCTGTGTACAATATATCTAGGATTCCTGCCAATATCCAGGGCCACTGATGACAGTGTTAATGACAGGCACAGAACCAGCTGCCATTCTTAGCACCAAATCAGAAGGCGATCTAATTCATTCATCTTATATTTATATTTCTGGGGAAATGAATAGGATAAGAATACATGCTATTTTCCTTTAAAGTAACAAGATTCCTTATTTTAATTTAATAACTCATATGATTCTTACTATAAAGATTGATCTGAGCCCCACCGTTCCCTGAAACTGAATGAAAAGTTGAAAACTGTTGGAAAACTGAGCAAGTCTTAAATACAGAGATCCCACTGGACTAACATTCAAGGCTGTAAACCACATCTTAGAAGAGTCCCACATGGCCTTTGACAGAGCAGACATCTGGATGACAAAGAAAGCTAAAAACAAACCAAACAAACCAAACTCCACCATCCTGCCCTAACATTTGCATTGAGTAACACAAAAGACACAGGAAACTTGTCAAGAACTAAATATAAACATGTGTACCTTGGCATCTAAACCGGGGAAATATTTCAGCCAGCAGTTATGCTTCTGGTGCTAGTAGAGGAAGGCTAAGGCCCTGGCTGACAGCCCTTGGGGGAACCCTCTCCACTGCAGGCAATATCAGTTATGGTTCTGAAAAGGCATTCTTCCCTTTAAGTTGGTATTGATCTTCCATCACATTGTGGTTCTAATGATCACTGGCTTCTTAGAGTGCCAGCTCTCAGATGAGAAATAAAATTGAGCTCCTGCCTTTTGTGGTCAATGGTGAGCCAGTGGCAGGTTTGACAGGCTGAAGAATACAGAGCTCTACTGTCCTAAAATGATTGTATCCCTTAAGTCTCCCTGAAATTTGGTCTCGCCTTACAATTCTTCACCTTTTGATCTTAACTATTACTTTGACCCACTAAGCAGCTATTTTGTTTCACCCCAGCAATGGCTTTACTTTGGTGAAAGAAAAAAAGACCCAAAATTGAATTTTTAAAGTATCATGGGGGTCTATGTGATAGTGAAGTGTGTGACAAATACATGTTTTTTAATCTATGCAAAAACTAAAGTTAGTGCTGGCTGCTAGCAGCCCTTATCCCCATGGTTTTCCTCACTATTTATTTACTGAGGTCAGAAATAACTGTCTTCCCTTGGTTTCACTTTGGTATTTATTTTATCTAATATACCGAAAATATACAAAAATAATAAACAGAGCAAAGGAGCACTTCGTGTATGGTTAAAATCTTTTAGGAGTACCAAGAAACTCTTATTGAAACCAATTATGTAAAAACAAAAACAACTAAAAAACACTCCCCCTAGTCAAACAAAATAGACAAAGCAGATGATTTAAAAAAAAAGTATCTCAGGATAGAGGAGATAACTGACAATGAAGCTAGATGTTCTTTGCAGAAACTTTCATACTTAGAGACTTGTTTTATATCACTATCCTTTAAAGTTTGGAGGCAGCACTGCTATTTTGCCATTTCCTGTGCTGGGCCTTCTAACTGAGCACAGGCCTGGAAGAAACCTCAAGATGATACCATACAGGCTCTGAGTGCAGCAGGCTAAGTCTGGACAGGCAGGCTGTCCAGCTTCTTTGCTCTGAAGATGGCAGTAATGTAAACCCTTGCATTCGACTGCTTACCTTTCTGACTTGTAATCCAAGACTTGAGTTGGACACTCCCTCCACCCCCAAAATGTCTGCTTCTCTTTTTTTTCACCATTCCATTCAATTCTTAGCAATTCCAATCAGGCTTTCCTGTACCCTTCTATTGAAACTGCTAGGTAGCAGATGACCCAGATTCTCAAAATTCCTAAACGCAAAGAACTTTTCTCATGCCTCATTTTCTCTTGACATCTGTAACATTTTAGAATGTGTGTAATTGCAAATTTGGCTGGCTTTTTTCCCAGTACCTGGGAGGTAAGCCCTAAACTCTTGGAATTTCGTTATTCATACCAGGGGACTCAGTGGTAGGGTTTAACAACATGAATAGAGAGTTTATGCTAATTAGGTGACTCCTGCTCAGTCTCTAGACAAATTATGGTAGTGAGTGACCCAGGATGGAGATGGCCAAGCCAGAAAGACCAATCATGTGATTAGAAGGTTGGGTTTTTAAGACAAGTAGAATCAGCCTAATTTCTGAAAAGGGAAAGGGGCTGGAGTTTAAATTTAGCCATGTGGCCAATGATTCCATCAGTTGTACCTAGTAAGCAGACCTTAATACAACTGAGAACACTAGCATTCAGGTAAAGTTTTCCTGGTTGGCAATACAGTTGTCCCTGGGAATCCATGGAAATTGGTTATATGACCAAAAGCTGTAAACGTTCAAGCCACTTATATAAAATGACTTAGTATTTGCATAGAACCAACACATATTCTCCCATACACACTTCAAATCATCTCTAGATTATTTATAACACATAACACACAAATACGATGTAAGAAATTATCACACTGTCTTGTTTAGGAATAATAAGGAAAAATATCTGTACATGTTCTGTACAGATGCATTTTTTTCCTATTTTCAATCTGCAGTTGGCTAAATCCATGGATATGAAACCCATGGATATAGAATACTGACAATACTCTGTATCATCAACAGTTGATGTCCCTAGAGACAACAGAAGCTGCAAGTGTTTCTCTGGTTGGTTTTGATTTGTATCATTCAGTTTAATTAAGCTGTAAGAGTTCTGTGATTTCCTGAATTTTCATTCCAGAAAATTATTAAAACTGAAGGAGTAACAGGAACTACTGAATTTGTAATCAGCTGGTCACAAGTGAAGGGGGCTGGGGACCCTCAAACTTGAGCTGGTGGCAGAAGGACGCTCCTTTGAAGGTAGATAGTATCACAAGTCATTGTGAATGTTATTCATAATTTAGAATACTATTATTATATAACTAATATCAACTGTTTAGTTTATAGTTTGCAAACACTTTTGGAATATATTCACAACACATTTGATTCAAATAACACCCTTGTGAGAGAGATGATATAGGTATGTTTACTTTCTTTTATATAAAGCTGAAGAAGCAGACATAGCTTTCAGGCAGAGCCAGAGACAAAACTCAAGTCCTCTGACTCCTTCCTGGTTAACATGTTCTATCATGATATGTCCCTTTATGATGCTCAATTTTCTACTTTCTGATGATTTACTTTGAATCTTTTTTGGTAGTTGAATCTTCCCACCACTCCCAAATTCTGTAATCAGAGCTCTCAATGTAGCCATTTCTCAGATACTTGGGCTATTCCCCACCCTCCACTTCTACATTCTCTCCTCCAAGATCTCAGCTTCAATCATTTCCTTTGGGAAGAAATCTCCACATCTGTATGTTCAGCCTTAGCAACAGAGTTTCAAAACTGGGTCCACATGGCCTCTCTAAACATTTCAACATAAATGCCCTACCATTACTTCAAATAATACATTTTCAAACCAAACTTTCATGTCCAAAACTGCTTCCTCTTCATACTAATTTAATGAAACCAACCATAGCATCTGCCAGTTCTGCTGTCACTGACAGCTGTTTCAGGCTACCATGTTTTGTGATGACTGATGTGTGGCTTAGCAGCTACTAAACAAATATTCCTAGAATGCCTGTCAGCTGGTAGATAGCAGGTAGTATATATTTTGATCTGCTGCTTCATGAGGAAGAGGGTAGAGAAATAACACAGGGGTATGATTTGACAGTATGATTATTAAAATATACTATGTATCTGATAAGTCCTTTTTATGCTATTTAAAATTTTTTTTACAATAATCTTACAAGACAGGTATTAACATCCCTATACAGTATTATAAGTAAGGAAACTGAGGTTTAGATAAGCCCATGCATGTCCAGGGCTGTAGTCTTTCCTATTTATCTCTGGCAAAATCCATGCAAATGGTAGTACATGATTAGGTCAAGGCAAGCAGGCATACTGTGAAATAGAAAAAGTGCTTCACTATGACAAAGGGTTTAGAAAAAGAGGGATTCCCCAGTGTTAATGACCTAGGTACTATATCAAAAAGTAGCTACCTAAATAAATCCTTTAAGACCTACACATTATTTTGAAGCCATTTGTAAGTAATATCGTATAGTATGATTTTAAGTATTTTCCTTTATTATGCTTTTAAATTCAGGATTTACTAGTTATTTCAGATGTACAAGCTGGGCATGGTGGTGCACACCTCTAGTCCCAGCATGCAGGAGGCTGGGGCAGGAGGATTGCTGCAAGTTTGAGGTCAGTGTGGGCTACACAGTGAGTTCAAGGCCAGGCTGAACTACACAGAGAGATCCTATCTCAAAAACTCAAAAAATCAAATGTACAGATGTTACTGTGAATGAGTAACATGTTATTTTGATTCAGAGAATCATGTAAAATAGAATCATGGAATCTCTGGACTGAATAGAATCATCTAACCAATGCTTAAATTCCATTTATTCAGTTTCCCATCAAGTGTACGTCCAGACTAAATTTGAAGAATTTCATAAAGCAATTTATTCTTCCTTTGGATGCTCTATAAATTACTTGTTTCACCCTATGATTATCTAGTGTTTGACTAACTTTTTTCTACTAGAGCTGTATTAAATAAATGTAATTCTTCCTCCACCCACCAGCCCTTCAACTGATTGAAAACAAGCATCACATTCCCCAAATCCTCTCCAAGCCAAATAGCTATAGTCTCTTCAAGTTCCCCTTGGGATCATGAATTAGGGTTACGGGTAAGTTAATTCAGGTAGTATTCAGCTCTCTATGGTAGAGAGTCCCTGAAAACAGTCTACTGTGAACATGCCATACTATATCCATTTAGTAATTCAAAATTTCTGGAAAAAATCCAAACCAATTAAGGTATTCAGTACTATAAAATTCATGTACAGTGCATGTTCACAGAATCCTTGATTACAGCCTTTTGAAATGTCCATATAGGGTGATACTTTGAGATTAATTGTCAGTATATGCTTAGTAAGAATCTGTTTAGAACTACCTGAGTTTATTCATTAGAGAACTCAATCCTGGGGTAGATTTGTGTTGAAGACTATTTTCTACTAAAATAATTTTACATGTAACTATATACCCAGAAATATTACTTTATTTCTCTCCAGGCTATCACACTAAATAAATATTACATTACCCATATCTAAACGTAATAATATGTTCAAGTAGTAACAATACTACTTCATATTCATATCACTGTGATCTAACATCCTGGAACACAAGCCCCAGAAGGCAGGGATCATGTCTGTTTTATTCACCAGTATACTGCCAAGCCTTCACAGTTCCTGTTTTATAACTGATAAGGTTTATTCCTTATGCCTTGAGTGACAGAACCTAAACATGTCACAGTTTTATTACATTGCTTTGCTTAATGTTTTGTATTAATCCAAAGAAAATACTTTGGAAAAATAATATCTGGATAAAGACTAAGCTGATGACATATTTTGGTTTAATTATTTTTGCTTTCTTGCACTTCGAGGACTCAGAATTCAGTCTAGAACAGCCCTGTGCAATGGAAATAAAATGAGTCATATGTGTGGGCTGTATGCAACAAAGATTTCTTGAAGCCACATTATATGCTGACAAAAAATGAAATTAATTTTAACAATGTAATTTTATCTAATATTATGTCAAAAACACAACAATGAAATACACTTACTGAACATCTTAATTTCAATCAGTCATATTTCAAGAGCTCAAGAGCCTCTTCGGATTACTGGTTAGCATATTGGACAGTACAGGTCTAGAACTTAACAGTTCTACTAACCTGTAAAGATTTGGGGATTGAGTATCTTTTCGGAAAATTTCAGTGATAAGAAACTTTAGCTCAAGTTGGATTTTTACTATTAAAAAGCTAATAAATGTTATTAAAGAGAATTCAGAAATTATGACAAAAATAAATAATAAGTTTGGCTAAAAGTTAAAGTTCAACTTTTCTCACCCCTGTATAGATTAGTAAACTTGGCTTTTTCTGTGTCAGAGATTTGCATGCTAATCATAGTCAAGCCATAAATTAAGTATGTGCTGTTTGAACTTCATCTAGAAGTATAGAATGAATTACATACATAAATATATCTTTAATATTGGGGGGAAATCCCTAAATAGATAAGCTATTGAGTTCAGTCAATATAATGAAGCTATTGAGTTTAATCAATATAATGAAAGAACATTTTTTTAATGGAATCAGTTATTATAGAAGGAAAAATAATCAAGTGAAAGACTGTAATGTTCTAATTTCACTGAGATTTCATTTTATATAAAGGAACGGTTACACATTTCTTGGTAATTTGGATTTTGTGAATGGCTAAAGATTAAAAATACATTCAGGAAATTTGAATTCTAATAACGACAAGCCCACTGCTGCTATTGTTCATATTCTGACATATTAATCCAGTTGCCTGAACATAAGGGCACCAGGTTGCCCTTCAGAGATTTTTCTACTTTTACTTCCCAATTTTGTGCATGTTTTGTTAATCGTGAGAATCCGAGGGATCTAATTTACTAAATGTGATTCACTTCCCTTCCAAAACGAAGTTGGCCTCTGTTGCTTGCCATTGCTTATACACATTGGATCAGGACCTATATTGGGGTGAGGTTTGCAGAGTTGCCACTGATAGACGCTGACAGACTTGCCTCTTTTGATTACTCTGTTCACAGTATAGCAGCATGACCTTGTACTGTATTGCTGGTACCAAGTTTCATTATGAAATCTGAAACTATTTCTGAAATTTGTTTCATGCATTTCTAGAAAATGAATGAAATAAAGAAAGCTGGCATGAGTCATGGGCACGTCTTCAGAGTGGCTCAGGCTGGCCCGCGACTGCCTCCTACTGTCAGTTTGAGGTAAGCGGGTGCATCAAAAGGCCTTCCTCAGCCTTGATTTATAGATAACTGGCCTTCTTCCCCTGAAGAACAATTTTGCATAGGTAACTTTGGAAGAAATGCTGATGCGCTCTGAATTTCTCAGAATTCATTACCTACTTCAATTGCTAGATCTGTGAGAAAAAACTAGCAAACACTTTGAGCATGGATTTTATTCCACTCCAAAGATTTTTAAAGGTAATTCACAAGACATCTGTTCTTTTAAAATTCTGTTTCACATTATTCTGTTTAGTTATACATTTTTATCTTCTTTCTCCGTTCACTACAAGGCCTTACATCATATCTCTAAGGAAAAGGCAAGAGGAAAAATATCTATAATGATTTAATCTTTTAATAGTATCTTTCCAAATAAAAATATTAACAACTATGGGATAAGATTTAAAATACTATAGTAGAAATATAACAGCTCACTGTATCTAGGGAAATCTTCACTAGCTTTAAGTAATTAACATATGGAGGGAGAGCATGACAACTGACAGTCAATATAAATAACTCATTTCTTCAATGAACACATTTGGGTCAATGACTTGGGTGCTGGTTGTGCTCAAACTGCAGTCTGATTTCAGATGGTTTGGCCGAGTTATGGAATTATCATTCCTCATATGAAGGTGGGATTTTTCATCAGCAAAATGAGGTAGGCAAAGGAGACCTTTCTTTGAAGCTGTTCCCTTTTAATGGGGAAAAACAGTAAAAGGAATCGGTCAATGTCACTTCACTTTTTTCTTGCAAGTAAAACAGCAGGTTTGGTTTGTATGAAACCCTAGGCTGCACTGAGATTTCTGAAAAATTGGTTTCTGTAAACAACTCATTTTTAATGCTGCCCTGTGCTTCCTAAGACTCTGTGGACACACAAACTAGATCGGACCACACAATTCCCTCTTTCTGTTCACTGCTATAGATTCCTGCTGCAGGCTTCTCACACCAGCAGGGACTGTTAACTCAAAAGACTTGCTTCCACTGTCTTTTGGGGCTTTGGAGTACCTCCTGTCTCTATGGTAACATGAAACACAAAGCACTAGAAATGTACCATACAGTAGAGGCAGAAAAGGAAGGAATCAGTGCAGTACTCTTAGCAAGCTAAAGAAGGTGCTGATAGCAGGAAAACGGACAAGGAACAAAGATAGGATTAATTGTTCCTTGTTCCATTCCTCTTCATCCTCTTAAAAGAGCTGTAAGAGTGTCAGCACAAAAGCAGCCCTAGAGTATATGGAACTTTATAATGCATATGGTACTTGAAATTTAAAAAATATATTGGAGACTCATTAAGCATAAATGTCTAGCAATTCACAGTTCATTAAACTATTGAGGTAAATAAGAGTTCTCTGTTACATGAGATATAAAAAAGTATAAAAACTTACAAACATCCCAAATATGGCTTATGAAAAGACAGGAAAATATATCATCACTTGGTAAAATGCTTTCTTTTCAGCTTTTCTTATTTTTTTTCAGTGGGGTATCATATTAAAAATAGTGTCTGGGCTGGGGATTTAGCTCAGTGGCACCACACCTGCCTGGCAAGCACAAGGTCCTGAGTTTGATCCCAGGTACCAAAAAAAAGGAAAAGTAAAAATAGTGTCTGTAAGTTCAGCATTTCAGAATAATCACAGGGTTTTATGTCTCAAAATTGTTGGTAGATTCCAATCTGTTTCCTGGTCAGAAACAGCACTCAACTCAGTTGTCTAAAAAACATCGTAAAATAAATGAGGGACAGTAATGCTATCAATTAGAAAACATTCAATAGATCCAAATATCTACACACCATAAAAGATTATTCATGCAGACATTAATAAAAAATATACACTACCACTCGTAAGTATTCTCTTGACATTTTCAAAATACTTCCTGCAGCTATGAAATACTGCTGGGCATCCATACTGGGAGCTGGTGACAAGCACAGGAATATCTACTAAATATGCTATACAGGCTGCCTGGTTACCAGACCCCAGGGCAGGGTCTGCTGATACATTTCACAGAGCAACAAAGTTGGCTCTGAACTATGTCTTTTGAAACAGTTCCCCAACGAACTAGTGTAATTTAAAGGAAGCTAATAAAACACACACTCATGGAACTCTACCATTAGGACCTGAGATTTTCCCCCTCTTTAAAAAAACAAAACACAAAAAACACCCCATCAACTGAGATGCAGCTATAGCTACAGCCACTAGAGGTCAGACAGTTACACCTGTCACCAATCACGGAATTTCAGTGGTCAACCTAGTAACCTGTATAACTTTTAGTGATTTAAAAAAGATGGGACATAGCATATTATTTTACAACTATCATGTATAATATTAATACATTAGCTAATTCTATTTCTAAAAGTTTTAGTTTTTAAAAAATGACATTACCTGCCTATACTGGACAGTAGTTTATTTGAAAGAGGGAGGAAACCAGTGATTGATAAAATCCGTAAGTCTTTGCAATTAATGACATCTCATGATGTGCAAAGCTGCTGTAGTAAACATAGAAGCAATGTGTCCTACAGTTTTAACAAGTCCATTTGGTAATCATAACCCTCATGAACCTTCCAATCTGAATCATCTTATTGCACTAACAACAGTGTCTATTTTCTTTTGGTATACACAAATTTTATCATCTTATGTACTGATAACCCTAACTCTCTGAGGGTCACCTTACAATGGAGGTCACTTCTCATCTGTACAATGAGGTTTTCTATGTGACACACCAAACATAAGTTAATAATTTTGAACTATAACATAACCTACAAATATAAAACTCAGATTTAACAAAAATATTCTTTCTCACTGTCTTATTAATAAAGTAATTGTTGGCAAGTCCCCTTCCTGCCCATTTTGGGCTGTGTTTTATAAAACACTACTAATAAAAATGATACTAACATGTTTGAGCACTTAAATGCCAGGTCTGTACAAGGTGTTTTACAAGAACCATCATATGGCCTAACGAAGTCTGAACTTTATTTTCTGCAGCTCACAGAGTAGGAAAGGAGGGTCTGAGGGATTTAGAAACTCGCTCCAGGCATGCAGGTTGGGACAGAGCTCTGTCTCAAGTCCAAGTCTTCTGATTTAGCATCTGGTTCTGAACTATAGCAATGTTGTTTAACATATTAAAACATTAAATGCTGAAGGAGACACATGTAACTTCCTTAGTATAAGGAACCAGAAGGGAACTATGAGTCACTTCATTTTCACTGATATTGTTTCTAACAAGTATCTTAAAAATCGATTGAGCTCCTTAGTTAGGCAGAACAAGAAATATTTATTTCCAGGGTTTAGCTTGAGTACCGTCTACACTTAAACTGGCTATGTAACTAGTTATTCACTGAAGTAGCAAAATCTATGGCCCAGAATCAAACTCAGGACCTTGCACTTGCCAGACAGGCATGGCGCCACTGAGCTACATCCCCAGCCCTAAAGCTAGTTATTTTTGACATTATTATAAAACTTTACATTTAACTAATAAAATGGAACTGGGAAACTGGTTCTAAGTTGAGAACCCAAAGTTTTAAAATTACTTTCTAATTTTTTCAAAATTAAAATGAGCTAACCATGAAAGCCTCAATTTATTTTAAACATTGTAAGTTTTAGCATCTAGTTTCCCCTCAGCAGTAATTGATGCTAGAGGAAACCTGATTGCAATTTCTTAAATTGTTTTAGCTCTATTTATGCAGTGAACTCTGCAATAATACTAACCAGTTTCTATTTTCCAGTCCTAATCATTGTGTCTGATGACCTACGATCTCCCAAATCTCATCACATACCCTCTGATTGTCATGACACCACCTCCCATTCACCTTCCATTTGTACTTCTAGGTTTCATATCCTGGTCTGCCTGATGTTAGGGTTTATATCCCTACCATGTCCTCAAATCTAGTGCTGAGACCATGGAGTACACAGTCTGTGTTCTTATCATCTTATGTGGTGTTAGAAGTAGTGATTTACATGTAGATAGATGTGTCATCTTCCACCATAAGATTCCACCCTCAAGAAGATGGTCTATGCCTTATATTTCTTTGGTATACTGCATATGAGCTGGACAATATGCTTTCATTTAATTAGAAAATACTGGGTGTGTACTGTGTGTGGTATTATGCTAGGTGTCAGGGATACAGCAGAGGATGAAGACACAGTCCTTGACTGCAGCAAGCCTGCATTCTAACAACGTCTATACATATAGATGTACCCATCTATGTACATAGATTGTAACCAAAGGTATTTGCTTATAATCAAACCACATTTATATGTGTATATCTGCAAAAGTATTTGCTTATGACTGCCCTATATAACAAGGAGAAACAAAAACTGCTCAAAATGTTTTGAGTTATTATGAGGTATGAATGTTTAAAAAAATTACAATAAGACATATTGCCAGTAATTACCCTCAAAATACTCATTATTTTGAAAACATTTATCCCATTGTTCTTGCCACTTTGAAGCAGTTCTGGAAGTCCTCTTTTGTTGAGTGTCTTTAGTTGTGTTGTCATAGCTGCCTCATATACTGAATTAATTCAAAATATTTACCTTTCATGGTCATTTTGACTTTGGGGAACAGCCAGAAGTTGAATGGTGCCAGATCTGATGAATATGGTAGATGAGAACACAATGTAATGTTTCTATGAGCTTGCTTTTCTGTTGGATGGCACTTGGATGGCATTCACCATATTTTGATCACAACTTGTAAAGATACTCACAAAAGAGGACTTCCAGAACTGCTTCAGAAAGAGGCAAGAACAATGTGATAAATGTGTTCAAAATGAGAGGGAATATTCTGATGGTGATTAATAGCAATGTGTCTTTTACTGTAATATATTGTTATTCAAATATTCACTGTATTTTTTTTAGCATACCTTGCATGCTACTAATTTTCAAAATGCATTATTTAATATGGTTTCTGTTATGGGTTTTGGCAAAATCAGGATCCTCGTCTCTTAAATACTAAACACAAAAGTTTAAGTGCTGTGGGCATGTTCGATTTCAAAAGAAAAGACATAGGGTGGGGGAGGCCATTGGTAGCAGTAATGAAGAGAACATAAACAATGTGAAGGTAATAGAGATTGTAATGGCTTCTATCTAGATGCCCCCCAAAGCCTCATGCGGTTATAGGTGGGGTTTTTTGGAGGTAGTTGGGATTAAGGTGCCACACTCTGAGTGTGAATGCTACCTGCCCTAATGGAGGGTAACGAGGATGGACTATAAGGGACAGAAAGAGGGCTGCTGCTTCAGTTGCTGCTGCTTGCCTGTGCTGCAGTGGACTATTTCTCCTCTGTGATGCATCTCTGTGATGCCACCCTGCCTTAGAACCAGCTGACTGTGGACTGAAAACTCTACAAATGGTGAGTTAAATAAACCTTTCCTCCTTTAACTTGTGGGTGCTGGGTAAAGAAAAGTAACTAAGAGATTAATTATAGGAATCTTCTAAGAAGAACTAATACAGTGGGATATTTGGGGGGCCTCATTGAAAGACAAAAGGAGAAAAAGACAAGAAATGCAGATATGGAGGGATCAACACTGGCATGGTTTACAAAGGCAGGACTTGATTCAGGAGGAAATGGATTTGCAATCAGAAGGCCTGAGGCTGAGACACGTGTGCTGCAGATGCAGTTGAGGACAGTGGCTGCCTCCCATGTTCTCTCACTGAGATTTCCCTTCTTGTTACTCTCCTTGTGGCCAATGCCATGCTAACAGTAGCAGAATTACCTCACTAAATTTGTCTCTCTGGACCTCTCCCTAAGAGACTGGTGTTCCAGTTGTCCATTCTCTTCACAAATGGAAACCATATCAGAAGTTCTTTTGGCACGGAAAGTAATTTCTGGCACAGGATATCACTTCTAAGGAAGCTTCCTTGATCCTACTCCTTTTGCTATTCATTGCTACAAAGCCCCATCTATCATAAACATGATATGTTTGTGTAATTATGTATTAATATCCATCTTCTCTGCTATACTCTACAAAAGAACGTAGAAGGGTCTTAGTCCAATGGTGATGATGATGACCCTAACATTTACTTTGCCTCTCTGGGTACCAGATATGATAATGAGCCTTGATAACATTTCTCCAGTTCTTTCTCACAGACCCTACAGAGTTGTTAGTATCTCTGTCACACTAGAGAAGAAAATCTGGGCCAAGAGACCAGCTTGTCTCTTATGAGACCATGACAACGTTCCTGGTTTGTTGCTGTGAGTCCTTCCTGGTCCCCTGGAGAGGGCTCTGATGGTTTCTTCTGGCAAATTAAAAGCTCTTTCAAGGGAGGCAAGATTAGCTTTATCCCCTTCCCTGCTGTCTTTACAGATTTGGTTTTAACTGAGCTTACTGCCATAGAACCACCTTTTTGTTTATCAAGCAGTACACTTATTGATTTGTTTGTTCTTTAGATTTACATGAAAGAGAATAAAAAACAATTTCCCCTGGCTCACCTGGTTAGTTGCAAACTGACATCTGAGACCACTCAGAAGAGGGGTCCTTTTAGATATAAAAGGAAAAACTGTAAGGGTTTCCTCTTGGATCTGTCATTTACTTTCTATATCCTTAAAGAATTCTCGTAATTTCTCAGAACTGAAGCATCTTTTTTTTTTTAAAAACTAAAGATGACCAAATCAGCCAAATCTACCAAGGATTTTTATGCATTAGTTGTTTGAAAAGTACAGATCACCATATAAATTTAAGCTCTCATCACAGACCATGAAAGTGACTAGGTGGGGCTCTTTCCTGAGAGTTACAGCAGGTAGACAGTAACAGATAAACCTAAAGACTGATAACTCTGGGTTAAAACAGAACTGCCAGTGCTTTGGGAATAACTGATCAAGCTATGTCTTTAGTGAAGAATGAAAAGAAATTTCATTTCTATCTCATCAGGACACTGGTTTATGTTTACATGTAGCACCATTCAATTTATGGTTACAGTGATAAATCCTGTGATGTATATTTATGTGCTAATTTGATGGGGATAAGGTGGGTGGATATCCAAATTCTGAATAATACAGTAGGTGAGAATAGGAGCTATAATGCTTATGAATTACAGCTCTTCATCACTGAAAATAATCTGACAGCTTCCTCTTAAAGCACAGTAATAGCAATACACTTAAAATCAAGGTTGAGGCTTCTAGGGATCTAGAATTTTCAAGGTAAGAATGAAATTATGAAAAGCCTTTTTGGAGGGGGAGAGTTAGGAAGGTAAGAAGATTTTCCTTTCTTAGAGCCAGAGAGACATTTTACATTTTCCTAAAATGCTGGTGCTTTTGTAAACAATTTTCTTCCACTGTCACCTTCAAGCATCTTGAAAGACACACATCGTGACTTTTTTTGAGTAGAAAGTAACAGATTACCTTCATCAATAAACTCAGAATAAAGAAAGAGACTAAAAAGAACCACGGAAAGCTTTTAATTAAATTGAAGCCCTCTTGTTCTTGTACTCCTACTTTTCCTGTTTCCCTACTATTGCTAATACAGGTGTCACAGAAGCAGGTGTGTGGACATGGTGGGACACATAGCATCCACTGAATCCTCCTAGGAGGTAGTTATTGTTTATCTCTATTTCCCAAGAAGGAAATTGAGCCCGGAAGTTAAGTGGGTTACTCTAGTGGTAGAACTAGAATGAAAATTCAAAGTCTCAGTTTCAGGTGGTACACTGTCACTGTCTCCTGGATCACAGGTAAGTTTTGTTTAAAGGGGGTGGTATATATTATACAAGTGGTTGGTTAATGAGAAGAGATGATAAACAGATCAAAAAGGGATACTGCTGTTGATTGCACGGAGAAAGGATAATACACTGGAGATGCTGGAGATTCAGGCAGTTAGAAGTCGAGAGAGTTTATCTTTTCTTCCTCCTCAAGCTATAAAGAAGTCTTGCTGATCATAATCTTACTTTTCTATGGAATCTACTTGAGGACTAATACAGTTTTTGAAATTTCTGTGCTTCTCTTTCATTTGATTTCAATCTGACATAAGCTGAAACCAGCATTCAAATTTAACATTTCAGTAGTTGAAAGTTGAAAGTCTCCAAACTAAATGTTACCACTGCCTGTGATTTTGTTATTTAGGCTCAGCCTCATCAGTCACGAAATGAATACTTTGTGATTTCTAAGATTCTTTCCCATTTTTAAGTTCTTTGATTCTATAAGGAAAATGACAATAAAAATGTGATAAATATTTGCTACTAGAATATCCTATAGAAGAAAGATAAGAACCAGAAAATGTGAAGCTCAGTCATTCATCTTTTCTTTTGAAACAAAGGGAATAGGCAGAATCCTAATTTCAGACAATTATTGTTATAGGGCAGTTCTAAATTATAAATATGCCAGTTAATACAGGCCTTACTAGCTGAGAGATGTCATGTATACATTTTATCTTATAGTGTAAGAATAACATCACAAACGCTATCCATTCACATCAATGTTCCACTTGAAAAGAGGGAAAAAATTCAGCTCACAGGCAGTTGTCGGGCAAGAGTGCTCACGGGTTCTAAAAGAATAAATAAGAAAGCACTTCAAGCTCTTCAGAAAAAAGGTACTGCTATTTAATCAATTCAAAGTCTTTTCCTATTGAGATAATGTGTAAAATGCATTGCTGACAAAACAAGATATATTTTTTAACATACTTATGTTAACTGCCCATTAACTTGGTTGTACCAAATATAATCTCTGAAATCCTTTAGACTAGAAATATAGGAAGTTTTGCAAAAAATAGAAACTTTAGCCCGGCTTGTGTCAGAGGGTTATCGGTTTGCACAGGCAAGGAGAGCACATTCGAAAGCAGACCCTATCATCACACAACCTCAGGCAAAACCAGGTGCACCAAAGCGTTACAGAAACGGCCTTCTGAAGTAGAACAGAGCACTGGAACGACAATGCAAAACACTGAAAAGACCAGAACCTTTCATGATCTTTGACAGTGACGGTATATAAAACAGTAACGGCTTCAGAGCCAAGGAGGTGCCAGGGTACATGTAAAAGCACCAGCCATTTCTTTTTGTCCGTTCTTAGTTGAGCTTCCCCATAAAGAGTGAGTCTAGGCCAAGAGACAATATTAAAAACAAAAGGTTAGAGATCATCATGGGACATTAATTATGCAAAAGAAGGCAAACTGAATTTAATCAGAAGCAGCAGACTCAGTGCAGGAAGAATTTTCTCTTTTTGACAGAAGCAGTTAGGAAAACATTTATGGTAATACTGCAGCATCTGCTGATTACAGTCAAAGCTGCAGGACACCAGCGTTAAATCACTGAGCCATCCTGACAGCTCCTGGGTACTCCAGTCACATCGAACAGCAATTTACAGTGAAATGCATCCAACTCTAAAGATCAGCCAGCATGTTCAAAGCAGAGAGAAATAACTTAGTTTGGACTTCTCTCTTTTTTTAATTAAAAGATTAGAAAAGGGAATGTAGCTGATAAAACTTTTGATCCAATACATGTATATATGTATCCACCCATCCTCAAAAAAATGTATATTTTTAAAACTATATGAATCTTTACATCTATTAATGCATTTTGTAATCAGCAAGGTTTTACAATTTATTGGAAGGAAGAATTTTACAAGGTCAAAATATAGGAAATAGAATTTTAACCCTTTAGACAAGAAGTCAGGACAAAACTTGACATTCCCAGTTAGTGTTTTAAAGGGATGTACTGAAAGGACTCAGAGTAATTAGAATAATTTTTATGCAAGTGGAAGTTGGTGGTTAAGCAAACACAGGTGAAATACGGAGTTCAGAGAATGAATGAAGTGCAAAGTTGTAGAATGGTTCTTCTCTGGACTGCCTTCAGGATGACAGGTAGGATAGCCACAGGCCCTCACTCCCCGTCAGACAGTTACAATAATGAAATGCTATGGATATTAATAACTAAAACTTTCATACATAGATGTACCAGAGGGCTTTCTGGCGGTCAAAACCATACTGCTGTTTAAATCTTTGAATGACACAAGAACCCAGAGAACAAAAGACTGCATTGAGGCCTTCCAGGATTAACATTCACAAAAGTAAATGTCTCATATTTTATCGAAAATCAACACCAAAGATTTTCTTCCCCCAGTTGCTTTGGGAGTCTAACTAAATATTATTCATAGCATGAGAGATTAAAAGGAGGAAGAAGCAAAAACTTAAAATGACTATTTTTGAAGGAAGCCATTGAAACTAGTCACAAGGGATGGCTCTATTGTTGTCTTTCCTCAGCTAGACAAATGGTTTCAAAATATGTTTGCTACAGTTAATCACTAACATAATATTCATCTGCAATTTTGAAATCTAAACTTTTTCATTCAATTTCTTTTCCCAAGCACATTAAAAATGTCTCTAGACTTCTATTTATAGACATAACCTATTGATGGTAAAAGTGCACCTGGGTAATCAAAGCCACTAAAAACAACATAGCTGAAAAGGTCATACACTGGATCAATAGAAAATTTCAACCTAACAAATAAGTCCATACATAATTGAATAATAAATCAGTGAATTTTTATTGAGCACCTTATATATGTATAAGCCACAGAGCTAGGAAACATTAAGAAGTTTAAGATGTCATTGGCCTGAAAATAACCAAGGACATTAGATGAGCTTAGTTTGGCTCATTTTTAGTGTTACTGATGTGGCAAATGAGTTGTACATATAATAAGTGGAACAGAATTTCAACCAATGAGGTCCACTGAGGGATAGCTTATGTAAAGGCAGACTTTATAATGGCAGGGTCTTATTTGAATCCTGAGGTAACAACAGAACCTAGATATATGAGAGACAATTTTGAGGAAATCTACTATAAAGGCTAAAAAGCATATCTACCTCTTAGTAGATAGGTAAGATTCAGGCCAAGCAGTAGATCATATAGTCAACCGAGGTAAACAATAAAAACCTGTAACGTGCATTGGCTAACATTTTTAGTATCAAACTGTTGGAAATTTTACATGGATCGTGTTGTTGTAATAGTGTTTTATCAAAAAGTATTCATCTATAAGACATGATAAAAAATATAATGAAAAAATTTGTTACAGTAAAAGACACATTGCCATGAATCCCCTTCATAGTCCACCTTGAGTCAAACACACTTATCTTGTCATCCTTGCTACTTTCTAAAGCAGTTTTGGAAGTTCTCTTTTGTGAGTGTGTTTAGTTGCACTGTCAGGGTTACCTCAAAGTACTGGATGGATCCAAAATGTTTACCTTTTGTGGTCATTTTGACTTTGGGGGAAGAGTCAAAAGTTGCGTAGTACCAGATCCTGTGAATAGGTGAATCAGGACAAACCTTGAAGTTTTCAAGAGCCTGCCTCTCCATTGGATGGCAGTTGGCAGCAGGATTCACTGTAGTTTTGGTTACACTTCATAAAACCACTCACGAAAGAGAACTTCCACAACTGTTTCAGATAGTGGCAAGAATAATAGGCTAAGTGTGTTTAAAGCAATGGGGAGCACCTTGAGGGGGATTCATGGCAATGTGTGTTTCCCTGCAATGCACTGTTTATTTAAATAATCACCATATCTTCTGATCACAGCTTGTATATGAGCAGGGCTGTATGTTTATTATGTAGTAGGTAACCCATCGACTCCAAAGGAAAGCAGCGACTAGGGAGAGATAAATATGAGCCTGTTATAGAAAATTAAAGATTGGCAGAGCTTAGCAATTTCTTAAGTTTGTTCCAGGAAAGTCTCCTGAAAGGCCATAAGGTATCTGGGGAAGTTTAAATGCAGCCTGAGGAGAAAGGCATTCTAGTGAGAAAGGTTTGAACCTCAAATATTTTGTTAAGACTGGGGTTGACTCCTACTGTCTGTGCCCTGTCCTCTTCCTCACCCACACGAGAGGAAGGAAGGAATGAGCTAGGTAAATGGGAAGTGCAGGTGGCATGGTATAAACAGATGAAGAAACTAAAATGGATGGTACTATAATAAAAAAAAAAAACAGAATAGTCATCAGCAAACAGATGGCTCTTAATAGAAAATAAAATTTGATTAGACAGTTTGCGGGAGTATGTATCTGCACTAGAACAAGTGAGAAATTCTTAGGCAAATCATGAAGGTAAACTTCCCTCTTTGTGGAAGAAAGCAGTATTTTGAGTAAGGAACAAAAAAATTGCTACTCTGTAAGTTGGGTGAAGATGTAACTTGATGGAAGTTGGTTTCTACATAGATTTTGATGGCAGATCTTGGGGAACAAATTGGTTTTAAGATAGGTAAGACTAAGAAAAAGCTATCAAGCCGTATAGATGTAATGTATACAAATGTTTGATGCAAGCTAATCATCGAAAACTGTGAAATATAAATGTGTAACTATGACCCACTGGACTTTTTTTTGATACCACTAAAGTTATCACTGTCCAAAAAATGTCAAACATAGACATGTTGATTAAAAGAAATGAAGCAACATTTAACCTAAACAATTTTTTCTATCCAAGAAGAAACCAAAGATCCAGAGAGATTAACTC
This sequence comes from Heterocephalus glaber, assembly GCF_000247695.1. Next base: position 20,962,291 of record NW_004624748.1, read on the forward strand.
AGGGTAGAGGAAGGATAACATGGTGCTTTCCCAGCTCCTACCTCCAGGGTCAGGCCAACTGAGGCTTAAACTAACTTTGCTATTTCTTCACCCCATTAAAAGCCCTAATTCAGTTCAAGGTCTTTTGTCTGTGGATACTTTATGCCATGATGCATACTGCACTTATGTAGTACTCTAAATATTTCAATGTATTTATATATATACATATATCCTTACTTTTTTTTTCTCCAAGAATTCCCAAATTGGCTGTAGAAGTCAGATATACTAAAATGAAACAACTTATAAAGCAAGTTAGTGGAAGAACTTTGCCTTTATTCAGCTGTCTTGCTCTTGTCACTAGGTCATATTACACCTGCATGTTGGTATAGTTTGCCTTGGATTGCATTTCTACACGGAAGAGAAACTGTATTTGCTTAATGTAATGAAAACAGTCCACATGTGCAATAGTGTTGTTTTCTGTGATTTTTCATTACAACTACACAATGTTTCAGGTACATTGTGGGTTAAATAGACTCTTGAGGGCTAGCCTGGGAACCCAAACATCATTTATAACATTTATAACACTGTTTCTATGGGAAATTGCTTTGTGAGTTCCAAAACAACTGATTTAAAAATTAACTTTGGGAATAGAACTGGTTTCAAAGTAGATGATTATCTGTCAGATATTTCATGTAATTGGTTGCTTAATTCATGCAATGAAGCACCAATAATGGACTGCCTACTATGCACTGACCAGCCATTTGTGCTGGAATAGAGGTTCCAAAGATGCATATCATCTTAGACCTTCAGGCACTCATCAAGCAAACAGAAGCACATCATTAAAGCAAGTCAATTATAATTAAGTGCTAAGCCAGACTTATGGAGCACAATTCTGCAAGAGCAAACAGGGCAGAGGAATGAAGAGTCCCAGGGACATACTATGGAAGTAAGACTTGTGTTACTTGATATGTAAGCACTAGTCTGTCAAAGGACAGAAGAGCATGCCAGGTGAATAAAGAGTACACACAGAGTGCTAAGATGTAAAAGAGTCTGTGTTTTGAAGAAATGATGGCAGGAATGCAGGGGGAGGTAGGACGGCTATGAACTGTCACTTGTTTTTTTTTTATCATAAAAATATGATTGCTAGAGAAAGACTAATAATCAAAACTAGTATATAAGCAAAGTTGGTCCATATTAAGGTCTTTTCAATTATCTTCTTAGATTTTCCAAAGGAAAGAGGACAACTAATCTGAGAAAATTATATAGACTTTGTCCTGCATGAAAGACTAAAATTTCTGCTTACTCATTTCATTGGTGGTGTTCTTCTACCCATGTGTCCTATTGTTAATCTTACCAATCTGTTGCTGAACTATGAGATCAAATCAAAGATATAAAAGCTTGCCTAACCTGTTGTTTTAGGAAATAGACACACTCATTTCAAAGGATCAATCATTGAAGTAAAAATGGGCAGATTTCAATAATTTCCTTACGCTTGCTTCTTTATATGAATATGCTTTATATTAGCAAAATTATATTTTTGACTATAAGAAACTGTCTTGCCATAAATGTGATTCAGGAAATTTCAGGATGAGAGTTCATCTGATATGTCTGTCTATGTATACATCAATTTTAGTTAGAGCATGTAGAACTAGGCCGGTTATAGTGGTCCCAGCACTCAGGAGGCTGAGGCAGGAGGATTGCCACAAGATTGAGGCTAGCCTGAGCTACGTAGCGAGAACCTGTCTCAAAAAAAAAAAAAAAAAGTATGTGGGGCCTGGGATTTAGCTCGGTGCTGCTGCCTGCCTCGCAAGCACAAGGTCCTGAGTTCGATCCCCAGTACCAAAAAAAAAAAAGGGTGTGTGGAATTATAACTTAAGTAAAAGGGAAGAAACCAAGCTAAAGAAAAAGAAGGAAACAAGGAGGAAAATATTTTAGCTCAAGTACATTTTAAATTTTGCAGAATTTTTTATATTCAAGTATATAATTAATTTGGAGATGGCTGGCTGAGGGTGCTTAGGACTATGTGAACAGTATATCTTTCATGTGTAACAAATGAAAGGATACAGTTTACTAATCCTTTGTCAGTATTAGTTAAAATTAACCCTGAGCCTCCAGTGGAAAGCTTTATTCAATGTATATGTTAGGACTAAAATACTTAATTCATTCGAAGACAAGTCAAAAAGGATTTTGAAAAGTCAAATGTAGAATTTAGAATGTAGAATAGCCTTTGTAGCTGATACTATTCTGTTCTATAAGTTTGATTATTAAAAATATAGGATGAAACTTTTTTTTCAAGCTGGACATAGTGGTGCATGCCTGTAATTCCAGCACTGAGGAGGCTGAGACAGGAGGATGGCTGCAAGTTCAAGGCAGCCTGAGTTACACAGTGAGACCCTCTCTCAAAAAACAGGCTTCTCAGGACATCGAGAAATTAATTTTTTGAAAGAAAAGATGATGAGCTTTTGCATCGGAAATCTTATCTATTCTTCTAAATACCTGAAAACTTATGAAATTTGGGGACAAGAAGAAAGGTTAAGGTCTGGGATTACAGAGCTAATAATGGTGCTGAGTAATAAATATTAATTGTGAATTTGGAGCTGAAGAGGTCACTTAATTCACTTGTGTTTAGCTGTACTCCTTCTCAAGCCTTTCCACACCCCTGTCACTCACTTCCCTTTCCCAAAGTTCTATATTCTTGCCTGTGCCTGGAATTCGTGGCAAGGCTTGGAGCTCTAGTCCATCTTCTGGGGTCCAGAGACTACTGGAGCCCAGGCTTCTTACACTATTTTGTTTGATGTCATAGAGGTTTTTAAGAGTCTGGTCATGGTGCTTTAGTTGCCTTTACTGACAAAGAATTTGAGGTTCAGAGGTGGCAGCAAGGGATAAGCCAGCAGACACAGTGGACCAGGGTGTGACTCTTTCCATGTAAAAACCAACACACTCACATTGAGCCTAGTACACTTGCTGCTTCACACCACATAGACTCTCCTGGATTTCATGGCTGTGTATTGCTCCTTGAGAGTTATTTTGGGGCTAATTCACCTGTCAAAAGTGTGAAATACTGATTATAATAGAGTCTTTTCTCTGACTCCAACTCTTTTTAATCACAGAGCTTACATTATATTGGGAGAGGCAAGCATTAAACAATCAAACAAATATGTAATTATAACTTGTACATGCAATGAAGGAAAAGTAAAAGATGCAATCATAAAGTATAATGGGCAAACTGATTTGTTTTAGAGGAAAGGTAGTTATAGTAAAGCTTCTATAAGAAAATTATATTTGAAACCAGAATTTTTAGCAAGACAGGCTTAGTCAGAGAACAGCATTCCAACCAGAAGAAGCCACACGAAGAACTCCATGGCAGGCCCTGGTGACCGGAAAGCAGTGGCCAGAGCCACATAAGTGAGGGTGGTCTAGGACTTGGCAAGATCTGAGATTTTATTTGAGCAGCTATTGAAATCATTAGGAGACATTAAGCAGGAGTATGGTCTGGGACGATGAGCTTTTATAAGATCTCTTAATGATCTCCGTCATAGAAATCAGTTGTACAGTCAAGTGTGACTATTCTATGGAATAATAAAGTCAATGCAAATCCTTCTTTCCTACTTGTAGAGATAAAATAAATGTCCTTTGTCCTTTATAAAATACACTTAGAATTATTTGCAATCTAATATGAACACTAATTGCACAACCAAAAGAGCCTATTTCTTAACCTTAGAGAAAAGTAACAGATTGTGTAAAATTCACAAAGCATATGATATCTTGAAAACAGTAAAAATTACACGGTATATTTTTAAAATAATAAGATAAAAGGAATTATCAGAAAATATGACAAATTTGACAAATTTGAATTTCTTTTCTTTTTTTTTTTTTTGATACTGGGGATCAAACTCAGAACTTGCACTTTCGAGACAGGCAGTGGCACTACTGAGCTAAATCCCCGGCCCAAATTTGAATTTCTTACAGGACAAACTCAACTTTAATTTATAGGAGACGTTAAATATTTTAATTTGATGCTAAATGATCTTTATGATTCCCATGCAGAAGGTAAGGCCAAAAGTAAGTTTAAGGAAGTAGTTTCTGAGATAAATTATGAAACAACAACCTGTTTAGTATGTAACACTCTAAATGTACCATAAAGAAAAATCATTTTTAATACCCTGAAATGTGATTTCTCAAATAAGTGGCTTTATTTTTGTAATCCTAAACTATACTTAAGTGCTATATGTAAGCCAAGGTCACCAAATACTCCAATATAGATTTGCTTACCACTACAGAAAAAGGACAGATGTGAGACTATTACATATTGCAGGCTTTGAAATTAACAACCAATAATCAACCTCAATAGTACTTAAAATACTTACTTGAGTGGATCTAATTAAGATACAGTAAGTTCCCAACTTATGAACAAGTTCTGTTCCAGGAGAATGTTCATAAATCAGATTTGTTCATAAGTCATATTTGTTCCTAAGTCTGACAAATTGGGTCTTATATACACCTTTGACACAAATATGCAATGTAAAGCATTAAAAAAACAAAACACAAGGTCTGTTCCTATCTGTGAAAGTATGCAAGTCAAATCTTTGTAAGTCAGGGACTTATTGTAAAATGAAATAGGAGGCTAGCAAAAATTCAACAGTATTGTGTATGTCTTTCCCAACCTCTGCTGGATACTGAAGATTTTGCTGTAAGAATTGAAAATCTCTTCCTAGGTCAAGGTTTATTCTAAAAGGTATATGAAGCTGATACACTTAATGATTTGGTATAGGTTACTATAAAGAAATCATGTATTCTTAATTTATAGTGAAACAGTTAATTTTGTATAAATCCTAGTTCTTTGTCTCATGAAGCTGAAGAATAAAGTCATGGACAAAAGGAGAAATTTAAGAGAGTCTTTAGTAGAAATAATAATAGTAATAATAAAAGCTCTTGATGAATACACCAAGAGGGGACAGAAGTCCACTTGTGCTTTATTCTGGCCTTTGTTAAACCGTGTGGGGACTCGTTTTAGAAAGGTGGCTTTGGGGGTTTAGGGTTTAAAGGCAATTAGTTTCTTAGCTAGTCCACAGAAACTGAGTTCAAAGAAGACTACTAACTTCGAATTTCGAAGTTTTTCCAAATTATCTGGAGGTAGGGAGGAGCCTCCTTCCTGGGAGGAAGGATCCTTATCTCTCTACTCTCATCCAAATGTTATTAATTTTTGTTCTTGTTCTTTTATATCTCTAGGCTTGGCTGAGCTGCTTGAATTAGCTCTTAACATGGCTGGGCTGTTTTCTTTTATCTGACCCTATCATTAGTCTGCTCTGACTGCCTACTCATAATTAACTGAACTACTACAGTTGCACATTTCTTTGTAGAAAACATTATAACTTCATGACTAAAAGTTAGATAACAGAGTACAGGAAAACATAATTTCATAGTTTCTAAAGTAAAACTTGTTTTTTCATTTGGATACTTTAATCTAACAAGAAAAAGAACTGAAAATATTATAAACCAGCTAATTTTTATGGCTTCTAAAATACTTGATGTTTAAAATAAATAATGCTCTTAGGAGGCCTACATTTCTGCTTAATAAAGAAAATAACCCTTAGCATAGTTTCTTAGTGAACACAGGATTTTTAATAAATGCTTGTTTTGTTATTTGTTCTTGGGAAAACCTTAAAAATAAAAACAAAGTAAAAAAAAAAAAGGTTACAGTTTTAGAGTGAAACAAAGTTGTTTAGTCATCAGAAACATTTGGTACTGCATGTGGATTTCTTAATTATTGAGAGGGCCTGAAATATAAATATTCACAGGTTCAAAAGAGTGCTTTCAAATAGGTTATCAAGCAAAAAATACCCAACCACCTGGAGAACAAAATCCATCTGACTGAATTTAGTCAAAAATAATTTTTTAGACTTGTTAGTAAAACCCTCATGTAAAATTTATTTGAGTGAATAATTTACTACGAATATTTCCATGAGTATCATAAAGTGCTATAGTTGATAAAATGAATATACTAATTATCTTTCTAACTTTGAACCACTGCCACAGCTTCTAGTGAATATATTTTATAGATCACTGGTTATGTTTCATTATACCTGTGGTCCTCATTTAAAAAACAAGATTCCTCTAGATATAATGTAGTCAGCTCCATATACCCACTTCACAGGGGAAAAAGAATGAGATTAAATATTCCTAGGAGTAGTTGATATTTACTTGAAGGTGAGCATAAAGGTCATTTCCCTAGAGCTCCATACCACAGTGTTCTTCTGATCTCCCCAGCGCTGTGCCTCAGATGACGGCTCAAGCTAGAATGAGCCAGGCAGGGGAAATACTGTTGACCCAGTGTTCTCTCTCTTGCCAACTCACAGGTTTGTAAACAATCCTGTTATAACACATCCGGATCTCTCCTTCAAATATTTGCAAGTTAAGGAGAGGATGTCAATGAGAATACAATGTATGTGAAGCACAAATTACTGAGATTCACATGTTAAAGTCATTAGCCACATACAAGTTCTATCAGGTAACAACTTGTAGCTTCTCCTCAGTATCAGACAACTCTACCAGAAAGTTCCTAAAGAGAGAAATCTACAGCCGGGTAAATAATCTGCTGATAGGTGAACTGTCAATACACAATCAAATTGGACTCTTTTTAATATGAAAACTGAAGTAGGAGAGACAAAATAGAGATAGACAAGAGACAAGAAAAACTGTAATATTAAAATTGTACCTTTTAGGAAAAACTGCATTTCAGGACAGAAAAGTTATTCAAGCTTTTTTCCCTTCTAGGAAAAGTTCCTAAGGGCCTTGAGGACAACTAGGCTCTGGGCCTGTCTGTGCCTTTTACCTGTAAATTGTGCTCCCTCCTACCGACCTCACCTTCAGGAAGCCACTATTAAAAGAACAGCACATTTCACCTTCAAACACTGCAAACGGTTTGCATTTTAACCCACTACATAGGCAAAGCCTGGCAGACACTAAAATAGACATCCTAGATAACAACCTTAAAAGCATCCTCAAGCCCCCATAAATATACCCAGAGCTTGAGGCCACAAGGCATCTCTGTCTTCCTCTTGAGTGTTTCATTCTATTTCTTTCAATGTATATTCTAAAAATTCTGTCCAATAACTCCTTTTGTGCCTCCAAGGATGCATCCAGAAAAATTCATTTTCTGTGATGGAAGTCAGCAAACTTGTAAGCTACCCTGTCTGTGGGTGGGCTCGAGGTAGGATAGAAGAAATGAAGGATAGGTGAGAAGGAGGCAAAGAAATCATAACTAAAACTTGTACTTTAAAGAAGACTTTTAATACCCAGCCAAAGTTACCTAAGGCAATCTCTATCAGCATTTTTTTGGATTGATGTAGGTTCCTCTTTTCTTTTTTTTTAGACTCATCACACACTTTTAAGAATACTAAGAGTCCATAAATTGGCTTAATTAAAAAATAAAAAGAGCAAGAACCTGATCCTAAGATAAAGGAGCAGGTAGAGAGAACCTCAAAAAATGTTTAGATTATATATCCCAAAACAACAACAACAAAACCCAGGGCTCATATATATATAAAACGGGCTACTTCCCCTTCTGTGGGGTGGGCCATCTTTTCTGGAGTATCCACCCCCTCAAGAGAAGCATAATTGTTCCTCGTTCCACAAAATAAGCATCTTTATCTTGAGGGCCCACACTATTTCTTTAAGTGTGTACCTTTTAATTTCTGCCTAATAAAACCCTTCCTGTGTCAGGCCCTAAAAATTCTTTTTATGGGACAGGATTCAGCAAACCTGCAGACTTATTCTACAAAGAGGGTGGGTTAGATTCCTTATTTCAGCTTCGGGGACCTCCTCAGACCCAGTCTGGTGACAGGGTGAATCTTGGTTTCCACTTCTGCTTTGGGGGCCTTCTGGGACTCTGTCTGGTAACAAAAAGATCACTCTCTGAAAACTATCAAATATATTTAGGAAGCTAGTACCAGGGCTTTTACCAGGATGAGTATTCAAACAAAAGGATATTAAGTAGTAGAATAAAATGACCCTTACCTAAGAAAGAATGACAACACAAGCTGAGTCAAGGAATTAAAAAGATATGCACTGGTACCCTTTCTTCTAATTTTATATATATCATTTCAAAAAACTCTTCTACCACCAAAACTTCTCAGTGTGGTTATCTTCAGAAGCAACACAACAAAATCAGACTTACCCACCCTCATCTTCCAAAGAAAGGAAGACAACAGTTTACTAAATTTTTACCAAAAAACCTTGAAAGGGAAGGATACTGCTCTTATCTTTCATGAAAAAGAATTTCCACTTTAACTGTACTCAGTCCCGTCTCCTCTAGTTCTACTCAGAGGCCACAGTTGTGGTAATGTGCTACTTTTAGGCCGAGATCAATCAAGATAATCTACTAAAAATTACAATGGCATGTTATTAAAATTAATAATCACTTTTTAAAAATAGCTCGATGGATTTCATATTACCTGGACTGATTTTTGAAAATTAAACAACAGATGGTTATTAACGGTACAATATTAGAATATAAAATTTAGGGCAGTTTAAAAACCTGTCAGTTGCTATGATTACCATAGGAGAACATGTGGAGTTACTTCTTGGAGACAATGTCATGTTCCCTTATGTCACAAACCTGTTACCACGCGGGAACGACAAACACCTGCTATATAGTGCTATGCATCCCATTATAGTGGGTTCATTCATATTTATAATACAGTCTGTGATGTCGATGCAATCACTTTAGATCTCACTGTTATTTCAAACAAATCCATAACTGAGCAAAAGGCAGGATGTTGACAGGAGTTAATGCGGGTTTTACGCTGCTTACAATTGCTTTCTAATCTACTAAATGGCTGTGAAAATTGATGCACTGTTAGGAGTGTTTTTATACACCAGTACAGATAAAGAGTTGTGCTGCAGTAATCTCTGTAATGCTAAATTGAATTTTCTACAGTGCTTTTTGTTTTCCCTATTAGTACGTGATTAAGTAGGCTCCCTATTTTATGTAAATCATTAATAAAGAAACCCAAACCATCTCGTTTTATTAACTGAAATGTATTTGCTTTGACTTTCAGCAAGAAAGTCAAAGTGAATTTGAAATTTTACCCTATTACTTGTAAAATAAACTTTTAATTGCATTTGAAATGAATTAAAGAATCATTCCCAAGAGATTTGGAGTTTCCTATTTCAAACCTCTGGATCATTTAACTTGACTAGAAACTTGTTCAGCACATGGTACATTGAGGGCTATATAGCCTAATTATAGTTGTAAAACTTAATGCATTTCAATATGAAATATTAATAAATATACCTTCTCAAAACTGCTCCACATTCTGAAAATAAGATAGGTAAGAGGGCAAAAATGGTTTTCTAAATAAAAGACTGAGGTTTATATACCAATATCTATAGTCATTTCATGTGGTTTATTTAAGTAGCACTACAAACAGATGCAGTATGAATGGCTATTAGTCACCAGAGCTACCAGGAGACTGCTTTGCCTCTTGGGCTGGGACAGATGTGTGATTGTAAAGTTGAGACAGATCTAAGAATCATTCCTCTCTTCAGTGAATTTGACTCTTGTTTGAGGCTCACCACTGAACAACTTGGAATGCAGACTGTAGGCTGGCTCTCACTTCTATACAAGCCATGAAAAAAGACTACCAAAAAAGGCAAGGGGCAAGTGTTAAAAACAACTTTAAATCACTCATCTAATTATTGGCTATTTGTTTATTGTGCTAATGGTTTTGTATTTCTAAGAAAGGGCTTAGGAATAGTGGATCATTATGTTTAATTTTAAGATGTTAATTGTGCTTGAAAACAATGGTTCTGCTAGGTCCAACTTTCCTTAAATGTAAATGATGTCCTTGGATTGGGGGTGCTTGCTGGGGATTGAACCCAGTACATCACACATCTTAGGCAAATGGTTTACCCCTGAGCTATATCCCCAGCCCTGTTAGAGTTTTAAAAAACTATTACTTTAAATTCTAATAGTCTAAGGGAGTTATGTGACAGTCAAATAAAAATATATGGCTAAATATGCATAAACAAAAATGCTTCTTTTTTGACTCCTGAAATAGAGGCAGCATCCTTTACAGAGATGTTTTCTTCTTTCCTATACTTATCAATACATTTCATGCTCGTATGACTTTTCTCTCTAATGTTATTGCATTGACATTTTTAAAGTACATCATTAAGAAAATTAAATAATTGGTTGTCTGATTACAATTTGACTATGAACTTAATATGAGGGTTTAAAGTCTTTTCCTGTCTGCAGACTCTGCTTCTCTGTGATAAACTGTTCTTATCAAGGGCTCAGAATAACTTGAAATGTCTTTCTAATGAAGGAATACAAGGCTATTTCATTGCCTCAAAACAATGAATAAAAACAAATGAAAAAATAAATGAAGTAACAACAAACATTCCATGACAAACTCCTACCTTTGGAAATTGGTGCTACTAAACATAGCAGCTCCTGAAACAACTTGACTATAAAAATCACATTTAACAATACTAATGATAACAAAGTGTGAGCAAAATTCCCTTTTATCTGTGTTTTTGAAGTTGTTATTGTGCACATATTACTGAGAAAATGTAAAAAATAAAAGTTGTAAAATTAGTGCATGAAGAACTATTATAATTATGTATCTTGGTAAAAGGAATAGCACAGAAAGCCATATTCCTGCTCTTAAAACAATGATAGTAAGCAATATTCTTATTTCCTTTAATCAGCATGAAGTAATTTATTTTTTATGCACAACACAAACACTATATGGCAAGGATTAATAGATCTAAAATAATTAGGTTCGCATAGTGGATGTTCCCCAATAATTGCTCACAAGTTTGCTGAGGCAAAATGAAAATAAAATGTTGATTTCTGAAGTTAAATTTTTACAAACTTGACATTAAGATTTTTTTCTTTTTGTTGTTGTTGTTAAAATACACTTGCTATAAGTGAAGTATTAGTGGTTCCACAGCATCATTTTTATACTGATTCATTCATCAGTTACTGAACTCCTATCACAGGTTAAGCTCTGTTCTAGGAAGACAACTAAACTGAGAAGGTGCTTGCCCTCATGGGGCTCATACTCTGGGGGCAAGGCAGGAGGCATCTCACAAGAGCCAAACAAGTGCTGGAAAACAGTGTGTCAGAGTGTGACCAATATATAGGAGAGAAAGGCAGGGTAAAGGTGCTGAGGGTTGGTGTTGCAATTTTACAAAGGATCCCAGAATAAATCACTCCCATAAGGTGAAAATGGAACCGAGATTCACAGGAATAGATGGAGTGAGTGTGCATATATTTTGGAGGTGAGAGTATTTCAGGCAGAAGGAACAGCAAGTATAAAGACTTACATGTTCCAGGAATAGCAAGATGGCTGGGGCAGCTGAAGAGGTGGAAGCAAGGCGAAGAGGGGCTGAAATGAGGTTAGCAAGAAGAGAGGGGCAGATGGCTTGGCCTTGTAGGTCCCTCATTCCACTGAGGCTTGTGAGCAGAGTTATCTAATCACATTTACATTTGAACAAGCAAAGCCTGGCTGTTGTGCTCACCACACTGGAAGAGGACAGAGTGAGAACATGGAGGCCAGTTAAGAGACATTTCCAATAATCCAACTGAGCAGTGATGTGCCTGCAGTGGTTTTATTCAAGAGACCCAGAGTAAAAGGTGATGTCAACTCAAAAACAATCATTTTAGACCCCTACATCCTACTCTTTCCAGAAACACTTTTAGGCAAAGATTGGTCTTTAATTCCAAGTTTTTATTAAGAAGTAATTTCAAACTCATTCCATTTTACTTCATTGCTGGATTTTCTCCAGATTTCCTTTCAGCTCTAGGACTTTGAACAGTTTGAAATCAGAGCCTACTGGGGAAAAGCTGGCCCTTAGTGACCTTACCTGGGCTGCTGGAGATGAATTAGAATGATAGATGGCCTCACTTAAATTTTCTCTCCTTTAAATTGGTTGAAAAAGCTATTGTTTTCTTTCTAAACTTTCTGGTATGTCCTTATGGTCCCTAAAATCATACTGCTCATTCATTTCTATTCCTGTTATATTCCTTGTATGCCACCCATATATTCTCTGTCAATCCTAATATGGGAGCCCTTTCCCTGATAAAGAGCTCATTTGTGTCCCTGGCTTCAACCTTAGGCTTTTGACTGCAAACTGTATACCTCTATGCTAAACATTTTCCTGAGTTGCAAATTCCAGTACCTGTCTATAGTATGTTGTCTTCTCTCTCAGTGGTAAAAACTTGCTTCTATTCTTTACATTTCTTGCTCAGTGGCACCAGTGATATATCCCATTATTTCTATCACAGGGAATAAAAAGGTGAAGAAATAGTAATTCTAATAACAGCATATTTCCCTATGGTATAACACCTAATAACACCCTTCCCTGTTCATCCAGCAATTATTCAGCCAAAAAATCATGGTAATAGTAGCCAAATACTCCTTTGGCAGGAACTTCCTGTTTTGGAAAACAATAGGAAAACCCAGTGATAGAGGCACAGTTTCTTTTATTAAGCTGTATTTTTTTGCTGGCAAATGTCCCCAAAGAATGTAATGCTGGAAGATGTGGCAGACACACAGCTCAACCAATATTTCACGTGCCTTCCTGTATTTCCCAGATCTTTCTGTGATGACAGTGGAGCCATGTGATTAGTTCGGGGTATGCAATGATCTGCGTTGCATTTAGTGTGAAGAAGAGTCAGTGTCACCTCCATTCCTCCGCCCCTGCTGCCATAGTGCCCCAGAGGATAGAGCTATATGATGGAGGGAGGCTGCCCGACCCATAATGGACTTGTGTGAAAGAGAAAAAAAGAATTGCTCTTGTGTGGAGCCATTGTGATTCCAGGATTTGTCTGCTATGACAGTAAGTTTTAATTACTCTGACTAATAAAGATTGCCTGGTTATCCTTGTTAAAACAACTGTAAATGTTAAAACAATTATTGTTTTATACCTGGCATTCTGAAATGAATCAAGAATCCTTCTTTCCATTAATATTTGCTTTTAGTATCATCTGTAAAATAATAAGTTCAGAAATTTGTCTAGAATTTAGCTACACTGTTTCAAGGATATTTCTCTTTCAGTTTTTGAAAATTTGGTAAACAAGTCATTACTGACATAGTGTAGACTCATAGACCCTCTTTTTGTGTATATATACATGTCTAGTACATGCATATATTTTATAAAGTGTTTTTCAGCCTCAATCTTCAAATCCAAAATACAATACATTTAGAAATTGTTCTTTGTTAATTTTAGTTGTGTCCCCCCCCCCCCGTATGTAGTTTGAGGTATATCAAAACCACAGATACTAAATGTTTGCAATATAGATAGAATAAAGGTCTGTGCCTTTGCTTATTTATTTTTGTCATTTTAACTGCAGGATGTCAATTAGACATCCCTCACAGCCCATCTCTGAAATCCTTGTTTCCCTCCTATAGTGTGTATCTGCTTAGATATTCATCTCCTTCCACAAATTGTAGCTTAGGACAAATTTGAATTGAGACGCCACATTTATTGCTGGTCTCTGTATTTCACATGTACTTAATACAGGTCGAAGTGTATAGCTCAAGTGTATTAGTTATTTGTTAACTCAGTGAATAAATGGATCAAGAAAAATTATTTCTGAAATTCTTAGGTTTTTAAAGCCCACCTTGGTTCCCTGTTGAGCTTTATTCTTAGGGAAAAGGCTCATAATGTTAATTAGATTCTCAAAGGAATCTGGATACTCTTTAACAAGTTTCAAAGGCATTGCTTTAAACTCTCTCTCTCTCTCTCATAAAGTCACACATATGTGACTTTGTATGCCCAGCATTCACTGTATTCTTGCCCCCTTCAACATTCACTCACTCACCTCACAGCTCTGCAAGGTCTTCCCAGAGGATGCTCACCAATTTATTGATTCTTTCCTACTAGAAAGTTTAGTGTTCTCTAAGACCTCTGATATTTGACTGAGTACTGCCTTTCTCCAGATTATTTGTAAAAGTGTTAAGTAAGCCTAGAGCTAATGTCAATCCCTGAAGAAACCTATTCCTTAAACTTTTCAACCTTTTCTTCTTATGGTTTGTTTTCCTTTTCTAAGATAGTTCTTTTACCACGATTAAACCTTTTATCCAACTTCAAAGAATCAGGATTCATTATTTACTTTCCAATCTTGGCTATAGAAGCTGCATTTTTCATACCTTTGAGAGTAGGAAGGTAATATGTAACACCTATGCATCCTCACTCTTAAAAATCTTCATTTGCCCACTGAGGAAATGCTATCTTACTATTGCCATATATAGAATACAATAAAGACTGAGCTACTTGTCATGAAACAAAAACAACCACAAAAAAATTCATGCTTAGTAAATGAATGTGGTCTTTTTCAATCTATAAAAAAGAAAACAAAATGTAAGAAATTTTAAAATGAATAACTGTATCTTCCTGTTGGAAGATATTCATAATGTGGAAAATCTGTTATTTAAAATATTTTATGCTAATGGAGCTTTGGTAGGGACTAGGCAAAAGGTACTACTGAAAAACAACCTCATAAAAAAAAATGTGACCTTTCCCACTACATAATTTAGTGGCACACTTTCAAAAACACTATATGACTTCATCAGTCCTCCTAAGAAGTATGTTTTGTTTTTTATTAACAAGAGCAGAGAAACCAAAGCTCAGTTTTCTTTCGCCTTAAGATGAAATGAGTAAGCCAAACATAAAAACAAAACACATATATTCTTTATCTCCACACAAGCTTCAAAAAGTCTATCAAAGCTTACCAGCATCTGGTCTCCCTTTGGTTCTCTGACCTAATCTCCCTCTAGTCCCCCACAAATCCCAGCATCCTCCTGCTTCAGGTTCAAGTCTTCCAACTGCCCCCCCTCATTTACCTGTGAGACCCACCCATTCCAACTCCCTCAGGTCTATCCTCAATTTGCTCTGTGGTGAGGTCTTCCCTTATAACTGACAACTGTATGCCCTTAACGTCCTTTGCTACCAGCATTTGGCACACTCTCTCTGTCCTCCTAAGACTCTCTTTATGTACATGTAAATCTGAGCTATCCCATTTGGTGGCCATAGGCACAGGTGACTATGGAGCCCTCGAAATGGCTAGTCCAAACTGACATGCAGCAAAGATTTCACATGACTAAAACAAAACATCTGATTAATATTTTTAATTCTAATTACAAATTGAAATAATACTTTGAATATATTGAGTTAACAGAAGTGTTAAAATTAACTAAATTTCTTTAAGTTTCACATATGTTCCACATTATGCATCTAAGATACTGCTGTGTTGAACTTCTTTGTTGTATCTTACACTTTTATTCTACAGATCTTTTTCTTTCCTTTCTCTGTGATTCTGACTGAATAGTATCACATGCTCACTTTGGCAGCACATATACTGACTGAATAATATCTAACGATCTTCCAGTTACTAATCCTGGTTATTTATTTTTTGCTTGTCTAAATTGCCAAAGTTTTAAATTTCATATTCTTTCTTAAAAGATAAAGAGGTTCAGAATTCCTATTGGTTCTTCCAGTAGATTCTAATTCTCTGATGAAGCCTTCCTTCTATCTCTTCAGTTTTCATTTAGATTATATTCATCTCGCCGGGCTTGGCGGTGCATGTCTGTAATCTCGGCACTTGAGAAACTGAGGCAGGAGAATTGCTGTGAGTTTTAGGCCAGCCTGAGCAATATAGTGAGTGCAAGGCTAGCCTGAACTATATAGCAAAACCCTGTCTCAAACAGACAGACAGACAAACCATCAAACAAATGAATATATTCATCTCACAGTCCTTCTCTAACTCCAGGAGGTCGATCATCTACAAACCTATTTCCTCTGTGTGTGGTGTTCTTGTGTCCTATCTCTTGGCATTAGCAATTTTTCGGTTGAAATCTAAACATTTATATATATTTTAAAACAAACAAAAAACCCAAACAACATCCTAGGAAGCCCAAGATGATGATGTTTTACATCAGTTGATTTATTTCTCTCCTACGAAGAAAAAGTGAATGACTTTAAGCAACCAGAGAATGAGCTTATATGAGGTTAAGTTGCATTTTAAATAAGACCCAGTGTTCTTTGATTTGCCCCATCTCCTAAGGCATAGCCGTTAGAAATCCGCCAATTTTGCTGTAACAGCCTTCAGGGTCTACAGCATCTTTGTTTTCAGTGGGGGCCAAAAATTTTCCCCCTAAAAGCAGATTTGCTTTCAGAAACAATCAGAAGGTCTTTGGAGTGAGGTCTGAAAAAAGAACTTTATAAAACATTTCAAATCAATGAGGAAAAACAACGAAGTGAATGGGACTTTTTGTGTGTTTTGTAAACTGGTTCTAAAGGCAATTTCAAGAAACTAAATTTTATAAGTATGAAAATACTATTAAATAAGTATTTGCAAATTATTTTAGTCCTCTGTAGGACATATAACTTTCAGAGTATACAATGTTTGCTAGAAGGTAAGAATGCATAAATAAAGGGGAGAACCATGAGTACATTAAGGATATAAGGAAGCATATTACTAATTATTATGGTAAACGATATTATTTAATTTTTCAAAGTCTATATTTAAAATACATAATTTCTCAAATCCTGTATTTAAAATACATTTTGTATTTTAAAATATAAAATTTTCCTTGCTGATATTACTAAGCAGTTCTTCAATAACAAATAATCTTATTTTGAATTTCATATTTATGTCCATAATGCTTCATTTTTCCTTAAATTCTGTTATTCACTGAGAAATATGCATTTCCTATACATCATATCTGAAATGTGAACTTGAGAATATATAGATTAAGAAACAACTGTGAATAAAAGTGTCACTTTTCCCATTTTTCAATTGAGAAGCAACTACTACATCAAAGAGGGAAGGAAAATGACAAAATAAATATCAAGAACATGAGTAAAATAAGCTATAATACAAAAATGGCTGCTAATAATGGTGAACAAGTTGGTTGAAAACATTTCTTTACACAAGCTCTACCATTTTTATTTATAAGTTACTACAGGACCCCAAGTGATCAGATACACAAAAGTAGCCGTAACCCATAAACCACCACCTGAAGACACTCTGTTAGCTAGATTCCTGGACAAAGTAAGCTTTGACTACTTGAGATCTGCTACTAATACCAGGAAAAAAATAAACTCCCAAGAGGCCACCTTCTTCTGTCTCCTTTTTCTCTCTCTTAGTCATTTTCAGGTTACTATTAGTAACCCAGATTAATTGCTGTACCATTTTGGGGCAATAAAGAAAGTTTAAATTGAAAATAAGTACAACTATATTGATAATTTATATTAATGTTTTCCATAGAAATATTTTGATTGGCTAGAATTGACACGTGCACATAAATGGTGGGACGTAATGATGATTGTATTTTTACTGGTTATTCTGGCAATAATTTCAGCAAATGGTCATATCCACCTGTCTGGGAAAATGGATTTTAACACAAAATGATGTCATATTCATTACGTAGACGTGATTAGAACTTAGTAAAGCCAGCTAAATTGTGGTTTTTTTTTTTAGCTTAATGTGTTTTTACCGAGCTTCAAGTTTAAGTTTTAATGCATTTTTAAATGTTTCTGGTCTCAAAACATTGAACAGCTGACAATTTCCCCCAAGAGAACAATACCTTGAGGGGAAAAGCAATTAGAATATGGATTGACCAGAAATCAGTAATCATTACTTGGTACATTAAATGCAGTAAGCCAGCACCTGGTTAAGTGTTTTAGAAACTGGTTAAATATCTAGAAAACAGAGCTTTCTCAAGTTAAATGTGAAAACTCAAGAGAAATAAAATAGACTTCTCCCAGTTATAAAATATCAGGAGAAAACTGCAAACTAAGGTTTAAAAAAAGTTAAGATTTAGTGAACATATTAAAGGCAATTGGAATCAAAGAGACTGAAGTAGAAATCTGGTATTTCTGGGAAGTTTAAAATCTCAAATTTATAGTTTATACAAGAGCTGATACATTTCCTATCAAGTTTTAATGTTTCTAAGAATGTAATTTAAATGAAGTACATTCAAAAAGAGGGAGGAGTAACTGGATGTAAAGAGAATTAAGATGTGTTATGTACATATACCAACTCATCATGATGAATGTAATCATTATGTATAGCAAGCATGTCCTAATAAAAGCAAAAATTAAAATTTATTAAATTTTTAAACTAGAAGACATGACAATTACTAAACCAGTGAGAAAAGAATCTTCACATGGTCCCCTCACCCCTATTTCTCTTGTCCTGCATGGCTGCTGTCTTTGGACTCTCCTATCCCTCCCACCTCTGCAGATGTGTTGTCCATAGTGCACTCAACCAGCCAACTTCAGTACCTCCCTCCCAGGACAAAGCTCCGGCAACTCACTTCTCTCCTGCCAACGTCCTCAGCTTCTCTCCACTTCACTGGGTTATTCTCTTTAGCACACGTGCTAGCTAATACACACATCTATGCAGATCTATGTACAACTGAAACAAAATTGAACTTGATAAAAAGTTTTTAAAATATTCTTTCTGATGAATAACTTTAATCCAACACGAATAAGATTAGTCCAACATGATTTATTTTTATTACACTGATCTTGTAAATAACAGGTTGGTAACAGCTAAGGTAGAAAAATCATGCTACATCTGAAATGAATGGATACTTCAGATGAAGAAGTACAAGTGGCAAATAAATATATGAAAAAATGTTCACCGTCAATGGTCATTCGAGAGATGCAAATTAGAACAACACTGAGATTCCATCTCACTTCAGAAAAAATAGCTATTATCAAGAAATCAACCAATAACAAATGCTGGTGGGGTTGTGGGGGAAAAGGAACCCTTCTTCACTATTGGTGGGAGTGTAGACTGGTGCAAACACTGTGGAAATCGGTGTGGCGATTCCTCAAAAAACTAAAACTGGAGGTTCCATTTGACCAAGCTATTCCCCTTCTTGGTATCTTCCTGAAAGAATTAAAAGCATCATACTACAGTGAAATATGAACACCCATGTTTATAGCAGCAATTTGTAATAGCTAAGTATTGTAAACAATCCAAATGCCTATCAACTGATGGATAAAGATGTGTTTGGGGGGGCTGGGGATTAGCTCAGTGGTGCCGCCACCTGCCCTGCAAGCTCAAGGACCTGAGTTTGATCCCTGGTACCAAAAAAAAAAGTGTTTTTTTTTTTTATACAATGGAATACTACTCTACCACAAAGAAGGATAAACTTGAGACATTTCTAGGTAAATGGATGTCCCTCGAAACCATACTCTTAAGTGAAATAAATCAAATACACATACTTAAATATTGCATTATTACTCTGGTGTGAGAAACTGAAACGGTAAACAAGGATGAAAATGTATAATAGATACTGGGAAGTGGAAAGAAAATGTTCAAATGGGAAGGGGAATAAGGGAGGGGGGAGGAGGAAAGGATGGAAGAGAAAAGAAAAAGGAGAAAAAAGCTTTAGTAAATAAGGAGGGGAAGTGGGGTGGAAGGGAGGGGAGGGGATTGGGGAAAAAAAGACAATCAAGATATATTACGTATAGGTAGAAATTCCCTATGATGAATATGATCATTATGTATATGTAAAATGTACCAATAAAATTAATTTAAAAATAAAATATTGCATTAAAATATTATTTAGATTATTAATACAATTCCTCCTATATTTGGTGAAAACTCACTTATCTTGGCCTAATCCCAGCTCTGGTAGGATCTAAAATTGAAAATTTAAGAAATTATAAACTAAACATATTATCTTTTATAAAAATAAGACTACCACATGAATCTGTTAAAGAAATTAAAAGACTGTCTCTCAGAAACAGGACTCAAAGGTGAGAAGGGGTAAAGCAAGGAACTACTTTTCTTTTTCTGTTATAAACCACTGAGTATTGTTTTTGAGTCTGAATCTATTACTTTAATAAAATAAAAGATAAAAAAAGAAAAATCATGTTATAGAAAAACCACGGTATATTTACTAACATCTTTTTATTATCGACTTTCAAAACCAATTTAAAATTTTTTTATTACCTTCATTACAGATTGACTAACTCTTATCTAAAATATTTGAGGTCAGATTTGCTTATGATTTTGTTGCTTTTTTTGTTTAAAGTTTTGTATATTTGGTATACAATGAGCTCTGTTGGGGATGGAACCAACAAAACTGATTCAGGTATACATAGCCTGAAGCTATTTCATTCAACAGTTTTAGTGTGCCTGTGTTTTGACTATGACCTTTAATGTGAGGCCAGGCAAGAAATTTTCCACTAGAGGTATCATGACAGTGCTCAAAAAGTTCAATTCTATTATTGCTAAAACAAGGAAGAAGAAATAAAGAAGTTGTTCAATTAACAATGTGGTTAAAAATGGCCGTGATAGCAGGGTACATCATCTCACATAAATGGTGAGTCAAAGTTGTAATTCCTTTATCTGTAAAATGAATATAATACTGGCACCTATCTCCTGATTTTCGTGACTTGTAAGCAATAAAATATATGTAAATATCTGAGCATAGTACCTAACCTATTAAGTAAGGGCTTATTGCAAATGTTGGCTCTTATTACTATTATATTAATTTCTTAAACTTGTTTACGACCTCGTTTTTTTCTCAGAAAATTTTTCACAAAAGCTATTCATATGAACAAGTAAAAAATGAAATTAAAACAATCAGAAAATTCACACTGAGCTCTGAATTCTGCCTGAAAGTTTTTAAACAAGACAGTTTATAACCAAGAACAAAGCTATACTTTGAAACCAGTTTGTTCTGTCAAAAAGACAAAAACACTCAGAGATGGAATTGAATGACTATAATGCTCCCTGGCCAAGAAGCAAGGCTTTAGCTTGCTGTTTAAAGAACGTGCAAGTGAGCATTGTTCTTGTCATTTTAATACAGATTTTCCACTCCTAAATTGACTTTCTGAAATAGATAATTGTTTTACACTTTTAAGTCACTTTGTCAGTGTTCTTGAACTGTGACAGTAATTCAGTGCTGAACTCATAAAATATACTCTCCCAGGTCCTGGTTTAAGTGAGCACAGAGATTTGTTTCCTAACAATAGAGCCCAACTAAATTTCAAAACACCTTTGTACTGGACAGTCCTTGAAGCTTTGAGCACCTTTCTTACCATAACCCTTCTCAACAAAGCGGCCAAGGGAAGTTTTTTGTGCCTATAATCTACTATCACCACCCTCACAATGGTCATGGCCAAAAACTACTACCTACTCCCGTTACTGCCACACCACAGCCATTGCCTCGGCAGCTTCCTCTCGTGCTCTCACCACCACCATCTCCATCTCTCTTACCATGACCACTGTTGCTACCACTTATGTTACCACTAATGATAAATGATAGTTACAGATATGCTAAGTTCCTTGCTTGTATTCCTTCATTTAAACCTCAAAACGACTTGAAATGTGTTCTTCTTTATAGATGAGGAAATCAAGGCACAAAGAGCTTAAAGGCAATTTTTAGCCCATGTTCACAGATTTAGAGAATGGGAGAGACAGGATTTAGATCAAAGCTTTAATAACTCCAAGGCATGTGTTCTTTCCAGAGCCTAGCATATGGTTCAGCAGAATTAATGCTAAGAGGAAAAAAAAAAAAAAGACTTGTTGCATGAATGGATAAATAAAAGCAGTCATTCTTAGTGTCACACAGTTCATTTGCCAAGGGAATAGATCCGAACCATAGGCAGTGTGGATATGGCACGAGGGGAACTGCAAAAGACTACCCTGCAGGACAAGCTACACTAAATGCCAACCAAGGCACCCTGTTGTAAGTTCCTCTCTTAGGACAATAAATTACATGGAGAAAGGTACAGATAATACAGACACATGGAAATCAAGGACCAGAGAAAAGGTCAGAGCCATAAAGTCAGAGAAGCCACTGGCACCAGACAGAGTCAGAGGAGGTCTCCAAAGCATAGATGGGAAGCCCTGACAGATTCTACTCTCAGGGAAGGTTGCACATTCGCTGACTTCCATTATAGAAGAAGAATTTTCAGGACTCAGTAGTGAGACACATAAAGGTATCAGCAGAATTTTAAACGTACATATGAGAAGAAAAACAGAATAGGGGGGTTGCATATTGTGGTCTTGAACTTGGTATTACATATACGGATTTGGGGTAGAAATCTGTGGAACTTGTGAATTTCTGGAAAGAAAGGATTTATTTTACAGATGAAAATGATGGCCCTTCCTAGGGCAAGGGTGATGGCCCATTTATGGGTGATAGCCACACAGGAAGAGCGCCCAAGAATTTGGGGATGTTCATTAGACGAGTATCAGATGTGTATTTTACCATTCTAGTGCCTTTCAGTTTGCCCACTTGCCCATTTGGTGGGCTTTATTTTTTTACTTTTTGGTACCGGGGATCGAACTCGGGTCCTTGTGCTTGTGCAGCAGGCTGCAAAATCACTGAGCTAAATCCCCGGCCCTGGTGGGCTTTATTAAAATGCAAACCATCACATGTGTTAGAAGCTGAGCTATGCTGACCTGTTAATACTGCACTTCCTGAGGATAAGGGTTAGAAGGAGGGAGCCCAATTTATAGGTGAAAGGCACAGGCCCTGAATCCAGATCATAGGCTTATTATCTTTAAGGCCCTTAGGAATAGCTCTTATGTTTTGAAGCTGCAGTTTTTATTAAAAAGTACAATTCTAATATTACAATTTTTCTTGTGTCTTTTCTATTTCTTCTAGCCTATCTCACCATATGTAAACAGCCAAAAAGGTAACAGCACTTTATCAGGTAGTTATGACAATAGAATCAGAGGCAGAGACAGAGGGAGAGAAGACACATACTCAGAGTGGCTCTGCACTCCTGGGGCAAAGGCAACACCTGAATGGCTCTCAGGTTCTCTAGAGGTTGACAAGGTGATTGTTAACATGGTCTTTTAAATTTTAGTTTCCTTTCATTAACCAAGGAACAATTCTTTTCTTAGAAAACAAATGTCTCATCCATCTGCTCTAGTCAATAACTTGAAAGTCATATTTTTTTACTCTTCACATACAATCACTTAACTTGTTCTGTATTTTCTCTCTACCTCCACTGTTTCAACTCCTGCCCAAGCCACCATTAGCTTCCTGTCTGCACTGTTGTCATCTTCTCTAAGCTGGTCTCCAGCTAATCCCCCTTGCTGTTCCCTATCCATTCTCCATGTCCCTGGCTCCTGCACCTAGCTCAGACTTACTCATTCCTCACTTAAAAACTAATTTGGTGTAGCTTACCTTCACAGTAGATTGGTCCTATTAACTCTTACTTCATCCTCCACTTTTAACAATATCTCACAATTACTTATTCATGTTAAGAAGTCTCCTTTTCTGGACACTAGGCTCTATACACATAAGACTATGTCTGTTTTGTTTAATGCTAAATTTTAAGCATAGTGCCTGGCCCATAAGAAGTAAAAAAATCTTATTTGCTCAATAAATACTACTAAATGTTTCTTTATATAATACATCATCTGCCACCGTTTGAGAGTCTCTGCTTTTTGAAGCCTCAACCCTCCTTATATATAATCACAAATGTATTTAGAAATATTCCAGAAAAGAGCTCAAATCCAGCCCACCTCCATTACAGACTGACATTGTGCATGCACTGCATGGAGGAATCTGAGAAGGGAAAGGGGTATAGGGTACACACTTCACTCAATATTTTCAGGGAACCTATTAACAATTTTTAAGCAATGTAATAACGTGATTGCACTGATACCTAAGGAAGAAAAATTTAGTGGCAATGGACAGACTGAAATGTGTTAAAAGCTGAGAAAGGAAGAGCTGTCGGACAACCTAATAGCATACTATAAGTGAGAATTTTTGATGGCACAGCTAACTGACTACAATAGACCTAGTTCTGGCCACCAAAATGTAAAAAGTCTGCTGAAGAACTTTCTGGTAAGATTTTCCTTTCTGAAAATGGGGACTCAAAAGAAGAAAGTCCTTGCAGCCCCATGCCTTTGGGCAAGGCTGTGTGATGGGCAAGAGAAAGGTTGGGTCTGAATCCCTGAAATCACTGAACACTGAAAGAAAACTGAAAAATCAGTTTTAGTTAAAAGAATATGAATTTCAGGATCCTAATCTATTTATAAGTTAACCTTTTTTCTTGTTCTCCTTCCTCTAAAAAGATGCCACATCAACTTTTCTACCCATTTTCACGTGACAGAGTGCTTATTAATGGGGCTTAAAGAAGAGGAATTTGATTTCCCTTTTGGTCAGGAAGTCTAAGCTTTCTTATATTTGGTGGTTGGCAGACTGGAGCCTTGGGCTCGCTGGTGTCCTGGAGGGCACGTGACTCTGTTTTCTACATGTAACACGCAGCTCAACCTCAGTAATTATTTTCTGAGAACAAATATAGGAATTCTGCCTGTCCAAACCCCGCCCCAAATCCTCAAGCAGCTTTCCCTCTTCCCTAAGTACAATAAGGTATCAGAAAGAAATACAGGGGGCAGTATTGCAACATTATTTTTCTTTTAAGCAAAAGTTCTTATAAATTGAACTGACTATGTGATTGCAAGTCAGATAGGTCCTCTTTTTTCCTTTTCCTTGTCTATATGGAGAACACTGTTGTCTTCTCTCTCATTCATCCATTTTCTAGATGTTTACTATGTAGCCATCTATTATCTAAATGTTTACAAAAGTGCATCACTTTTTGTACCATCAAATATTCACTCATCTTAAGAATATGCCACAAATCACCTGCTTGGCAAAGTAGGTGATCCAATATTTGCTTAGTGGATCTGTACTGTAGCATTATTTTTTTGAGGGTTCTAAAGAAATTTTGTGGAAGTTCTTATGATCTGGCATCTGATTAGAAGGGATGAGGACACAGATGACTACAGGTGTAATTTTGAGTTTTGCATTAGCCACAGCAATTAGAAAAGAGAAAGAAATAAAAGGAATAAAGATAGGAAAAGAAGAAGTTAAACTGTCATTATTTGCTGATGATATGATACTTTACATAGAAGACCCAAGAAACTCTGCCAGAAGACTTCTAGACTTAATTGACAGATTCGGTAGAGTAGCTGGATACAAGATCAACACTCAAAAAACAATAGCCTTCTTGTACACAAATAACAGACTCTCTGAGAGAGAAATTAGGGAAACAATTCCTTTTACAATAGCATCCCAAAAAGTGAAATACCTAGGAATCAATCTAACAAAGGAAGCAAAAGACCTCTACACTGAAAACTACAGCACTCTGAAAAAGGAGATCGAAGAGGATACAAGAAAATGGAAAGACATCCCTTGCTCCTGGGTAGGAAGAACCAATATAGTGAAAATGACCATACTTCCAAAACTACTATATAGATTCAATGCAATGCCAATTAAAATTCCAACAATATACTTCACAGAACTAGAGAAAACAATCCAAAAATTCATTTGGAACTGGAAGAGACCTAGAATAGCTAAAGCAATTCTAAGCAACAGAGACATGGCTGGGGGTATCACAATCCCCAACTTGAAACTATACTACAAAGCTACTGTGATAAAATCAGAATGGTACTGGCAAAGGAACAGACCTGAGGATCAGTGGAATAGATTAGAAGATGCAGAAACAACTCCAGACATGCTCAGCCACCTCACCTTTGACAAAGGAGCCAACCACCCTCATTGGAGGAAAGATAGCCTATTTAATAAATGGTGTTGGAAAAACAGGATTTCAACCTGCCAAAGATTAGAACTAGACCCATACCTATCACCATGCACTAAACTAAGATCGAAGTGGATTAAAGATATAAATATTAAGATAGAAACACTAAACTTCCTGGAAGATAAGTTAGGTACAACTCTTGAAGACATTGGCATAGGAAAAGACTTCATGAACAAAAACTCAGCAGCACGGGAACTAGCAGAAAGAATCAACAACTGGGATCTCATCTTATTAAAAAGCTTCTGCACTGCAAAAGAAACCACCAACAGAGCTAACAGACAACCTACAATATGGGAAAAAAATTTAAGCAGCTGTCCCTCAGACAAAGGACTACTATCTAGAATATATAAAGAATTGAAAAAAATCAGACCCCCCAAATTCAAAGACCCAATTCAAAAATGGGGATCTGAAATGAACAGACATTTCTCAAACAAAGAAGTAAAACCAGCAAACAAATATATGAAAAGATGTCCAACATCACTCATCGTTCCAGAGATGAAGATGAAAACAACACTGAGATTGCACCTCACCCCAGAAAGAATGACTGCTATCAAGAAATCAACCAATAACAAATGCTGGCAGGGTTGTGGGGAGAAAGGAACCCTTCTCCATTGCTGGTGGGAGTGCAGACTGGTGCAACCACTGTGGAAGTCAGTATGGATATATCTCAAAGAACTAGGACTAGAAGTCCCATTTGACCCAGCTATTCCCCTGCTGGGGATCTTCCCCAAAGAATTAAAAGAATCATACCACAGTGATATATGTGCACCCATTTCATAGCGGCACAGTTTGTAATAGCTAAAGCTAGGAAGCAGCCCAAGTGCCTGGAAACTGGATAAAGAAAATGTGGGGTTTTTATAAAATGGAGTACTACTCAGCCATAAAGAATGAAAAACTAGAGTAATTTATAGCTAAATGGATGCATATCGAGGCCATACTCTTAAGTGAAATAAATAAGACACACATTTGTAAATGCTGAATGGTTTCTCTAGTGTGAGAAACTGATAGTGTAAACAAGAGTAAAAATGATTAAAATGAATAATTGATAATTTGAAATAGGAAAAAAGGTCCAAAGATGAAGGAGTGAAGGGAGGGGAAGGGGAAAGGAAAAGAGGGAAAGGAAAAACTATGAGAAAAGAAAAAAAAAAGGAAATGAAATCTATGTAAATAGGGAAAGATGGAGGGGGTGAAGGGTGCACAGGTAATGGGGAAAAAAAATAAGAACCAAGATACATCATGTACAGGTACAAACATCCAATGATAAATGTAAATGAATTGTATACCTAAAATGTATCAATAAAATTAATTTTAAAAAATAATAATTTTGAGTTTTGGAAGTCCCATATTGATATATAATACAATTGGTCCTGTAAACCTCAGTTTCTTCCTTAACAGTCTCATCAACCAAGAAGCCTGCCTGTGCTTGAATATTACAAATGGAAAAAAGGTCACTCTGTCCTAAGAGGAGATCAGTCTATCACTGTTCAGGTCTGGTCCTTTAAAATGCTCTTTTGAGTAGACAAAATCTGTTTCCCTGCAAACAGAGGCGAGGACATTCCCACTGTTTGTTCTAATAAAACTACTCTTAAGAAAGTGTGATTTACTGGGAACAACAGTGCCCCATAAGCCAGGGCCAATGTAACTTTGAGTCACATATGCTCTCTGATTCACTTTTATCTAAGATGAGGACAGTCTTCACTTCTCATATTTACTGTGAGAAATAAATGAGCCTATGTAAATGAAGGTGCACAGTTTCTGCTTGCAGATTTTTTTTTTTAAAAAGTGTACAAAGTAATGATACTATTGGGTGTGTCTAAGGATCACTCTTTACAAAAGGATGAGAGTGAATGTGAACAAAAATTTTAAAGTGGGGCAGTCAGAATAATGGTACTTGCATTTAAAAATCTCAATGCACCAGTACATCATTTAACATACAGAATTCTATATTATAAACAATTGTTAGGGGCAATAATCTTTTGCTGACAATTTTTATGTAAAAATCATAAATAACCATGTTTCTACCTTTCTTTCAATCACCGGAAGAATGCCATACACAGATAGCCAAGAAACATTATATAAAAAGAGATGACAACAAAGAAGATGCTGACAACAAAAATATAAGTACCTTTTTATGGAGAAGTGCTCTCTGCTAGGCGATATGCTAAACCCTTCACAAGGAATAGTTCCTAGTGCTCATAAAAGCTTTTTGAAGTTAATATCATCATCATCTCTCTCTTACAAATATGGAACAGAACCTAGGATATCTTAAATAATTCAAAAAAAGGTCATACCATGCAGCTGAGGTTAGATTTGAAGCCCGGTTTTTGATGTTACTCACCCTCTATTAGCTGCCTTAATACATATAATGGGTAGGTCTGACAGAATTACTCCAAAAATACCTTCACTCACTGAATTTTGTTTTTCTTGAGATTAACTATCAAGCAAAAGGGGAGTATTATCACTCTTTGGCAATGCATATTATTCTTCAGTTCACCTTTATGATAATCCTATGACTACAAGTGATAAAGGCAATATGAATAATAAAACAAAGTCTAGTTTAACTTTTTAAAATTTTGCACACCATGGTAATTATCACAAAACCAAACAGAAACCCCAAACAGTATAATATCAAGCATGAACATACTATTTCAAAACACTGAAAAAAATATATTCAAAAGAGCTGTATTGCAACACTGAGGAGGGTCGACATTTTGGAAAAAAATACTAAGTTCACCTGGAGTTTATGAAACAATTAATAAAATACTGTATTTTTAGAACCAAAACAACACCAGTGCTTAGATTATGTTTTTAGTTATATATGAAAAATGCTAGTTGATTTTCTCAGATAACCACTGATTTAGCAGCAACCAAGAGAACTGTAGTTATAGGAGAATAAATCTTCCAAAGTGCTACCCTTGAAGTTCCACAAATAAAATACAACAACAAAAATGAAAAAAGACAGACAAGTATTAAGATAGACATCTTTATATGTCACCAATTATATTGAACTTTTTATTTTTCATTATCTCTATACAGATCACAAAACACACAATATGGGCCTTTTTAAATGGGCTTTTAACAACAGAAAGAAAATTAATGATTATTGAGCTGGCATATACCAGGTGCTACCTATGTCCTTTTACATTAATTCATTTTCATACTTAAAAGGAACCTTTCAGTGTTGGTATTGTTATGAGGTTTTCTAGGTGAAGGATATCAGAAAGACTCAAGGTCATGTTCTTTCTTGGCCACTTCCCTAACACTAGGCAGCCTGCAGTGAGCTAAAAACATACTTAACTTCCTTCCCTTAAAAAAACCAAAAAACCTCACAGAATACAAACCACCCTAATAAGGACCTAAACATTTAAAGCAGGTACCATGGAAAGTTCTTGTAATTACAAAGCTACATTCTCCTTGTTCCGAAATGTATTTGAATAGCTCAAAAAGATGTTTAGCACTTGACAATCCATTTAAAATTTCAGAAATAGCAATAGCATTTAAGGCAAATCATTATAAATTATATAAAGCACACTATCTAATCCTATTCATAGCTATTGAATATGAAGTGCTTAATGAATTAGCTTAATGTGCCTATTAAGACAATATTAGGTAGAAAGGGGATCATCATACACAAGTTTCCCAAAACACACTGTAATGTCTTCTAATAATGCCTCGTAAAAATAAATATTAATAATAATGGATGTACTATACAGTTTGAGTAACTGAGACATTTTCAATAGTGGAATTTTGAAAAAAGTTCTGGAAAAGTAAGACTTTTCTAAAAAAGTAATCATTATTTCTTAAATCCTTTTAGTAGGCTGTATTCCAACACTGTAGCATTTTGAGCTGGCATTCAATCATCACAAAGATTACACAATAACTCTCTGTATCTTTAGAAGGCTCGTGTGAGAAGTAATAGATACTTCACATTCAAATATTTCAATGGCAAAGCCACCTAAAAAACTTTCTTCCCCTCTAATTCACCACTAACTTAAAATATATTCAGGCTCCAACCCGGAAATAAGCACAGTATAATGACGACTGATGGTTTATTTCTTTCCCTGACATTTAGCTCATGGTCTGCCTCTGATAAGGAAATGCATCTTTCTAAAAAGCACTCACAGTTTTCTTTAGCACAAAAAACCCCCCAGTAGATTGCTCTTTTTCTGATGACAGGCCATATAATGCCTTCCTTCCAGAATATTTTTCCCTTTGAAATTAAGCCATAAAATAAATGTCTTACTTGAAAAACAGCGTATTAGTGAAGTGGGACAAATGTACTTGTATAATTTGAGTTGAATTATAGTATATATAAAAAGCTACATTTTTTCTTAGGGAAGATATCTATCAAACACAATACTTAATGTTAGCTCTATTTCATTTTTCTAGGTTAAATTTTGGTTAACATAAAACACTATGATTTAATAAAGACTGGATTAACTTGTAAGCTCTGATGCTTATAAATTATAAAAAGAAGCTTGGGTCTGGGTAAAAGGTGAAATAAATGAAGTCTGAGTCTGGCATCTGTTGTTTCTGGTGACATTGTATTCCAGGACATACATTCTCTCAAGCTGCTATAGCCTATCTATAAAGGCATTTCTTTCATGTCAAGTTCCTGTGATCTGAACTTGTATCTACAACTCCTTTCCTTGAAGTTGGAGAGAACTCTTTAAAGAGCCATGCCTTTTGGCTCATTTTGACTTCTATTCCCTTGCTAAATACAGAAATGACAGATGGCACTATGGTAGCCTAACTGGATCAAGAAGCAGGCTTGAGAATTAGAAGCCAAAAAATAAAGATGTTATGGTTTAAAAGTGTCTCCCAAAGTTCATGTGTTAGAAACTTAGTCCTCCATGTAACAGTGATGAGTCATTAGACCTCAAAGAGATGATTAGATCATGAGGGCAGAGTCTCTAATTAATATTGTGGGAATGAGTGAGCTTCTAGTAAAAGCTACAAGTGTTCTCTTGCCCATGTGATCGCTCCTGTCATGAAATGATGGCAGCAAGGAGGCCCTCTGAGGTGTGACCCCTGCATTGCAGAGTACTTATCCTCTACAGTCATGAGCCAAATAAATTTATGTTCATTATAAATTACCTAGTCCATGGTGTTCTCTTATAGCAGCATGAATGGACTAAAGCTGAGGGAAAAAATAAAGACATTAAAAAGCTGAAGTCCATAGTGACATATGGAACCTCTTACAAGCATCAGGCTGACAATCTTTAAATTTCTATATTTAAGTGAAGTATATAAATCAATGGCATTTTTAGTTTTCTCTTACATGCACTTGCAGCTACTCTTAACCCATATGCATTTTTGTGGGAGAGGGGAAATCAATAATTTGGGGGAAAATGGGAAGGAAAGGATTTTCCCCTCCCCTGCATTTTCTTTTGAAAATCTGAATTTTGAACATGAATTTATTATGTAATAAAAATATAAATATTCTATGTTTGATTAACTAGAACTTCTTATGGTTTAATGAAAACATTTAAGTTTATTCTATGAAAAAATTCATAGAAAGCTAAACATAAATTTCAATTGTTTCTTCTGCAAAACTGAAATTTATCAGGACAGGAACCACTGTGTTCACCTTTGCAATGAGAATGTCTAATCAGGTATTCTGTGTACAGTTGAAAAAATAAAACACATCACCACTGCACAGTGCTCCTCTCTCTCTGTGCCTGACAGCTATCTATAAAACTGAATGTATAAGGAAGCCTTTAGGAAAATACAGGAGAAACAATCTTTTTGAGGCAAAGCTTAGCAGAAAAGTATTAGTGGTTATTTAAGCTAGTAATCGAACACCATAAGGTCATTTATTTATCTGCCTTCGCAAGTATTCACAATCTAGCATAGGTAATACTCCTCAAGTGAAAGTTAAAAAAACTATTTATTACTATAATAAAATACTTAAGGCTGGTATTTACAAAGAAAACAGATTAATTTGGTTCACTGTTCTGGATGGAGGGAGAGAGAGTGGGGAAGAGGGGTGGGGGAAAGAGAAAGAGCAAGATACCATCTCTCCACAGAGAGCCAGAGTGGGGCTGAGAGAGGCAAGCCTTTTAAGCTTCCATTAGGCCTCATGGCGTACAAGTCCCACTGCCTCTATACAGCCACACTACAGACCAAGCTCCTACCACGTGAACCTCTGGGGAACAAACCTCATCCACGTCACAGCACGTGGGATAAGGTATAGAGTGTAGGAAGCATTGTAGGAATTTACCCTTAGTTCCTAAGATTTTTATTTTTCTAACATTTTTCTACTAAAACAAAGAACCACACTTACTAAATGCTTAAAAATCTTCATACTTCAAACTCCCATAAGCCTCTAAACATTACATATATCAAGAATTTTGATTTATATTTTGCACTTATGTTATAACATGACTTTTTGTTGTATTAAAAAAAATCCACCTTTCCAAAGGGACTGTTAACAATTATAACCAATTTATTTGAAAATTTGATTAGAATAGCTCAACTGAATTAGCAAATAAGGCCTTTCTACTGAGCAAATGCATGAAACTCAAAAGATTGATAGGAATGTGTAACTTATTTTGTCAGTTACATTTTTCATGTCCTGGTAATAAATACTATTTTGATAAATAAAGATGATTTTTATTGTGTTTATTGCACTGTGATTTTTATATTATCATGGTTCCTCTGGTAATATAAGAGGACAAACCACACTTCAGTACTCAAGCTGTTAACTCTTGCTTCTTTTAAAATTGTCAACATTTCTACATCTGTATAAGAATTAAGTGAATAGACGGTATAGGTTTCTCCCTATTCTATATCAATGACAAGGGGAAAAACTGGGTATAGTAGGTCTATAAATATTTCTGGTCACTAATTCTATACTATTTGCCTCTCACTACTGCTTTAAGAATCTTTTCACTTTACAGGGATTTAGCTCAGTGGCACCATGCCTCCTTCACAAGCGCAAGGTCCTGAGTTTGATACCCGGTACCAAGAAAAAGAATCTTTTCACTTTACATTCACCTGACAAATTAATGGTAATGACAGTGCAGAAGAGGTTGTACCACGAACTGAGTAACGTGGGTGGATTGGGGTATGCCCCACTTGGCATCACTCCCGCCATGACAACAGGTGAAAGATGGAAGGAATCTAGTCCTGTAGGGTGGGTTGCCAATGTCTGGGGTAACCAAAGCAGACTTACTCAAGGTGGACAGTGGGAGTTCAATGCCAAAATGAATGGCCAGATTGTCCTGGTTGCGAGTGCTTAGAGGATCTGGGGTTCACTGGACAAGAAATAGGAAACAAAAGCTTTTGAATATGACTCTGTGAAGAAGCTTTTGTATTTGATATTGCTTAGACATTTTCCACAAGACATCTAATAACCCTGTTAAAAGTTCTAGATTCAGGTCCTTAGGAATTCAAAGCCAGAAACAAACAAACAGAAACAACAACAAAAACAAAAACCCTGCATTTTTCAAGAATTGGTATGTGTCCTTATAGAAGGAAATAATAATGATCTATTCACAAAGGTCCTTAGCAAACATTTCCAAAAATGTATGAGATCCGTATGACATGGCCTTTACTGATTTTTCCCTTTTATTGGATTTGCAGGAATTAACAGGGTGTGATTATCACTTGTGAACATGATAATGCATTTTGGTTATGGAGGGCTGATATTCAATGTTTATTTTAACCATCTACTAAAGCACCATCCTATGCTGTGGTGATGGAAAAGTTAAAAACCAGGGCAAAGCCAGAGTTGCAGTTTGGCTGTGGTTTGATTTGGCCACTCTCCAAATTTTAGGGTTAGTAACCTAGAGGTGAGTCAGAAGCCACATTTTGCTGATTTTGTAAGTGTGACTTTGGAAGCATTTGGTTTTCTCTCACAGCATAGGGCAGTTCCTACTACCTGGTCACTGGCTTTGTGAGGCCTGAAAGGCAGGAAGACAGCTATTTGTCACACTGTTAACAGGAACTGTATGATTCTCTAGCTGGCAACAACAGTGGTAGCTTCCTGATCATGGGGCCTTCCTCTAAGTGAGTGGCAGTAAATTTCTGGAGCCAGCAGCTTCTTAGTTCTCCAAGCAGTTTCTGGATCACAGAGGAAGGAGCCATTGCTTTAGTAGCCTGTATTTCCGCTTTATGTCACTCATCAAAGTTTAACTTAGATTGTTTCTTCAGTCGGCCCACTAATACTGGAACCCATTTAATATACCATTGTAAATCCTTTCCTATTTAAACTGAATTCTGGTTTCCATAGCAGAACCCTAGCTTACATGGTATGCCAGCACATACATATCCATTCCAAGCAATAAATTTCCTACTTTGTAGTAAAGAGGAAGGACAATGCAGATTCTTCTGGGAAGAGCACTCCAGAAAAACATGCAGGGACTAATGAGAGCTAACTCTGTTTTCCCTTATTCTGAATGAAGATGTGTTCTTGGTAACACTAAGATATGTTCCAGCACCAGGATAGCCCAATGTTTAAAATACTCCCTTGACCTGAGGTATTCAGATTGTTAGGTTAAAGTACTTCCAGAACAATATTTAAAACCTCAAGTACAGAAGGACATTAATACAGGAAGAACTAACCTGCTCAAGGTTGGTGAGACCCTGTTTTCTACCAACAGCATCCTGCCAGTTGCAGGCTCTCATTAATTCCTGGAGTCAATGGAGGCTGAGATGCACTACATTCAGTCCTGTGATGCAGCCATCTAACTTTCCATGAGGAGTTATGCTGCTGGATAATTATCTTGGAAACTTAATTTAACTGTACTCTGTGTATGTGACTTTTCACTACAATACATAGCTCACTTGAAATAAGTATCTTGATAAAAGTTGTTCTTTATTATATACTATCTAAATATTCTTTGTTAAATCTCACTTTGCTGTAAAATAATGGTCTATGTATCCCCTTCAATATCCTAACAAAAAGACTATGATTAGCTGTCACTATGAGCCAGTGTTCATAAGAAAGGAACATTCTTCTATTATATTTTTTTTTTCCCCCTGGGATGGGTGATTGAACTCAGGACCTTGCATTTGCCAGGCAGGTGCGGTGCCGCTGAGCTACATCCCTGGCCCTCTTCTACTATACTATTATACTTAATATTGAAAAGTTATTCATTGTTTATCTGAAATTTAAACCTGACTCACCATCCCATGTTTTATCTGGGAACCCTAGTTGTAGAAGATACCTGGAAAGTACTACCACTGGAGAGTGACTTACTCAACAGAGCTGAAGAGCCTGAGTCTATCTATAGGATTTAAGATAGCTATCTTCACACAGAAGGAATGGGCTCAATGTGGGTCATTTATAGGATTATAAGTAATGGAGGAATCAAAGGTGCATAAAACTCTTAGTTGGCTTCAGACTCTTGGTATCCGTGGGTTTTATTTCCTTGAACCTAGATTTAAGTATATACCAACCTAGAGGACGCTGCCCACATTTTTGGCACTTTATAACCATCTCTGTTTCCTTTTCCCTTCTGGGCTGTCGGGAAGCTAAAAAAGTTACAGGATCAACTCTTCAATTTCTTCTACATCCTTTACATAGATAAGTCACCTTAAATCCTTTCAAAAAAGGGATGGATCATAAATTATTGAGTTAAAAGAGCTTGCTTTCTTCTGTGGTTGTCATGGATAGTCAGTTAAAGAAACACTGTGACAATTACACATAATAGTCATCTTTTGAATTTTTGCATCATCGGGGAATAGAAAACAATGAGTTTATTGACTTTAGTACTTCTGTGAGTTAGAAATTTGTCTATATAAGTTTAAAAATAGTGTAGTATCTTGTACTCTTGTTGCTGTGATGAATGCATGCCCCAAAGCAGAAAAGCTATTCTAGAGTTTCAACTTTTATTTACCATGGCATGTACTCTATAATCCAGAGAAAAGAGCAGTATTGAGCAGTTTGGTGCTTTTATTTGTTAAAAGTGTTCTACTGCTAAAGTATGAGAAGTGAAAATGTAGCCTCACTTTGAAATGTAATATATGTCTGAAAAATAAAATAATTTGCAGTATAGTTAGTTTTGCTCAAGTCTGGAGAGATAACATGAAAAATTCTCAGGCTAGCAACTTGCTGACTACAAAATCACTGTATTTTCAATAAGCCTAATATGGCAGTTGTTTTTCATAGGAAAAGAAAAGCTAAGGAAGACTTACAGTCTGTAGATATTCAGCGTAGCTTGGCAAAATTTAGCTGCTAGTTTCTTCTTATCCTTGTTATACATTTCCATATGGGACTTATCATTATCAACAAGAAGAAATAATAGAAATAAACAGAAGCAAGAGGAAAGGTCCAGACTGGCATGCATTAACTGCTTGTCAACTATGGTTTTCCTAGTGAATTGCCCTGTTGCTCTGTATCTCACTGATTACAGTACAACAGCTTTCATTAGTCACTGCAAATAGGACTTAGTGCCACCTTATTTACATTCTATTGCAAATAATTAGCATTTCATATTAGAACCGTTCAAGGCACTTCTGAACTTGCAGCAAGACTATTTGACATCATCCAATACTTGATTCTATCCTGAACAAGCTTAAAAACAGATTCTGTGCTTTTTTAGTTACAACAGTGTCACCAATGGATTCTAAGATGGCTTAAACTCCTGCCAATAGTGTAGCTGGGGATATCAAAATGCTGCAGTAATTAGACCTCGCAAGTCTGACTTTCCTAGTGGTAGAACTGTCACAGAGGGGAGGAAGTGATATTCAAAGTTTATGATAACTCAAACCTCTACAATTATTGCTAGAACATGAACACTACCATTTTAAACAGCCAAAAACAATTTTTTAAAAAAGCCTTTTACAAAGGTAAAAGATAGAGGGGGGAAAAAACAGTATCATATGCTTTATGCCCAATGGCTTTTGTCTGCTCACAATTTATAATTACTTATTAAGATTCAAACTTGATTATTAAGTTGATAAAAAAATATTTCTCTTGAAAGGTTAGCTGTCATATTTAACAGACTGTAAAGCTTATTCTATTAGATCAATTAGATCTTCACTTTATAAGTGCATCGTTCCAGAATTAAACAGATTTACATATATTATTTTATATATCCAAATTTATAGAAGAATTTTATATAAAAGCAGCTATTTCTACTTAAACCATGTGTATGTGACTGTGTATACATACTTACACACATTTGTAATTATATGTAACTAGGGGTTTTCTCCACATGCACATAAAATAAGCCAGAAATCACAGAATCAACTAATTCTGAATGTGCGAATGTGTGATTTACACATAGAACTAGTGAATACAAATCTGACACTAGTGAATACGATTCCACACTTCAGGGTATCATCAGCCCTCAGCAATGGCTGGGTCCTTATGCCTACTCTTATCTCTCTGACCTCTCCATCACTAAGGTCCACACTATGGATAGCTCCTACTACTTACTTCATAAGACAGTCGAGCTTCCTGGCCTAGGTGAGTGCCTCAGCATTCCCCACCACTGACACATATGCTGCAGCAGGCTGTTTGTTATTACCGAAAGCTCTAAAAGGCTCACTATCACTGCGAATCCTTTACATATTTCATCAATCCACCTTCAGTCAAGGATCCAGCCTGAGAGTGTTGCTCCTCCAGGCCTGGCCAAAGGAATTTCAGATGGCTCATCCAGTCGCCCTTTACTCATAAGAGGGCTGATCTGTTGGACTCTTCCTGTCTCAGTATTTTAATTTTCAACTCAATTGTTTAACTGTCCTTACTTGACATTTAAGAAAAACAGGCAAATGGGTGTTAAAATGCAATATAATAAAAAAAAATTAGCCTTGGAGCAAAGCAGTAAATACAAACATATTAAAAACATTGGCTAAGAGCTTCTAGTGAGTGGAACAGAGATTAGAGGATAGAAATCAATGATGATAATAAAATGTACTCAGTTATAAAGCCCTTTCATATAAGTTATCTTTTCTATAAAGAGATTAAAGAACTTCAAAGAAATAAGCATACAGTCTATTTTCACACTAAATGTTTTGTTCCTTACCATGTCTCTCAATGGGACAGTGAATTGGTTCTGTCTGAAGAAACCTCTTCAAAAACAAAGCACATCTCTATGGATTTTTTACAAGGTCATTGTGAGCTGCAGTAACAAAGGAGGTATTTATTCTGCCCTGGCCACAGCTGGTGGTCAAATACAGTCCATAGTTCCTTAGGGGATACAAGTGGTTGTTTAGGAAATTGGGATAATAATTAGGTCCAATATCCATGAGGTCTCATAGAAAATAGTAAATAATTAATTGATATCCAGGGAAGATAGAACTGTTTGAGCCAATCCATAGGATCCATTGTTCCCAAATATCTGCCTAAAAAGAATCTGGGAATTTAGAAACTCTTTTTCATAGGGGTCCTTATCATCATCCATCCTTTTTTTTTTTTCACAAGTAAAGAATATGGAAAAGTGCAAGCATCTGAATCCCACCTCTGCTATTTAACTTTGGGCAACCTACTTAATTCTAGGTGTCTGAAGTTCTTCACTTATCATTATTATTATTATTATTATTATTATTATTATTATTATTATTTTTGCTGTACTGGGAATTGAACTCAGGACCTTGTGCTTGCCAGGCAGGTGTGGTGCCACTGTGCTACATCCCTGGACCAGTTCTTCACTTATACAGAAAAATACCAACATCTTAAAAAGTTTTTTGTGATGATGAAATGTTAGTACATATAACGGCGGAACACGGCATAGCTATGGTAGCAGCTGCATAAATGCTGAGTATTCTTCATATTGGTAAGAAGACCTGCTAGAGAAAAATTAAACCATTTGGGGGATTTACAAAAGGAATTTCTTGTCTAGTATGTTACTAAAGAGGCCTGGTGTGGCCTTATGCAGCTGGCCTGCCATCATATACACAATTTGACAGGCGGCCTTGCTGCCTACAGTTTAGTTTTGAACACTGATCCACTAAAGGAAGTGAGTGTCTGTGGAGAATAACTGATTCCAATTCCTGCAGCAGAGAAGAAAAAAGTAAAAATGGGCCTGGGATGTCTTGTCAAAACGTAAAGACATATTAAAAAATGCCTGGAGTACTTTTAAAAGTACACAGAAACTTAAAAAGGGTTCTTACTAGACAAGGCTGACAGGTTGGGCATCAAGAAAAAAATAAAAGAAGTCAGTACTTTGTAAGTTGAAATACATCCTCCTAGTTTCTTGTTTGTTACTACAAATTTTAATTTCTAAAAAGTCTAGAACCCCTTCCCCTACCATGGTTACTCTTTTACCTTTTTCAGAAGGTTTTCCTAGTTTTTGCATTGAAATTTTGGAATTAGCTTATCTGTTTCTAAGGAAACTTCTGTTGGTAACTTTTATTGCAAATGATGCATTGTTGACTGGTATCTTTATAGTAACACAAAAAATTCCAAGAAATAATTAAGGAAGATGATAAGTAACCCAGTAAAAATAGGAAAAGAATATAAAGAAATTCAAGAGACATTTAAAAAAAACAAAGAAAGGTAGAAGGGATAATAGTAACACTGATTCTGTGAAAATAAATTCTGTTCAAAAGACGGGCAGGAGTGAAATTTGCATTAATTTTAAATTTTTTAACCATAAGACTGTATTATATTTAAAAGAAAATTATAAAATGAATATAATCAGTTACTTGGAATAAGTTATACTTAAATACTAGTTGTGCAATGTAAAAAGGGCAAATTCATATATATAACGTGAAGTATTATAAAAATTGGGTGAATATAATAAGATATTTACTTTTTACCAATTTAATACATATGGGAATACTGATATTTAATGAAAAAGCCAATGTACTTATTTAAATGGATTTTTCTCCATTTGTAGAAGTAGAATAAGGAGTATATGGTTAACTAGAAATAAGTGACATGGTTTCACAAAGGTGGGATATAGTTCAAGTAGGAAGTTCCAAAGAAGGACTGTAAGGGCTTATATTCATAAGCCAGTGTCTTGAGAGGGGAGCTGATTCCATATCCATCAACCCATCCTAGCTCCTGGGGGTTAAAATCCCTGAATAAATTCACTAATTAAGAGATGCTCAGAAGGCACAGGGATGTGAGCAGACAAATGTGTTTGGACAGTGTATGACCAAGACATTCATGGGGTGAAGAAGAAAAACACCAGAATACCTGGCAATGTAAAGATTTCAAAAGTTTCACCAGTGTAATACGAGTCTGCATTGCAGGA
The DNA here is from genome assembly GCF_000247695.1 of Heterocephalus glaber. Next base: position 21,002,025 of record NW_004624748.1, read on the forward strand.
CTGGCTCGGAAAGGCACACATCCAGTCAGCTTGCCCAGGAAGAGACAAGATCCAACCAGAAAGCAGTTAGTTTGAACATTTACCCTTGTCTGGTCTGAGAACAAACTCTTTCTGGTCTGGTAATATTAGTGTAACCCTGAGCAAGCATAAAGATAAGAATTAGAATAAAGACCAGAAATAATACTAATATAAAAGCAATTAATAGATAAAAAAATTATTCAATAATTTGCACTACAGTGGTTCCTGGCAGTGGTGGTGGGATTGGTGTGTGTGTGGAGGTGCGAAACAGTTTCTCATAAAGGAGAAGCATGAGATCTCTGTGGTGATGGAATTCATATCTTTTTTTTTTAATGTGGTATAGTGATGATACTTTATTTATTTTTAATTCTTTTATTGGCACATGTTACATATACAACAAAATTACATTTCTCATTGGGAATTGTACCTTTACATAATGCATCTTGGTTCTTCTTTTTTCCCCATTCCTAGCCCTATCTTCACCCACTCCACCCTTTCCTATTTACAAAGACTTTATTTCCATTTCTCATCATTTTTCCTTTCCCTTCTTTCCTTTCCCCTGCCCCTCGCACTATCCGTACCCCTTTGGACCATTTCTTCCTATTTTGCATTATCGATTATTCATTCTAAT
>NW_004624748.1:21007157-21028257 GCF_000247695.1 Heterocephalus glaber
AATTTTGAAGCAATTTTTCTTTTCCTGGTCACTAATTGCAATCTTATCTTCTATATCTGAAATTCGGTCCTCACATTGGCTCATTCTTCTGGGTAGACTTTTTCAAATGGAGTTTTTCATCTCCTGAAAATCTATCTGCATCTGTTTTATGGATTCCATTTGTTTCCTATGTTGGGGTTCCATCATGTTCCTCAGCTCCTCCCTAGATTTATTAATCATGTCTTGCACTAGGGGCATAATATCTCCTGTTAATCTGAGAAATTATTTCTGATTTCATTTTTTCCAGATCCCCTTTTGTTGCCAGTTCAGTGGGTCCAGGTGGTTAAGTATCAGAGTGTTCCATCCCATTGCCCTTTGGGGTTGCTGCAGCTCATCTAGAAGTCTGGTTTTGAGATTCATTTATGTGTTTTCTCATTTTGACTGGGGGGGCGGGGGGGTGCTGTTGGTGCTCGCATGGATTACCTCCTCTGAGCTGGGAGAGGTGGGACAGGGGCTGGGAGCAGCAGTAGGGATGGTGGCCCAGAAGCCCCTTCCTCTGGGCCAGGAGCAGCAGCAGGGATGGTGGCCAGGAATCCCCTTCCTCTGGACCAGGAGCTGTGGGACAGTGGCTCAGAAGCCCCTACCTCTGGGCCGGGAGTGGCGGGACCCAGTACCATGGTCTGGTGGTCTAGTGTCCTCTGTGTCTTTGTAGTGTGGAACCAGGTGGCCGTACAGAGGAGTGTATGTGTGTGTGTGGGGGTGTCCAGTGGATTGCTGCCAGGGTACGGGCTGATTCAGCATGTTCCGCATGACTCACAACCTCGGTAGGGTGTCCTGGTATTCATATCTTGATTGTGGTTGTAATTATATGAATTATGTATATGGTAAATTACAAAGACCCATACACAAATGCAAAACTGAGGAAATCTTAGTAAGGTTGGTGGAACATATCAATGTCAATTTGTCAGTTTCTTGTCTATGCACCAGACTTGCCACTGGTGGGAAACGGGTCCACAGAATCACTCTATACTATTTTCATAACTTCCTGTGAATATATTACTTTACCACAGAAAGTTTTTTTAAAAAATAAAACTACACCAAATACTACAATTCAAACTAAAATTTCAGATGGATCATGGAATTACATATAGGTCTATAAATAAGAGAAAAACCTTAGTTTTACAGGAAAATTTAGTTGGGCTCTTGAGTTGAAGGGTATGATTTGGTTTTATTTGGCCAGGTAATTTTAAAAAAGTCAAAAGATTTAAAATACGGCATTTCACATAAAAATGTAGACTTAATTTTTGAAGGAAACAGAAATTTGGTACCCTAGGCATTATGTGGCTGGACTGAGCTGTAGACAGGACACAGATTCTCCAGCTCCCTCGGGGCTCTGCTTGGCATTCCCATGGCAAATAATGTGCCTGGTGTCTAGTAGTACTTTCGGTTGTATCTCTACTCTAGCTGCAGGATAATTCTATACCCTCATGTTTTGTAAATCTAGACGTGCTTAAAAGTTAAAAAACGTGCTGACAATGACTACACAAGAGCAAACAAAATATAAAGAAGTATAATAAACTGAGAAGAGTTAATGGCTCTTAAATTATTTTTATTATAAAAGGAGAAATTGTGGGGTGGAAATGAATCATGGAAAAGTGAGTCTGTTATTCTTTTGTTGTTCATACACTTAGTTACCTTAGGAAAATAACTGTTTTCAGAATAATCAACAGAAAAGTAAATATAAAATTAATTAAAGGTAAAAAGAAGTTGATATAAAGAGAGTACCCTTGTGGTTGAGAACATGAGCTCTGAAACTTGACTTTTGGAATTTAAGACCATCCCATCTCAGAAAAAGCTTTGCCACACTGACAAGTTACTTAAAACCTTTGGACTTCACAGCCTTAAAGCAGAGTTAACATTACCTTCTATTTCAAAGGGATATGATGCTTTGAGATATGCATGTAGAATATTTAGCACAGTTCCTAGAACCTTGCAAGTTCTCAATAAAAACAAGATAATATTATTGCTATCAGCACAAAATCCACATTCCTTACCTTATCTATAAAGACCACTACTGTCTGGTCTTAGCCTATCTCTCCAACTTATCTCATTGTTCCCTATCCATTCATCACCTTCTTGACAATATCACTGTTCACCAGATCAGATCTTTCCTGTCTATGTGAATTGACTCTGTTTCTTCCTGTGTCTTTTGCTAGGCAGGGACTTTCCAGGATTTTCCTTTACATTGTAGGTCAAACATCACTATCTAAGAAAGGCTTCTGCAAGTTATCATACTTTCTCATTTATTTCATTCATAGCAGTTTTGATAAGCCAGTATTTTGTTTATTTTTCTACCTGTTGCTCCAGAAGATGGTGGGCCTTGTAAGGTCCACAAAGGACCAGCTAGAGCCTGAGCATCTAAAAGAAATGGTCTTTTCTGATACCTACAATGAACATCAATTGAATGACTTTCTCAGCATTAAACTACTACAGTTAAAAGAAACTAGATTCAATGTCCACTAGTATTTCAAGCTTAAATGTTTAATTCCTACATTAATGATTAATGTCTCATAAAGTTCACAAATAAATCCAATCATACAATTATATTAAGAAAGACTATTTGGGACACTAAGACAAGCAACAGTACAACAACAAAAAAGAATGTCATTTTGATAAATATTAAGCAATCTAATTAGACAGCTACATACCTACTTCTGTATAACATTTTTGACCTGCAAATTGTCCCTTTGCACCGTGAAGGCAGCTCTGTAATTACACCGATCACCACAGTTAAAAAGCTTAGAAACAGAATGAGCGAGTAAATCAACATAAAAGACATAATTGCCATATTCAAAGATCATGTGAGGCTGCTTGTTATCTACAGTCCAATATAGTTATTAAAAAAGAAAAAAGAAAAACATCAAGAATGAAAAAGTCAGATTGCTTAGCTTTTTTGCAGCTAACATGAAAAAAAGGTTGTACCTAAATTTAGAAAGATTTCTTGCTTATTTTCTGCTGCTTTCACTTGAATTTGAAGATTTTTAACAGGTAGATGGTCTTTACCCATCACTTGTCATAGTCCTGGTGTCTATGTCAGTGAGGGTACTTAAAGGCCTGTTATTATGAGAAATGATCCACTATACTAAATTCTGTTAAATCTTTGTGAGCTATTTTATTAATTTAGAGAAGCAGCATAATATTCCTAATATAATCCAAGTGAATCACTCACTTTCAGTTGGTGTTACAAGGGGTTAGTTGTTAATGATATAATATGTTATTTTTGTCCTATATACATTTCAGCATAAATTCTTTGGGGCTTAATTTCTGGTACTTTGTATCATCATCATCATCATCATCATCATTTTGATACAGGATATCTTTTTTTTTTTTGGCACCAGGGATCGAACTCGGATCCTTGAGCTTGCAAGGCAGATGGCATAACCACTGAGCCAAATCCCCGGCCCAATAAAGGATATCTTTCTGTTCTAACTTTCATTTCTTAATCACCTGAGAGAATCAGAGCAAATATTTGCTAAACTTCAGTTCTCTAAGTATCAAATTGTCATCAAAGAATATATTCTTATTTTAATGCTCTTTAATAGACTAGAAAATAGAGTAAATTACATGCAATAAAGGTAAAAGTTGTAAATTTTTTTGTTTTAAGTTATCTAGGTAGGGGTGTGGTGTGTACTGTGCATAGTATTATCTTGGTGTATTCCATGTTTGTAAATGTGTGCTGCAGCTCAAAAAGCTTGAAAGCCACTGAGGATAAAAGATCTTTAGTTTTCTTTGGTATCTATAGTCTGTAATTTCTAAGGCACTCAGATGTTAACTTTTTTTCCTACATCATTGCTCATTAAGAATTATTACTGAATCACATGCAATTTTATCCAAATGAGACTATTAAGAAAATATTTTAATAGATAAGCACACCAACGAGTATAAAAATGTTCATTACTAAGTAAAACTTGCAAGAAATAGATTTCTATCAATTTCTTTTCCTGAAGTTAGAACTTAATTTCCATAAAACTTTCCAATCCAAAACATCCATAATCTAAGGATAACCACTGAGAAGAAAAATGATAAAAATACCACTGACGAACTATAACTTGTGTCTTATCATTTTAACCTAAAGTTTGAAATAAAATATCTAAGTTCAGATATCTCAAAGAAGTTCTTATAAAAATATATAACCTTCAAGAATTCCGTACAGATAAAATTTGCACAAAGATTTCTAAGATATGACGGTTTAATTATATTTAAGTCTCCTATGCCTACAGTATCATGGCCCTGTAGATTTTTAACATGTTTGCTCAGGAAGAGGAAATCCCACATAATAGTCATTCTGATTTCTTTCTACTATCAAGTTTAACAAGTTCAAGTATTTTGAGTGAGGGCAAACGTATAGCACATAATATGATATTTCTCTATGCAGCACCTATTACAAACATCATGAAATGACCACCATTTTATTTCTCGCTCTCTTTTTTTTTTGGTACCGGGGATCGAACTCGGGACCTTGTGCTTGCGAGGCAGGCAGTGGAACCACTGAGCTAAATCCCCGGTCCCACCATTTTATTTCTTTTTTTTTTTTTTTTTTTTTTTTGGGGGTACCGGGGATTGAACTCTGGTCCTTGCACTTGCGCAGCAGGTGGCAAAACCACTGAGCTAAATCCCCAACCCCCACCATTTTATTTCTAATCAAGCATTTCCCAACCCAGTGTTTAAGGGAACTAATGCCAATGACTGAGCTGTTGTAGAGAAGCATTCCCTTATCTGGCCCAGACCAGTTCTAACACTTTGATTGGTACAGAAACCAAATTGTCATCTCACACACACACACACACACGTGCCTGTAGTCTATTGTGTTTAGTTCCTAAAATTATTTAATAATACTCAATTCATTCCTATTCTTCAGACTCAGGAATTAAGGTCATATATAGATGGTAGATATTTGGTTCTTATGATCTCCCTTTTTTCCTCCCTATTTAATGACTCAGTAGTGGAAGGAATATATAATATTCAGCATTAAAATAAAGTATTATTTATGGATGACAGAAAACAAAGTGTGAAAACAGAAGATATGGAAAGCTAGTCTAATCCAACAAAAAGTACCTCAATGCTAACCATGAAAAGTGAAAACTTATTTTTTCTCATCTGTACCATCTCGTATCAAGTTAAAATTTATGCATTATTGAATTGGTGAGTAATTTGCCCCTTTCAATTGTCTAACTCTGCCTCTGAGGAGTTATGTCACTTCCTCTTCATGTCAATGTCATGCATGGCTGAGCTGCCACAATCCGCTTTGGCCACTAAAGCTCAAGTCATTCAAAGCCATCAAATCAATTATAACAGCCACTGCTGTCTTACACTGACAACCAGTGATTGATAACAAAACCTGTCTGCTTTCAGTTCTCATCTGACAGCTACAAACCAACCCTGCTTGCTCTTACTGGCATCTGTCATAAATCAATAGCAATTCTGCCATGCAGAAAGGTACTGGCGACTCTCTTCAGTCCATCTGGTCTTGTTTTATTTTCAAAAATTAAAAATATAACTATTAAGCAAGAAGAATGCCAAAAGTTAATTTCTTGAAGTGTCTAATATTACGTGTAAATAATCTCCCAATACAGAATCCAATTTCAAATGAAAATTTAACAACACCACATAATGTTCCTATTTTTTAATTCAACTTCTAAAGTAAATCACAAAAACTTCCAAAGAGAAATTTTAAGATTGTACATGTGGAGAAAAATTAAATTTTCTTCAGGTCATTTCAAATCAGATGTCACATTTTTAACTGACTGTTAAAAAGATTTCTATAAAATTTCTCAAGGGTTTATTGAGCAACATTATTGCAAAAATAAATATCAAACAAATTTATCACTAAGTATTAAATATTACTTGATTTTAGAAGACTCTACTTTGCAAATACAAAGATTTCAGAAAAAGTTACTACCTACAGATGGAAGCCAGTGCACTTTAAATATTTTGTAGCATTGAATAACACCTAGTCAAAAAATAAAAATACCTGGTCATTTGTGCAAAAAGAAAACAATATTGATCTAATTTGTAGAATATGGGGAAACTTTAAGAACTTGTAACACCTCACTAAGCAATTTTTCCATGTCAAAAAATACTTCTAAAAATCTATAATACATTAAATATACTATAAAATACTTTAAAAATACTGTAAGATATATTCAACATCATATTAGGCACCACACTAATTTACATGGGAAAGAATGCTTCTATGGCAACCTCTGACTGTTGCAGAATTCCAAGAGATGGGGAGATCAATGGGAATCAGGAGGATTTATTTTAGGTTTTAGGTGAACATCCGCTCAATGGACTCCTGTCCAAACGAAGAGCTACAAACAAAGAGAAGTTCTAGTTTTTATACATTTAGTTGAAGGAGGATGGTCTTTTTAGTGACATAGTGAGGCCAGGGATTTAGCTCAGTGGTTCCATCACCTGCCTCACAAGCAGAAGGACCGGAGTTCAATCCCCGGTACCAAAAAAAACCCAACAACTTACAGTTCAAGTGACATAATGAGTGAGTTTACCGAAACAGGACAAGGGCAGACAGTCTTATAATTTAGCCTTGTAAGAAGACAGTGTCTTATGAATCATAGGAGAACAGGGTGTCATAAACTTTGTTTCCAGGACACAGTTGTCAATTTTATCTGTACCAGAACAAGGAGTTACAGCTATAAGGGAGAGGGGGATTATGGGGGGAACACTGCCCAAGGCTGGGAAGAACTTGTTTTCCTTTAAGTTCCGCTTCAGGACAATAAGAGAAAGCTAATTCCTGACACCATAAAGCATTTATATGAGGTGATAGTACAGGGGAAAGGAAGCAACATATTGAGCACCTATTTTATATAAGCTATAGTTAGGTATTTTATATACATGTTTTCATTGTTCCTCAAACCTCTAAAGTAGGTATTTTCACTTTCAACTTACTAAAAAAACCAAAAAAGCCAAACAGGATTATGTCAAAGAGACTGAGTTTGAAGTCAGTTCTCCTTTCAATGCCTAAGTACATTGTCTTCTCATCACTTATTTGTCATTTGTTGAGATCCTACTATATTGTCTATGCTAAGCTAAGCATGAGGAATAGAAAAAGAAAACTCAGGCATTGAGACGGGCACCCAAAATAAGCCTAACATCAAGGAAGTTACCCCGCCATCAAATATGAAAGAAGACCATCACAGTGAGTAACACAGTGACAGTTTGCACCTCTCACATGTGAGCTGTGTGAACTTGATTTAAAGCTTGGTTTAGCTGAGTAGCTTTGTCTCCTTGAGTACTACGTTACTTCCTTAACCTTAGCCATTTCTCATTTGTAAACATGGATTTCCTACAAAAGACTGCTTTAAGTTATAAATGAATTAATCTATACAACAAAACACCAGGCACACAGTAGTTGCTTATTACTTCCAAACACATTCCAAATTTAGTTGCCATTCTCAAATATACAAAGTCTGCCTTCTCCGTTTAAATTATAAAATTACCAGCTTTATAGAATTCCCTAACCAGACCCAGTATCCATGGTAACAATGACCTGGGGTCATTCTAATAGAGATGCTGGTCAAGAAGGGGCTTGTGAAAGTGAGGGGACCCCAGTAGCTCGACAAGGAAGGATCAGGAGCAGCTGGCTAAAAAGTAGAAAAGGCTCAGGACAGGAGCCTCCAGAAAAGCAGTGAGCACTAGGCACTGATCAGAACCACAACCATGCTGACTTGCCAAAGCTGCCCCTGGATTGCTTAACAAGTGTTCTTCCTTTTTTATTTTGGTACCAGGGATAGAACTTGGGACCTTGTACTTGTAAGGCAGGCGGCGGAACCACTGAGCTAAATCCCTAGCCATAACAACTATTCTTCCTTTGAGCTCTCTCCTCTCCTCCCTCCTTGTTCAGTGAAAGTGCCAGGCTGCTGTGCTAGACAGGTCTCAGCTAGAATAGATTTGACCTACTGTCAAATACTAAGACTGCAAAGAAGAGAATATACACAAGAGAATATATTTCTCAACATTATATGATTAAAATCTATACTCTCACTAATCCATGAAGGTAGCTTTAAGTGGCATCACTTTAAAAATCTCCTTCTTATACCAGCCTGCAGCACCTAGAAGGGAATTCTTTAGAATAAGTTAGTTCTGCATCTGTTTCAATAACAACCACTGATTTGAAATATATCTTTGAGACAGTCAGCATGACAACTGTGTATGTTTACCTTATATTTCTTTGTGTACTGTGATATTTTTCCTCACATATCATCTGTCCACAAGAATTTGACCATGTTTACAACCAATGGGTCACTTTTAGAAGTTTTTCTTCCTTTTTCTTTCCTCCTTTCTCTGCTCTTCCTCCTCCTCCTCTTTCTCTCTTTAAAGAGTGATGCAATACAATTTCAGGTATTAATATAATTTCAAGATTGGACATTTAAACTCTCTTCTTACTGGCCCTCAGTCTCTTCTGATCATGTTCTAAAGAACTATTCCTTATGCTTAAATCCAAAGTATTAAAATTAACAACTGTTAGTAGAGGGATTAGGAAAGGGATTTGAAAGTTTGAATTTGCATTTCGTTAAGAATGTGATCCTTTAGAATGTGCTGTATAAAATAAACTAAGTACATTCCATCTACTGAATTGCAATTTGAACCTTGAAACGTATTTGGAATTCTAATATTGCACTGTCGAAGGCTGTATGGTATAGCAGAAAAAGCACACAGGAAGAGTCTTCACTCCATATGCAGTAATATGAGCTGGTCACTTCTCTTCTGGCTATATATTTTTTTCAACAATTAACTGAGAATATTAACAACATCATGAGACTTCACAGTGCTGATCTATGTACCAACGATGATAACACCAGTAACAGCAGGGTCAGAACTATGATAGTTATCTATGACAGTGATAAAAACACCCTTCTGTGGCACATGTGCCATAGGTTCACCACCACTGATCTTTGGTCATTTATGTTCATTTAAGTAGAAGAGGTAATGAGGGAATAAGAAGAGATAAACAAGGAAGCTATAGTCCCAAAACCTGAAGGCCAATTTCTCAGAGCTGGTAAACAGCTCAAGGAATACACACTCAAAGCTAGGAAGGAAAAAGGAAAAATTGGGCTGACGAGCAAACAGAAATGAGAGTATGTGGTGACCCAGAACTGTAGGAAAGCAAGGTGAGTAGTTACTTGCTATGCCCCACTGTAATCATTAACAAGTCATTTTTGTGGTTTAACACACAATCATCTCTGACAAGGCAAACACGAGCAACCTGAAGGAAACTACAATGAAGCAATAGCTATATGAAAAATAATGAGAAGAGATGGAGTAGTTAGGGAAAAAATACCACAGGGAAGCTTTCTTCTTCAATTTCTTCTTAATATTTTAGGGGGATGTATGTTCAGGAGACAAATATACAAGGAGAAAATATAAGTAAATATCAGTGAAGGGGAAAGATAATATTCTGATAGCACTTATGTTATTATTCTGCATATTTGGGTTTCTCATATTCTACATAATGAAAATATTACACATTCAAGCGTATTTCAGGGAGAAAAACTGATGGAAGACAAAGCTGTTAAGTACTGCTAGAAAAGTGAGAGGGATACAAAATGCTACTCTTAAAAAAGTACTCTATAATTCTAAACAATTTCTATAATCTTAAATGCAAAGTGAATGATGTATGGCAGAAAAAAATGTCCACCTATTACAAGATTTGAGGTTAAGACGCCTCTAACGAGAGATTAACAAGAGAAAAGTATAAAGATTTATTTAATGAAGTTATATATGACATAAGAGCCTCCAGAAATGAAGACCCAAAGTCATGGGGAAAACTGTATTTTATGCTTATTTTTGATGAGGCATTAACAGTCATTCAGAGTATAACTGGACAAGTGGGTATGGACCACCGTAATAAACGGGGGAAACTTAGCATGGCCTGTTTAGATATTTCTTGGTGTCTCTGTGACTTTTTTTTTCCCTCCAGCAATAGGTAGCACACCCTCTGGAACTGAAGGACTAGAGATCTATTTTGGAGAAAGGTTCACAGAATTTTTTAATGGCCTGCTCTAGGTGAGATGGGCAGGAAAAGGTCAGAGAGAGCTTCCTGCTTCTGCTGTTTCTTCAAATGCCAAGGGCATATTTTGGGGGTAGTGTGTCTTGTTTGTCAATGATTAGGCAGAACAACAATTCCTTAAGCATAAAATTCCTGGCCAAATTCAAATACAGTACAGTGACTATATCTACAGTAAAAGTTTATAGAAGTTCTTATATTTCAAAATTGGACTTATTTGAATATTATTTAATGTAGTAAGATTTCTAAACAGAAAAGAGAAGTTTCTGAATATTACTTTTATCCCAATCATATTAATAGACTCCCATTAGATTTTTTTAACCATAGCTACTGCCTTAAAGTAATGCCATTTTTTCTGCTTCTTCTATGTAGTTTCAACATAATAGTATGTACGTATTTATTGTAAAAATTCCTTTTTTGGTACCGGGTATCGAACTTGGGTCTTTGTGCTTGCGAGGCAAGCAGCAGAAACATTGAGCTAAATCCCTGGCCCCTCAACATAATCTTAAGTCAAAATTAAATAAATTAACACTATTAAAAACAAAATGTTTTATAACATTTATGCTATTTTTTTTAAAAAAAACCTCTATTTTAAAACTAGAAATTAGGGATAGCAAATATCTGGAATCAAAAATTTAAATATACATTCAAAGAATTTGGACCTAGGCTATCACAAAAACTCCTAAAATAATAATAATAAAGTAGCAAAATGGGCAAAAGACTTTAATGATTATTTCACAAAAGATTATAAATTAAAGGAAAAACAAATTAAAGCAATGTAATGCCAGTACACACTTGGATGGCTAAACTTGGATGGAAGGCAGGCAGGCAATACCAAGTATTGTTGAGAATGTGAAGCGACTATGATCTGGCTCACCTGCTGAAGGAAATGGGAATTGGAAAAATCTGGAAGATTTCCTAGTAGTAGTCAATAAAACTAACCATAATGATACAGGAGTAACTGTACTCCTAGGTCTGTACTTGATAGAGATGAACATATATATGCACCAAAACACATGTTTAAGAATATTTATCACACCACTATTCAGAATAGCTCCAAGCTGAAACAAACCAAAGATATTCTAAGAGAAAACTGGACAATTTATACACTATTTAAATCACAGAACAATATATTGCAACAAGAGTTAACAAATGATGAGTCTGTGTAACAATATCTAATGTTTAATTGAAGAAGCTGTGATTTCCATTCCATTCATAGGAAATTTTAAAGCAAGCAAAAGTAACTAAATCTTGGAAGCCATAAAAATGGATACCTTTGGGAGTTGGGGAACAAAGGGAAGAGTCAGTGATGGAAGGGGACAGAGAATGAGGCTTCAGGGGCAACTGGAGACGTTCTGTTTACTAATAGAAGTTTTAATTACATGGCACATTCACTGTACAAAAATACAATGACTTATATGATTATGGTTTGGACGTATGTCATATTCCATATAAGGTCCCAAGGTTAAAAAATACATAATTATTAAAACTAAAAATGAAAAAGTTAAATGAAAACTTTTTAAAAAGCCCCCCATTTGCAGTGAAAAATGGTGTCCGAGTTCAGAAAGCAATACCCTAATATATGACATTCTGGCATTCTGAGCATGTTTAATAAAAGGAAATTGGAAAAGCTTAGAAGCTGCTTTAGACCCATGATCTGTCTACCCTTCCCTTGTTGCTCAAAAGAACTAATTCTGAATTTCCTTACCTGACTGAAGAAATTTTCTCCAGAAGAAATTCAGTTATCTCAGGCCTTGCAGTCAGTCTGGATGTAGTAACATAGTACACAGAAAGACTGAGGAATGTTACTACATCCAGACTGACTTTGTTACAAGCTATTATTTGCTCTGTGGACCCATTCAGATTCCAAAGAGAATCATTTACAAACTATTGTTTGTTCTTTGGGCCCACTCAATCCCTCAAAAAGCATTTACTATCTCTCAAAATTGCCTATATCCCTCCATTTCTGTTTTCCCTAAGAAGAAGGATGTATGTTTTTGAATCTTCTTGGGTTATCGGGTGATCACTCTCCCATGATGTCCCTATTCACATCAGTAGATTTGTATGCCTTTTTCTACTGTTGCACCATCTACTGTCAGTTAATTTCAATGAATCTTCAGAGTATAGTTGGGAAATTTTCTCTGCCCTACAACAGAAAGCATCATAATGCACTATAAAGCATATCTATAACATCTTGAAATCAAGAATGCTAATTGCTGACACACAGCTTGTGGATTTTGAGCAAAATACATCCTGCCTAAAATAAATTTCAAAGTCCAGAAAGGCATCTTATTAGAAGGTGAAGAAATGGCTGGGGCAAGAGAAAGATGGGTCCAAACCGTACAATCTGGCACACAATGTGTGACTGAATGAGAACCAACTAAAAGTGATACATCAGCCTCTTAGCTGAGGGACAAAGCTTCAGGAAAAGAAATGTGCCCTCTGTGACTTAGGAGGCTATTTGTGGCTAAGTGCCACAAATACTTGGATGGACACTGAAAACGAAGATCCAGGGCAATGAAAAGAAAATTATTTGAAGAAATTTGAATCTCCATTTGAGATTACACAAATTTGCTGTCATTACTCACCTATGTCAAATCCTCCTTCTAGTATTACTTTCAGCAATTCCCAGATGAGTAATAATCTAAAAGAACCAGCATGTCATTTAAGCATAGACAGAGCTCGGGAAAAAAGAAGACAGGAAAAGAAATGTTAGAAAAAACAAATCAGGACATGTCTCTTCACAGTAGGTCATGCTTTTACTTTTTATGCTTATATTTTATGTTGATATTCAGGGAGTTTGACAATTCTTCCTTCACAGATCATGACAAGACTCAACAGAGAAAGAATGATGAATTTCCTGAGTGGGCATTTTCAACAGAAGAGCACATTTCCAATCTTACTGAAATGCTGGAATGAGAAGTGGAATGTGGAATTCCAAGATGATGAAAGAATTATACTAAGCAGTGGAGTCTGGTGATGGTATGTGAGGAGATGAGCCCAAGGAGGCAGCTGCACTCCCAGAATTTACACAGCATGAAAACACTCGATGACTTTTTTGGATGACTTTTCAGCAGTGGTAATACGGAGAAATGAACTGGATGTGAGGAAAACTGGAAGCAGAGTGACTAGGATGCAGATATAGTTAAACAGACTCAAAATGAAAAGGGAATGAAATAAGGCAGGAGTGCTCAAAAAGAAGAAAGTCAGACCTCAGCAGCCTTGAGGACATGGACTAAATTGTATGTGGTGAAGAAGATGGTGTGTATGCTAGTGGTGGTGACTGGGGGAAGAGAAGAGGTTTCCAGCAACAGGGAGAAAATAAAGAAGCATGCTGGGTTGCATTTAGGGAGGTGGAATAAGAGGATCCAGATGTAGCTAGCTGGGGTACTTGGGGGATGACCCTTCAAATGGACAGGACAACTCAGGACAGAATGCTCTCATTCTTGTCTCACCTCTAGTAAGTCTGCCAGATAACCCAGACAGCGACTGCCCAAAAAAAATGTGAGGTTTCCTTTCCTGAATATTTTTTTTTTAAAGTGGCCTATTATTTTTTGTAATTGCCACTCCATGATCTACTTACTCAAGGGTCTCTTGTAGCTCTGTGATTCTATGACATGCTTCTCAGAGTCATATGGAGATTCTTGGGGAATTAATGGGATATTAGTAAAGCACTTTCATTTCCTTTAAAGTTTTTATTTACAATCCATTTACATAAATTTAAATGCAGCTAGAAAAGCATATTTAAATTTAATTTGCCTTGAAATCGCCCAAGGGACAACAAAAAGGAGAAGAAAAAAAGCACTTTAATAGAGGTGAAACATCTACATTTTACAGGCATGACGGTCACTTTCTTATCTCAAAATACACGCACCAAATCAAATAAAAAAGTGATGGACTACACTTCTTATACAAAATTGATGTTAGGATCAATTATTTTTTTCTGATACAAATACTGCTTTGAGTGTTGGTTACACGAAATGTTCACTTTTGGAAAATACACTGAGCTTTACTCTGATGAGTGGCACAGTTTCCATAGATATATCATTTTTCAATAAAAAATAGTAATAACCAAAAATAAAACCTCAGCTTTTAACAATGGTTATATGTAGATCTGATAGCAGATGTTGATGTAATATCCAATTACTGGCCAGATGATATGAACCAATTATTTGAAAAATAGTGAATCAGGGACAGATGACATGAGTAGAAACAACAACCAACAAGCTCTCTTAATACATAATATCTGCTGGGTAACTGCTAGGCATCGGGGAATCAAAGATAAAGAAGATGGTCCCTGTCCTCCAAGAATGCAAACCCTAGCTAGAAGAGACAATTACATCAACAAGTAACCAAGTTTTAATAGGGGCATAACTTTTTGCAGCCCTGATGTTCTTTCTTTGGCCAGGACCAGACAGGGAGTGGGCCTGAAAGATGACACTGGAAAGGGAACTTTGAAAGCAAGAAGGTGCCTCAACCAGGGAGAAAAAGAATCCCAATCACAGGCAGCAACTAAAGATGTGGAGGCAAAAACATGTTAGTTAGAAATGGCTAGAGTGGAGTTTATGGATAACTTGTAATACTTGGATCCCTTTTGTTCCAGGAAGGTTTCTTGCAATAGTTGCTTTCCTAAAAACTGACAATTTCAGCCTGCCAGGAAGAAGAATTTTAGTACTTCATTTCTTCTTTGTCTTTCTTTTTTTCCTCTAGTTTTTAACACACAGCCTGAGGTTTGTCAGCATGTTTAACAAGAGCCAAGGAAGAAAGTAAAAGAGAAGGCAAGACAGAAGGGAGAATGGACCAAAAAAACATGGCAGAGGCCAAAACTTCTTAAAGTGTGAATACTGAATTTTTTTAATCTAGGGGTTAATTATCTTTTCAAAACAGAATGCAAGCGACTTAGAAATTTCTTCTGGTATATGGAGCGTTTTACTTCCAAAAATCCATCAGAAAAAATCTTGGAAGAGATATTTCAGACAAATGAGTCAAGGGTGTTGAGTTCTCTCATGACTTTAGTGGGTGGGGAGAAGAAACAGACTATGGGCTGGTGGGAACTTTAGAGATGGTCTTTGCACAACTGAGAATTAGCTGTAAGCCAATTCCCAAGTGTAGGTAACATGAGGTACAATTAGGCTGTACGGATAAAGACATTAAGTTTTCTTTCATTATACTCTGGTTAACCAGAAGCCCAGACTTCATACAATGAAACAATATGTTGCTAATAGCTGCAAAACAGCCAGCTGGAGAGAAGCAGCCCACCAGCACTGTTCTCCAGCTCTAGTGAAGTTACTGATATATGCCTATTCCGATTATATGAGGTTTTTACTAATGTTGGAAGTACATTTCTAGCTCTAAGTAAAGCTAGAAGAATATGGATTGAAAATGAGTATTTCCAATCATTAATTCATGCAAAAAAAAATTTTTTTTTGAGACAGGGTCTCACTATGTAGTCCAGGTTGGTCTTAAACTTGCAATCCTGCCTCAGCTTCTCTAGTGCTAAGATAATATCATTTTTATTATGTAAATGTTTTATATTAAGGTGGCTTTGAAAAATGTTTCTTTTTAGAGCAGAACAAAATATCAAAAAGATCAATAAAGAGTAATATAAGCCAGTTCAGTTTTGAATAGTCCTAGCGTTGTTATCAAAATTTTGAGCTCTGTGTTCACACTGGAACTTGACATCAGAAGGGGAAACACATTACATGTCAGTATTTCTACAATTGTCTTTTTCTGATACCAACATATAAGCTATATAGTAAGTTTTTAAGGAATTTGTTTAAAAAGTTGCTAGGTACTTACTTCCAGAAGTTCTGACACAGTAGATCTGGAATATGGTGCATAAATGTATTTTTTTTAAATAAGCTGCCCAGTTAACTATGACACACAGCAAGGTTTGGAACTACAGAGAAATGCATTTCTTAGCATGTACAATTAATAATTTTAAAAGTGTTAGTCTGACTTATCATTTTCATACAATGATTGGCAAAGAGAAAAATAAAGTTTTGAAAGTAAAAAGTTGAACTACCATCACCCCCAAAATAAAACCATGCTGAGATGCCAAAAATTAGGACTGTATTATTACTGGCTGGAAACATTCATTTTTGCCTTGTTTTAAAAAAAGAACAAATTGCTTCATACTAGGAACAATTCAAATTTCAGCTGGGTACAGCGGCTCACCTGTCTTAGCTACTGGGAAAGCAGATCGCAAGTTTGAGCCCAGCCTGGTGAGCAACTTGGTGAGACCCTGTCTCAAAATGAATTTTTAAAAAATCAGATACATGGCTAAACTGTGAAGAAGATACAGTTGACTGAAAATGATAGAAAAAAATAGCTACAATGATAAACCAGGCTATGAAACATAAATATTCTAAAGAAAAAATATTGTACAAGTTGTCAATTGCCAATATGTGGGAGAAAAATCATCAATATTATTCAGGACTGTCACTGAAGCATATATGCTTAGGAAGAAAATTT
Organism: Heterocephalus glaber; assembly: GCF_000247695.1. Next base: position 21,023,695 of record NW_004624748.1, read on the forward strand.
CCAGATACTGTCCTGGAAAGGCTTGACTTTGGCATAAATCACGATGTGATAAATCTTTCAATAAGTATGCATATGATGTCCAGGTTTTGCAGCTAGATTTTCAAATTGACCTGCTTCTCCTCACAGTGTATTGCTGGAATGGCTCATCAACCTTCCTAGAAGGATGCTGTCAGGATCATCCTGAGGGGCAAAGTATGAGTGGCTTGAACAGGGGTTAAAATAGAATTTTAAAATTCAGGTCACTCATTCTCTCATTCTCCCAGTGGAGTGGTACTTCAGAGCCATCAAGTCCTGTTTTAGCCACTGAGCCCTGGCTAAGAAGGACTCTTAAGCTCAAAGAGAGGGACATGGGCCCTCATGAGCAATCAGACATCCACTCCTCTGGGGTTTCTTGGGTATGTCCTTTTGAGGAAATGCTGCCTCCTCAAGAGGGCTAATGTCTCACCTTTGGACAGTTACCTCTGAGTACATTCTACTCTTCTTTTCAGGAAGTGATTGCTCTGCCATCGACACCAGAATGGCTCTGTGCACATGTCTGTGCGTGTGTGTGTGTGTGTGTGTGTGTATTAGCCTCTGAGTTCTCTTCCTCATAGTCAACTGTTGCTTTCAAGGTAACAGTCCTTACATAAATCTCACTTCTATCAAGTGGTCTAATTCCAAAAGTGTGAGGACTCATTCCAACCATCAGTAATAATTTGGGAATACTTGGTCTTGTCCCAAATGAGCTTAGCTACCCAGATACTAAAAGCAAACATCTGTAAACCATGTAATAAGATAAAGACTGTAGAACACAATCAACAACACGAAGGCTCTGCCCCTAGGACCAAGTTGATGGGAGCTTTTGGTATCAAAGAGCTGCTTTCCTAGTATGTTTGAATATTATGCACTTATAGAAAATGCCTTGGATGTTACAGCATTCCTCATTCCATTCTCACGTTTTAGGACTTTCTCCTTGGCCACTAGGGAAAAGAACTTTAGCAGAGTGAGGGTGGGCTAACCACCCTTTTTTTCTCCAGAGGTCGGCTGTGACCCGACTATGGTGGAAATCTGTCCTGCCAGTTGTATCTAGCCCACTGCAAAATTTTGTCGTAATGAAAATTTCTGCCAAGCAAAAATGAATGTGCAGTCTCCTTGTAAGGGTATTTTAGACTTCATTTGTTCTCAGAGCCCTGTGGGAGACCAGACCATTTGAGAGGCCAGAAGCCATGATTAGTGGTAAATATGACAGCCTCTCGATCTCAATCTCTGTTGACTGAGGAATTAACAGCATTCTTGACATTCTAGAACTCTGTTCTCATTTATCATGCTGAGGAATAGTGTTTCAGAAGTCAAACCAGATATTTTAGAGTAGATGATTCAATAAAATATCCTTATACTTAATTCCATTGGGATTATTAAAGGATATCTAAAACATAGAATTGACAAATAAGATGTATATTTTAAAAAACAGTACTTGCTATATCCTGTAGTTCATAAGTTTTTTCTTATCTTAAGAACTATGAACAAAGATAGAGTACAATACATTTCAAATATTTTTTTCCTTGAAAATTATGGAGTAGTATCTATTTTTATCGATGAACAGGACTAACTTTTTTAGGGTTTGAAGCACAGAAGTAACTTACAATGATCACCATCATCAAAAACTAATTTCTCCCAGGGTGATACTCTGGGGTAGCCATCTTCTTGAAAAGAACAAATGAGTGATATAAACAGTAGACATGACGTTCTCTCAAGGAAAAAAAAAAATCATGCTGAGCTGAAAGGCCTTCTTTCCCTGCGCCTCAGTTAAAAGCAGAATCTGTAGATAGGATTGGGTTATCATCACACCAATTCTGTTTCAAAAATAACAAACATAAAGCTATAGTAAGGTATAGCTGGATATAATAAGTCTACAGTGTCAGTTCTCCTGAATTTTAAGAACAGTACAGCCAGGATGCACTATCAGTCTATTCAATTAGGAGATATATAGACAACATTTATGCCTAAAAAACTACCTTGAAATGTATTACTATGTTTACACAGTAGCTGGTAGAATAAATTTGAAAAATCTCATGAACTTAACCATTTTTATGGGTCAATATACCTTTAAAGGGAAGATATAATAGTACCTCACATTTTTTTTCTTACCTTTGTAATGGTTTTTTTCTTCCTCAAGTACCTATAGCAATTAGGTTTCACAATGAATTGCTACTTGCCAGGTTTAAGAACATTTTGTCAAATTAAACTAGCATAAAAGCCCGTAAGATTGGTAGATATCAGTTTGTCTTATTTTCCAAAAGGGGTCTGTTCTCATTTATGTTGAGTTGATTTTCAGTTTCAATTCATTTCTGGCAGTTAAATCATAAATCTCTAAATGTAAGGGATTATAAAGAGCAGAGGGAGTTACCAGTATAAACTGAAGCTAATACCTATGTGAATTACAATTGGTTGGTTCTGACCAAATGAATATTTTTACCTCAGGCCACAGTAATGCAGTTTCAGATGGAAATAAAAGGAATAACCATTGATCTGTCTCCTGCAGCCGCTGGGCATTCCAATATTGAATTTAAGCCTGGGTAAACAGTTGTTAGGATATGCCTAGTACCTACCTCTGAGGGACTGGTGTCAAATTAATCTCCATGTCATCAGTACCTTCTCAACAGGTTTTAAACAGTCTTCTCTTTCCCTCTAAGTCCCAGATCAACAGTTGTCAGGGTCTGAGTCAAGCTGTGCTTCTGCCCACATAGTGGCAGTGTCAGCACTGTCGGCTGCTCAAATGATTTTTTAAGCAGAGCAGCCGGTTGCCTTCAGCAGCAATGCTTTTGGGGGCACTCCGTGCTGTTCACCCAGAGTCTCTGGCTGCTCTACAACTGTGCTAGTTAAGGGATCGACAGAAGGAACAACAAATGGCTACAATTAGCATTCGCCCTGCTCTAGCAAAAGAATTTCATTGCTATGGCAACGGGAGTTGCCCAGACAACATAGGGCTTTGGCTGAGAACAGTGTACTGCATCATACCAAGTATGGAACAAAATGGCCATAGATCAGGCTCTCACTTCACGGCACAAAGATTTCTGCCATCATATTTAAGTGTAATTAACAAGAACTGATTTCTTCATTGTGGGAGCTGAGGTGCTGGCTGTTAATAGTCTGAAACAAAACATCATTATTGATTCATTCTTTTGAAATTTCCATATAATAATTAACGAATGATTATATTAGACCCCTGTTAACTTGGTTTTCGTATTTGCAAGTATCTTAAAGGTAGACTTTATTTTAAATTGAAGCAGCACTGTTAATTACAATCCAGTTTTTCCTTAATCAGTTATAATATTGATGTCTATAATCTGTGAAAAATTAATATGCTTTCTTACACCTGGATATTCAACCAGGCTCTAGATATTTGTAACTGCATGAAGGAAGGAGCAACAATATCGGGGTCACAATCTTGCTTGTCTTCTAAATCATTTAACATCAAAAAGGAGAATATCACATTGCTTTTGAAGTAAACTTTTAAAGCAGGAAATTGAAAAATTCTTGAAATTCATTTATATTTCACAAATAAAATGGAAAAATTAATCTAAATGACATAAAAATAATATACCTTAGCCACCATTAAATGCCTCTGCAGTCAAGCTACATAACTGGATCCCTGCCACTCATAGTCCTGTAAACCACTCTATGGATCTGATCCAGGAGCACTTCTTAATGAGCCAAGGAGGATACGTTTAGGCAACAAAGGACAATTAGGTGAGTCGGTATCATCTGGCAAATGCCAGTAATTTTTCAAAAATTCTCAAAACTCAGGTATTTGTGGAGTACAGTTTCTTTCACAGCCAACATCTTTGCCAGACTGGGACTATTACCATCAGTAATAACAGTTAACATTCACTGAATGCATAGTGCTCTGCATAGCTTAATTAATTTGGTTTTCACACATACCCTATCAGGTAGCCATAATTTATGCCCATTGATAGATAAGGAAACTGAGATGTAGAGAGATTCAGTATCTGCCAGCACATAAGCAATAGAGCTGGAATTCACAATTAAGTCTATTCTATTCTTTTTTCTTTTTTTGGTTTTGGGGTTCAAATCCAGGGCTTCTAGGCTACCTCCACAGACCTTTTTAATTTATTTTTTAAAACAGGCACTTGCTAAGTTGCCTGGGCTGGCCTCAAATTTGCCATCCTCACACCTGGGCCTCCAGAATGGTGGGATTTTGGGTGTGTGTCACACTCAACAGGATTTTCTTTCTACTTTAGCTTCATTATAACTGTTATACCACAATAAGTAATGTGATTTTACACTTTGTCTCTTTTCCAAAAAGTCCAAATTCTATAATAGGAAAAGCTAAATGGGAAAATATTAGTGTATAGGGTAAACATAATGAAATTCAATTTGATCAGTCAAATTTATTAAATAATTATGTAAGGATGTGGGTGAGTTGTACAGAAATTAACTCTTTACTGAACAGGTAAGTTATTTCTGATTTTGGTACAAATGCTTGAAAACATACATTTAAATAGTCTGAACAAAAATTTTATTTCTTTATTATTTACATAGATCTTTATTTTTACTTTATAA
>NW_004624748.1:21028362-21060194 GCF_000247695.1 Heterocephalus glaber
TTTTGGTATCGGGACCTTGCGCTTTCGAGGCAGGCGCCGGAACCACTGAGCTAAATCCCCAGCCCCGCTTTATAGCTTTTTAAATGCTAAGAGTTCAGACTGCATTACTATCTCCTAAGTTAATGACAATGAATTGGGTTAAATAACATAGGCAGAAAAGATTTTAGGGTTACAAACTCCTTAAAAACACAAACTTTGACTTATTGTGGTCCAATCTATATTTATACAGCAAATACTGGAAAACTTTCCAGGGAATTCAGTATTTGAGGTTTCTACTAGACATTCATGTAATTCTAATTTATGAAATCAAGAATTTTTGTAAATGGTCACCTTCAGACAAAATGCAGGTAAAGTCTTTTTTATAACTCCAAATGCTATAGCAAAGCAAGCCTGAAACGTGGAAGTTTTTATCATACTGAATTTTGGGGACTCAAAACTGCACTGTATGGGAAAAATTGTTTTGTGTATGTTTGGTACATGCATGAAGAGTGACAGCATTAAGAGTTTTGGAATAGAAAAAGAAGGTGCCAAAGGAGATGAAGGAAAAAAACCAAAGATCCTCTCTTAATACTCCCTAATGCTTATTATTTTCCAAATAATATCTATAATTTTATTTTGCATAATAATTAAACTTGTCATTTATAATGAAATAAACACATTTAAACAAGTATGTGCAGAGAAGCTCCAGAACAGATGTGTCTTCCTTTCAACTTGTTATAAACACATTTCTTGTGCGTATGGATATTTTAGGATAACCGAAGCAAAATTGTAAAAGAAGCCACCAATATATGAAGATCAAACAAAATAATGTATGTGAAAGCACTCTGCAAAGTGCTATAAAAATCTGTGCTTCATGAAAAATGTTAGCTTTTATGAGCACAAAGAGATCACCCTTGGCATTTACCTATTTTAAATAAATCAAAGGGAAAAGATTAAGTAAATTTTTTTTTTTGTAGTGTTGGGGATTGAACTCAGGACCTTGGTTCTGAGCGACAGCCTCAGCCCTTTTTTCATGTTTTATTTTGAGAGAGGGTCTAGTTGCCCAGGCTAAGATCAAACTTAAGATCCTCCTGCCTCAGCCTTCCAGAGTGCTGGGATTATTATCATCTAGGCCATCTGTAGCCTTCTCCTTAGAAACCTTTCACTTTTTAGCCATTTAACTAATTTAAATGCATGGCACACCAAAGAGATCTCCATTAGCTGATTTTTCCTATTTATTCTCTTATAAAACAGGAAGTAAATACAACTTCTTTCTTCACTTTATCTTGCATCTTCTCTGATACTTTTGCGTGCATCTTTTGTTCCAGAAAAAGTAATCTCTGGATTCCATTCAAAGATGGGCAATTTATTGAAGCGATTTAAAGTATGGAATCTGCTGCCACAGATCTGAGTTCAATTTTTGGCTCTGCTATTTATGAGCTTTAAGATTTGGGGCAAGTTATTAACCTTTCTAAGCTTCAGTTTGAAACAATGTAAATAATGGAACAACAGCATCTGACATATAGTAAGTGGTCCAGTATTATTCTTAGAAAGTCTTATTTTTCTAAAATAATTCCTACTCCTTTCACTACTCATATCTTGGGAATGGATTTCCTCAGTTTCTATAATTAGCAACTTGTAGACAGAAATTTTGAATCTGAATTCTGATGATGTCATTTATTAGCTATCATCATTTGCAAAAGCACTTTTTTCAGTAACAAAAATAGCACATTGAGAAGGAAAATCTTACAGAAAAACGAGCTCTAACTTGTAAAAACCAAAGGTTCTAGATTAGCTTCTGCAGTCATAGAAGTCATAGAAGGTGACAGATCTGAGACCAATCACCTTTGTATCATATTATCAGTCATACATACCAAAGTACTTCTTACTGTCAATTCCTCAGTTAATTGACTCTCAAACCTTACTATTTACTTGAATTAGTGCTATGGGTCTATGTTGCTAGGTTTTACTGAGAACTTTCCATACATTATTTGAGTTTAATCTTTGTAACATATTAGGGATGGAGTGATTATGAACTCATTTTATGGATGACAAAACTGAGGCACAAGAAGCAAAAATCTTGTTTAGCTACATACCTAGTAAACTGGCAGTCTATACTCTTAAATCTCTATTGCACACAGGTATATAATTAAGATTATTATATCCTGAACTATGAACTATATGTTTAAAGCTTAATTTTTGGCTTTAAATGCTTATACATTATGTTGTTCATTAAGCTCATATTTATATATTCTCATTAGAATTAAAACTTCAATTATTTAGAAGTCATACAATTTGTTTCAATACTATACAACTGCTAAGTACTAAATAAATGTTCACTGATAATAAATAAAATGTGCATGGCCAGGGCAAAGTCAAAGTAGTATCAACCACACGTGGAAATAATTTGTAATAAAATTATAAAATATTAAAACTTAATGAGCGTAGTCTCAATTAGGAAATAGAAAATCTGCTCATTAAACTTGTAGATGCTACTTAGCTGGGCAGGGGTTAAATGCTTTAGAAGAAAGAAATTGAATTTAAAATGATCTTGATAGAGTAGGGAAATGGTTCATCAAAAACAGGATGAAGTTCAATTAAGACAAGAACAAAATGGTATATGTAGGAACCAAAAAAACGAACCACATGAATTAAAAAAATGAGGATCCGGACTGGAGATTTAGCTCACTGGTTTCACCACATGCTGCGCAAGCGCAAAGACCCAAGTTCGATCCCCGGTACCAAAAAAAAAACCACACACACAAAAAACTGAGGATCTATTGCTTGGCACATTAATGGAGGGGAAAAAAGGAAAGAAAAAAGAAAAAAAAAAGGCGGCACAAATGAAACAAATTATTTGTTGCCAACATGGAGGATTTTTATGTTTACCTATCAGTGGCTTGCAATTCAGACAGCACATTAAAATTGCAATGAGTGTTTTAAAGAATATCATGTCCAGGCCTCATTCTAGACAAAGTAAATCAGAATATGTGGAGATAGGGCTCCTTGTTGCCATTTCCGAACTCTCTAAGGTGATCAAAGTTCAGAACTGAGGGAACATACAAGCATACCAACATCTGTAACAATAATAGTGTTATTGTTATATATGATCAGATAATGAGATACATGGTCCACAAAGAAAAACTACTTAATAAAAAATCTAATATCAGTTAATGCTGATTCTAAGTGCTCAAAACAGAAAAAGATGATATAGATCTGATGTCTTCAAAGCGTTGGTTCTAGACAAGCAGCATCTGGGAAATTTTTAAGACAAATCTATTCTCACATGGACCACGAATGTGCTGAGTCAAACTCCTGGGTCACCAGAATCCTGTATCTTGACATTGTCCCTTCTTCATGTAATTCTGATGTATGCTATCATTGGCAAACCAGGGCTGTATGCTAAGTAGACAACATTATGCATTTGTTTTCTCTTATAATTACAGAATTATTAATATGCTTCATTTTTTAAGCACTTCAAATTCTTCCTAAAAATAAGAGTGTATAGGATAAAAATTTTCAAAATTATAATCTATAAATAGCTTCACTGTTGAAATACCTTTTATTAAATAAATTCATATGCTAATTTCTGTGAAAAATAAGCTAAAATTGCTGCTAAAATAGTCTGAATGAAAACTTAATTAAGTTGGTTGGCTCAGTTTCTTATCTTTCAACTGGTTCTACTGGCACCGAGTGAACTAAGTTTAGTCAAAAGTCTCCTTGTAGGTGCATTAAGCCTCTGCCTTTACACCAAAACCCCTGAGGAAGGAGGTGTGGGGCCATCTCAGGTCCCACCCACCCCTTAACAATTTATGTGCCACTGGGATTTAGATCTGTGTCTGATAACCATCACCGTATCCCTCCTGCAAGAACACCACAAGCTGATAGCATTTTTCCTCATTAAAGGCCAAAATAAATAAAACCCACTTCTGGACTGGAAATATTAAAAAATCACTGCAAGCAAATAATTTCTCATAGTGGAGAAATAAGACACAGGAAATAGTTGCATTAGAGTTTCTGATTTTTTGTGAATGGATGACATAGCTAGGTAAGAAATACCGAGTGTTCTCTCCCCTCTCCAATTTCTGGTCCCTCTGTCCTTCATATTTTGTCAGTTATAAATAAAAAATGGAAATATGTCATATAACAATTAAAAATGCAAAACAATGAGATGCCATTACGTCTAATTGGTAAAAAATCCTGAAATGTATCTAGTATTATTGTTTGAGGAAAGGACACTGCCACAGGCTATTGGCAAGAGTATACTTTAGTATAATTCAGTGATGGTGAACCTTTTAGAGATGAGTGCCCAAATTGCAACCCAAACCCACTTATTTATCACAAAGTGCTTATTTATCACAAACCCACTTATTTAGAACAAAGTGCCAAAACCGCAATTGAACCTGAATTCCGAGGTTTTAGTTTAGCAAAAACAGCTCATACATTAACATCTTTTGTCTTAAAAGAAAAAAGAATAATATGCGTGCCACAGGTTCGCCACCACTGGTATAATCTATTCAATCTACCCAGGTGAATCCAGGGTTATGTATAAAAAGCCTCCAAACTGCTCATATCTGTTAACTTATCCTGAAGAAATAGTGCTACTTATAATGGTAAATATTTCAAAAACCTTTAGAAGTCAAACCCTAGGGCAGCTGGCTAAATAATGCCTAGCCTATCCTTAGTCCAGGACCCTATGGAGCCATGGAAACACTGTTAAAAGAGGAATTTGAGCTCTCTGTAAAAGACTCAGAACCCAACTTATGCTCAGCATGTCTGAATTTAAAAATGTAAGTAATGTTTATAAATGAGTAGTTAGGTTATAGGTAAGCTTTATTTTCTCCTTTTTACTTTTCTGTATTTTAAAAATATTCTACTATTAACAGATGTTTCCACAATCAGTAAACTCAAGTATATTGGTTTCTAAACAGATTCAATGTATACTTCATTTTTAATGGGCATACTTGATCCCAAATGGCAGCTCAGTTAGTTTAAATATAGCAATCAAAATAGCCTACATACTGAAATGCTATATTTTAGATTTTGATTATGTCAACTACAGATGCTCAGTCTAAAATAATAAAAAGAGGAAACTCGAAGTGTACAAGAATAACAATTATTTACCTAGTACACTAATATGTCCTATGGAAGAAGAGGCATGCCAAGTGACGGACTGAATGGTGCATACTCAATGAGCCACATGATCTTTGCCCCCTCTTCCAGAGAATCACCATTTGAAAAACATGTGTAGCTTCTACTTCACAGTAAGTCTAATTTAAAACCACTTTAGTTAATATGATACAAATTTGGTCTTTGGCCATACTACAGCACACTACATATTTTTTGGAGACATTTAAATGAAAGCAATCATCTAGGGAAAAATATAAACATTTACTTAATTCTGGATCTGACTCATAGTAAGGTTTTAGGGGTTATATGTAAATGACTTTATCTCTGGTAATAGAACATGTGCTTAAAAGATATTGACAATAAAAAAAAAGATGTTGACAATAAAAAAAGTCATTCAAATTTACCACAGAATTAAATTTAAATATAAGTCTGGTAATTTTTGAAAGATGATAACAGAGTTAAAGATCTTGGAGCAGAGCATAAGAGTGGAGACCTAAGCAGAAGAGGAGCATATGACTGGCCATATGGGGCTACAGCTGGGAAAAAACACTTTGCAAATAGACAAGCAAGGGCCCATGGTCACTGGAAAAAACCTCAAATAGAGGGGTATATGGGAACTGCTCACAAAATAATGATTTATTTGGTAATTAAACATGTAGATGACATAGAAGTAAATGTGTACCTCAAGTTACTGACTTTCACAATATCAAGTTACTTCATTACTCATCTTGAGCAATTTTTTTTTATATTTAGGCAAGAAAAGTGAATGGAGATGAGTGGAAGAAAGGAAAGTATGTTTATAAAATGGAGAGTAATAGGTCATGTCCAGTTTCCAGTGAGGAGCAAATAGAAAGACCAGTATTTAAGAAATGATGAAAGCTCTAGACATACTAGGAGGATGCCTGTACCAAAGGAGCTGTCTTGACCCCACACAATTGTACTGGATTTCTCTTAATGCACCAAGCCCATCAGTTATTTCTGCTGGCATATTAAAAAAGCAATATCTTCATCATCTGATAAGGTGTTCAATGCTGAATCAAATGAATTTTAAAGGGTCTTTTAAAAAAATCTTTCCTCCTGCTCTGGGACGTGGAGAAGCCTGAGATACAGGTATGTAACAGGCTTTTTACTGACAGATAAAATGGCACTTTGGACTAAATAAAAATTTGTTCCTAGTTTATCAAACACAAATTTAAGAACTTCTTAGAGTAGCTGTATTAACAAGATGTGAATAATAAAATGACTGATAAAAACTTCTTAGCTGTTTCATATATTCATAGCTTTTAAATTATATAGACTGAGTTACAGGCTTGTCAAAACTAAATACAAGATGTTATTAATATTTTTAAGGCTAAAGCTAAACGATATTTACCAGCTCATCATTAATTGTGGATGTGTTGGTAAATGAAGATTATGTTTTTATTTGCATATCTTATTAGTACTTTTCTGCTGCATAAATGTTTTATTGGAAAGATATGCACATATAATTTACTAAGCCTACTTATCATATTTGAGTTTAAAGAAGCAGACAGACTTTTAGCCTTCAGGATGCAAAAATGGACTAGGTGAGAATAAAAAAATCAATACATAAGGTGAATGGTGATGGTCTATAGTTTTCTTTAGTCTATTTCAGTGTTTCGTTTTCATTATTCCTCCAGAAATTGGGATGCAACAGTTCTTGGAACTAACCCAAAGAGATTTGACAAATAGGTTATTGCAAACATGATTAAATGATCATGTACATAGCAATTAATGATCATTATTTTTTCTAATATTGCTAATAAATGGGAAAAGTTTCAGCTAAATATTGTCTTATCACACAAATGTACATCATGGCTAACACTAGTATTTTCTAATTTACTCAGGAATCAATGGGTTATTGTAGCTTTCTTAATGTGTGTTAATCTTGGTTGAATTTATAGACTCTTTAAACAGAAAAATGTTTAGTATTTGTCCTTTTACCTAGACTCTATAATAAGCAGTAACACCAGTATTCCCCTCCAAACCACTAATACTTCCAATACCAGTTGCATCCAAGAGAACAGTGTAATATGTAAAGTCACTTGATTGACTGATTGATTTATTGTACTGGGGATTGAATGCAAGGCCTTGTGCCTGCTAGGTTAGCACCCTGCCACTGAGCTACATTGCCAGCCTTTTAAATTTTGAGACAGGGGATTGCTAAATTACACAGGCTAGCCGCAAAGCTGCCATTTTCCTATCGCACCCTCCTGAGTAGCTGAGATTACAAGCATGCACCACCAACCTCACACCTGCCTTCTATTAAGTCACCTTAAAAAAAAGTCAATGATTTTAACTAACATCAAAGTTTCAAAATGCTAATTTCATCCTATTGTATTGCTTACAAAGGATTCAACTGATGGAGATTAGTTATCAAGTTCTTATGCACCACTGGAAGGCTACTTTTGCTCTAAAAGGCAAAAGAAAGAGTGGTACTTGATTTTTCTCTATTGCTCATTTCTGTGATTTTTCTCTCACATTAAGAACAAGGCACAAAAGTAATTCACAAATGTGCTGCAGAATCACTGACCAATGTTATGTATGGAACACACAAAAAAGGCCACAAACATGTCTATTTCATGTGAAAACGAATATTCTGAGCTAGCAGCACTACCATTTTTCATGCTTACCATCCCCCATCATTCCTTAGGAATATGCATTAAAGAGCCACTTAATTTTTTGGATCATATAAAAATGGTAAGTTGAGAGAACAGAGAGAAGTCCCCTTGGGATTCATGTGATATCGGGAGAGAGCAAATGAAGAGAAAAAATAAAAAGAAATATTATTTGTATTTTAGGAGACAAAAGATAATCAATGAAAGAAGATATTTTGGCTTCTAGGTACTATATAACCCTTTCTCACCTCTGACTGGTAAAGAAGGGGAAATGACTTAAGGCAGAACAGCATCAGGGTTACAAGTCAGGATGTGGAAGCCAGACTCCCTGGATGGATGTTGAATGGCCTCGTCCTGTCTCTTAGCTTTCTGCTTCAGACCTTGCTCCTTCTGTCAGTGGCTCCACAGACATGCAATTCCTAAGCCCTCAGTATGATTCTGACTGCATTTGAAAACAGGGTCTTTGCAGAGGTAATCAAGTGGAGACAGGGCCATACCAGTTTAAGGTGAGCCTCAATCCGATGACTGTGTCCTTATAAGACAGAGATACCTGGAGAAACACCATGTGATCACAGAAGCACGTACTGGAGCAATGCAGCTGGCAATGCAAGAAGCACCAAGGACAGGTTCCAGAAAGAACTTTGTGGATATCTCAACTTCAGCTTTCTACTCCAGATTAGAAGAAAATAAATCTCAGCTGTTTTAAGCCCCTAAGGTTGTGGTAGTTTGTTATGGTAGCATTAGAACAGGAACATATCTGGATTCATTATCACCTCCTTTTTGTCTTTATATATTGTTGTTTTAACTTAGGGTATCTTGATTTCATAGAAGTTGAAAATTGTTGTGATTCACTGTCCTGGTGCCTGTATGGTGACTCCCAAAGGAAAAAGAAGGCAAAAATCTGTAATATATTTTGAAAACATAAGTATAATTTTTCAATTTTTCAAGTTCTTCTGTCAAACTAGTTTGTATTACTTTTTGCATTTTACGTGTAGCACAGAAAATATTAATAGTAAGAAAGTTAGTTTTAAACTCACATTCCTATAGTATTTTTGCATACAAATGTCACTTTGTTCAAGAATTTACAATAATTGCCTATTTACAAATGTATCATAGAAGGAAATGAAGTACAAAGAATGGGGAAAAGCTAGCATGTTTTGAATTTATTGAAAATCTACTCAGTTTAGGCATTATACTAAAGAACAGTGACACAGTTTTAGTCTTCCAAACAGTCTGCAAAACACATAGTATAATTTCTCTTGTTACATCTGGGGAAAAGGAAAGTTAAAATTTAAATAACCTGCCACAGTCAGTACTTTAGTTTAGATGTGGAATGTCCCCAAACACCCATGTGGCAAAGTCTTAGTCCTTGGCACGGTACTATTGAAAAGTGGTAGAAAATTTTAAGAAGTGAGGCCTACCCAGGTATGGTGGTACATGCCTGTAATCTTATCAATCTATAAGGCTGAGGCAGGAGGACTGCAAAATTGAACCCAGCTGGGCAATTTAGTAAGACCCTGTTACAAAAAAAATTAAAGGGTTGGGGATATAGGTTAATAAAAGACCCTGAATTCAATCCCTGGAGCCAATAAATAAATAAAATAAAACTTAAAAAATAAAAAGTTAAACATCCAGTGTCATTTTTTTAGGAGATTTCAGATAATGTAGTTAGCCATGCCTGGAAAAAACTGAGCTGCATTAGAGGTCCAGCTATATCTGATACAATGCCATCCAGAGATGACACAGATGTGCACAGATGTAACACAACAGCAAAACAATGGTATATGATATTCCAAGAGTTTTCATCATTTTCCTATAAATACAACCACTTTTAAGTACAAAATATCTTCAAAAAATGTAATGCCTTGGCTAGCCTGGTGTTCTGAAGCCCTTTCAGAATGCCAGTCTGTCCACTCACTAACTTACAGACACTACAGTCAAATGTGGAGATTAATTTTAGAACCTTTAGGCTATTGAGGACCATCTGTCCTTTGTCACAGTGCCTGGGAAGTTTCTTGGCTACTTTTCTTCCCATAAGCCTTTAGACTACTCTCACTGCACGAGAATTCGGCTCACTTTTCAGCTAAGCCAATGATGCAAAACTTATTTCATCTCCTTGACTGGTTTCTTCTCACATTCCTTAGATGAGATGTGTCCTCCATGGCCCTTTCTGCCTCCCTTACCCAGAGACTATCACTTTCAGGAAGAGATCTTACATCACAATTCTCAGAAGACAGATGTTATCGCTTGAGATCTCCAAACCTCCTTATCGTCTTCTCCTACTCGTAGTTCCAACATTCCTTGTGCTATTTGTGCTCCACACACTCACTCACTGCTCACCCCTCAGGAACTTTAGCCTCCCTACTGCTCCCCTAAATCTCAGCCCGTCAATGCTAGAAAATTCCCTTCCCAATACAGACAGTAAAGCCTCTGCTGCATGAAGGGCAATGAAACATAGCACATTCCTTTCAGTCCAGTCAATGCCCAGGCATCATCCAGCCTTTCCTCTACTGGTCTTTCTGAACTTGTGGATCTGCTGACTACTTTCTCTTGGCTCCTGTTGTCACTGGTGGCTTCTGGGGAGGCTGCTCCTCCCTAGGCTCCTCTTTCTCTTCCTGCTTCTTTTGAGTAATAACTTATAAGCCTCATTTGCCTTCAAGATAATGACCTTTCCAAGTACAGACGTCTTCCTCTCTCCACGCTGCGTGGTAGCACCATTTTAGTGAGTCTTAGCTATTTATCTGAAACAATTTGTCACTAAAGTTGTAGATCTGCCAAGCAATTCACATGTTCTCTACTTTTATTATGTCAATGAAAATTTAGTTCTCAAATGACAAATGGTTAGGAGTAGAAATGGTTTTAAGTATTATATGCAAAATCACGTCATCAAACAAGAAAATCTCTGATTATTATAGAATTTTTAGGAGAAATTTTAATAAATCAACATGTTCTCATCAGGAAAAACAAAATCTCCAAAATACTGAAAACAAAAGTGTAGGTTTTACAGAGCTTCCAAAGTCTGTCCATTGGCTATTTGTAAGCCCAGATTCTGAACAGATGCTGAAAAAAATGGAGAGACTCAAGAGTAGGTCAAAAAATTTAAAAGACCCTAGTATTTAAAATCCACTATGGAACACAAACAGAACAAAGGACATGTTGATCATAATAACTACTTCAAGGAAGTTAAGGACATTGCTCTCTTACATAATAGTTCTTTATCTTCTCACTAAATTTATTCCAGCCTTCAGTGTATATGAATGCTCATTAAATGAAAGGTATTTGCTACTTCTCGGATAATTGTTCTTTTATAATAACTTGAAGTCTTCAATTTTCTAACTTGTTCATGCTCAAGAGCCTGTTTGATAATGATGACAAAAAGTTGTCCTGCCCTGACTATAAAATTAGAAAAGAAAAGCTTTTCCTGTCTCTACCCACAGGGCATCCTTACCTAGGCAGGAACCCTGCTGAGTCTATTCTTCCTTTTGCTTGACTACATAGTAAACACAAGACTGATGTTTGAATAAAATGTGATCACCCAAATTGTTTTACATTCCTGTCCTAGAAAAATCTCTGTAAAATATTTAAGTCTTTTGACAGTTGCAGGTAGCATTTTATTCTGCTTGAAAGCCCAAGTGTAAGGGTGTCAAAAACAATTAGGATTTTAATATTTTAATAGCTCTCTTTTCCTAGATTATTAGGTGGGCACAAATTCATCAGAAAGAATAAAAATGTTCTGAAGAAAATAAGCCATTGACACTTAGAAAAAATCATGCTATTTTGTTTTATTGTTCCTTATGCTCTTTCTACTTTAAAATAGAATACAGGTAAAAGAAATGGAAATGGTAATTGTCAACATTTACTACTCTGATAAAGTTGTCCAGACAAAAACTGTTTTGGCGTTGTTCTCATTGTTTTGAAAGAAGCCTTATGCAGTTAGTGCTCAGTAGACACTAATGAAAACCTTAGAAGTTTCCTAATGCTGCTTTAAGCCACATTCATGCTATTTGGGGTGAAGGTTGAGAAATAAGGGTCCCAAGACCTGAGTGGGTTGGGGCGGGTGGCTCTCTAGGACCCTTTAACACATTCACACAATGCCCGCCTTGCATGATTCCCTTAAGAGTTACTTTGCAGAGAAATATGCTAATTCAAAGAAATCTAACTAGCTTTACATTTAATTCTGACTTCAAATCTTAAGAGTGGCAGAGCAGCTGTGCCTGAGGCAATACAATCTTATTTCTATAAAAATCTCTCAAAGCTCCATATATAAGTGGAAGAGCAAAAATAGATAATCAAACCCAAATTAAGGCTATTAAGAATTGATTTAGTGTAAAGATAATATAGCAAGATTTTGTTTAGGTTATGGATGTTCACTAAAAATGTGTAATACTTGTTTGCCTAAAATTTTGATTATGTTTTATCTTATTTTGTCACAGTTAAATAGTTTTATCATTAGGGTTTTTAATTGCATATAGTTTATAGAATTCTTCCTGATTACTCTACATCCATTTAGCTGGGAAAAAAATCCCACCACACTACTTAATGAAAAGAGAACCAACTAATGAGGATGCAATCAAACTGCAGGCAGATGCACCATGAGGTGTGGCCCAACAATTCATATTCGTGAAATCTTTGTCACAAAAGGTTAATGAGTATACAGGGGAACAGAAGTCCCAAGGAGAACAGGAATTAACATACCCTGAAAAAACACAAGTCATTCAGTGGTATACCAGAAGTTATAAGGAAAACAATCAAGAAAAGAAAATGAGAAAAATGAAGTGCTGAAATGCTTCTTCATGAACCTTAGTGATACAGTGGAACCTTCATGATATAGGTTCCACTGCTGTGCAATTCCCGTCCTTGGTCTATTTTCTGCCTCTCCCTCACTTTATTACTCACCCCACTTCATTCCTAATGTTCAGTCCTTGCCTGAGCCCGTTCCAAAGGCCCAGACCTTAACTCATCTTTCTCGTGTTTTAGTCTCCTCTACGTAATTCATTAGCTTGTGCAACATCAGCAATTCTCTGTGCCGGCTTCTTGACCTAGCGCTCTTGGCCTGGCTTCTTTCCTCAAACCTCAGTCCACCCTTTCCCTTTTAACCTTCTCCCATCCCTTATAGCGGACACACATTGTCATCAAATGGCTAAGAAGTTCTTTTAATTCTTGTTTGTCACTTCACTTCCAAACTAACTACTCAGACCTCTAACTTTTTTACTCAATATCTCATTAGTCCGAATGTCATGGCCTTGCATCACTCAGTATACTTTTCCACAAGGTCTTTTCAACTAGGCCGCTTGATTCATGAACATCTAAACACCCCAGTATGCTCCTCATAAAAAAATACATTAACATTTTTATTATCTTTGCTTAAAAGATGTACTTTAATATACTTTTAATAGGCTACAAAAAATCTTTAGATTTGGAGCACACTGTGTTGAATAAAGAGGTAACAGCTTGTACTCATTAGCAGATGTATGTTTTTGTTTTGTTTTGTTTTAATGTTATACTTTGCTTGACTAAGAGAAAGAAATTTAAAAAGTAGCCTTAAACTTCTAAGGGATAATTTCATCAAGAGGCAATCCTACTTTCCTCATCTGATCCAACAACCTCTGAAGCCTAGACAAGTGATCAAATAGCTCCTTTTGATGACAGATAACGTTTAAGGGAGGAGATGAAAGGTGGTTAGCCCTTCAATGCCCGGTGACCCCTTTTTGGAATGCCTATAACAATGGAATATAATGAAATGTATTCTCTTCAAATTCTTGTTCCTTGAATGTTTCTGGGTAACATATATGAATTTCATGCAAAAATTCAAAAAATTTCAATTGCATAAATGGGTTAGCTAAGTACTTGAATTACAGCTGAAAGAAACCTAGACATCCTCCTTTATTTGCCCTGTCTCCACCTCTCCTGGAACTCATGAGTAGTGTGGGAGAAGGACACTGAATAACAACATTTAAAGGACAATGGGTGTGGCAAGGGGGGAAGACTGGTATGATATTAGAGGTCACAGCTCTCCAAGGTTCAGATGGGGTTTAGAGAGGCCCTTCTGAGATAGTGTGCAGATGCCGCATCGATTTTTGGCCTCATTTCTACCCATCCTTCAAAAACCAGCTTGGATTTCAGGTCCTTCTAGAAGCCAAGTCTGCATTGTCCTCACAAAGTCTAGATCTATCTTCATCTTGACAAAATTTTGTGTAATATCTCTATCCTGGCATAGAAAAGATATATGGGATTTATAATGTATTTCCCAACTAGAGAATGCACTCTGGCATAGTTTCCCTATATGTTAAGTGTATTAAATTTTGTTGAATAAATCAATATTTATCAAGGAAAAATAACAAGTATTTAATTTCTGTCTAGATGCTTGTATCAGTAGCCAAAGCAAAAGATAAAAATAGATAAAAGTTCTAACCAGACTATTTGGGGCAACAGTTTGGAGCATAGAGTAAGGGCTAGATAACTCAGTGTCTAAGACGTCTCTGCTTCTGAAACCAGTGGGTTACAATGGTTAAAATCAGTGTGTTAAAATATATATTGGAACATTTTAGCCCCATAGTCTCAGAAGATACTTTATTAGGATTTGTTTTTGGACACTGAAATTAAAAAAAAAAAAATCTCTGTACATATAAAAATAACCTAAGAAGTTTGGGACTTTAATTATGGTTTTAAAAGGCACAGACAATATACCTGTAATAAAACAAATGTATTCTGATAATAAAAGATTAAAATTGCAGCTAATTAGCTTAAATTTGGGCTTTGGACACATCTATTTTATATATACGTTATGTCTTCTATGATCTAACAGGCCATAAATTTATTAAAATACAGATGTTTTAGTACTAATTTTAGTACTAATTTTACTAAAAGAAATAAAGAATGGTCATAATTAATTCCAGAAGATTATTTTTATAATCCTAGCCTTAGTCTGTGAAAACAGTGCTATCTAGTGGTTAAATCTGGGAACAAGAGGTGAGGCACACTAGAGGCTGGGGAACTTCCAAAAAGTTGATTTTTAATATTTCAGCTTTATGTCATGAGAAGAAAAAAAGCAGATGGGTTATCAGCTTCTGAGAGGGAGAGGGGATTAGGTACTATTCAAACAGTTGTTTCCAGAGTATGACATTGTTAGGGTTCATATCTAGATGC
Organism: Heterocephalus glaber; assembly: GCF_000247695.1. The sequence goes on from NW_004624748.1 coordinate 21,043,254, forward strand.
CCTCCCCCACCATGTGCTCTTAGGTGGGGCTCTTGGGAGGGGATTGGAACATGGACATGTGATGGTCATTAGTAGATTAGTTCACTGATGAAGTTATAACTAAATTGTCATTGGTTGGAGGATTTCCCCACCTGCTATCTCTCTTCTTGCCTGCCATGCTACGAGTGGTTTCTCCTCTGCCATGCTGCCCTGCTTTGGAGACAGCTGACTATGGACTGAAACCTCTACAAACTGTGAGTTAAAATAACCCTTTCCTCCTTAGAGTTATGGGTGTCACGTATTGTGTCTGAGCAATGAGAGAGTAACTCAGACAGACATGGCAAAGACATTAAGAACTTGGACTGCGAAGTCAGTCCAACCTGAGTTCAATACTTGGCTATAAGACTATTTTAAGCAATCTATCAGATCTGTTTAATCTTTGTTGTCAACTATAGAGATAAAATTAGGAACTATTTTTGAGTTATTGAGAAGATTAAATGGGATGATGTGTTTAAAATATTCAGCATGGTGCTTGGCATTCAGTAAGCCAAATAACTCAGGAAAAATTTGCTTATTATTAATCCTGCTAATAATGTTACTATTTTACTTAGGATGTAAATAAGTAGGTATAATTTGAAATAATTGTAGAGAGTTTTATAAATCTTACAAGCAGATTATGAGATTAGTATCAATAAATGTACTTGTAGAAAATATAAATATGAGACAGTTTTAACTATATGGAAGCAAACTAAAAAGTAAAATAGGTTTGACGTTACACTATAATTGGACAGTTCAGATATGGGGTTAGTGTTTTCACTGAAAACGAAGTAATGTTTAGAAACAGATTACAAAATGAACTCTGAAATATCATCATATTCTACAAATAATCATGATCCTTTTTGCAATAAAGACATTTTCCTTAACCAAATCCTACAGTTTTCACAACATCTAGACTAATAAATATACCTTTATACAGCTAATTCCTAAAGATAAATTTCATCATTTGGATTTCTTTCTACTTGGTTAGAAATGTAAAAGAGAAACACAACAAATATAAATGGAAAATAATTTCTAAAAATATTTTCATTTATTACATTTAAATTGGAAAAGAGAAACTGATCTTTGTGAAAAATCTTTCACTTGCCATATAACCTACTGGCTTTACTATAATAATGGTCTTAGACTTTAACATAGTATATATTAGCTTTATAGAAATGTAATGTTTATCTTTTTTTAAACAATGAAAGACATAGCATAATTTTTAATTAATTAGAACAGAGCTATTATATCCCAAACATCTTGCTAACACTGTCACAGGAGTACTAGGTTCCCCAAGGTTGGTATACAAAAGTATTTTAAATTATCTTCCCCTACATAATATCTAAAATATTTATTTTATTATATATTATATTATTATATATTATATAGAATATATTATATTATTTTAAATTAAGCTCTATTATTATATATTATGTATATTATATTATTTTAAATTAAGCAAGAGTGTTCTAATTATTATATCTTGGCTCTTTAATGTATAATCATTGTTCTTTAATGTCTTACAGTGAGGGGTGAATTGTTTATCTTATCAATAATTGAAGTATCAATATGTAATAAAAAGAGATGTGCAGCAGGAATTAGAGCACTGTGTTACAGTCACAGCTGTGTCACTACCTCTGTACTCTTGGGAAGTTTTTAGCCTCTCTGGGTTTCTGTTTACTTGTCTACTAAGCAAAATAATCTCTAAGGTCCAGGACAGTGCTATCTTCTATAATTTTTGCCATAATTTAGTATGTCATAATGGCTCGAAATTATAAACCCCAAATCAAGAATTACTTATTTAAAATGAACTTTATTCCAATTCTTTTTTCTTATTGTAACAGAAAAAAGAGGGGGAAAAAAAAACAATCACAAAGACATACGGAAAGAAGTAATAGAAGACCTGGAGAATTACCTACCTTTCCTCTTACATATTAAGCATTTACTATATATACCTTGCCTTGGGCAGTTAGAACCCACATAGTTATTAAGGAATCATTCCATCTGGGTCTTTTCTTATTTACCTCATTATTCTAGGTCACCTAGAAATGTGGCAAAACTTTCCTTTTCCATCACACAGGAATACTTACAGATTAACTCATTAACATCCAAAAAACCTCTGAATGAAATCTGCAAATTACTTTTCCATTTACAGACATGCCACACGTTGACAACACACTCACTCTGAATAACAGCACTCACATGTAGGTAAGAAGAACCCAATCAAGCCTAGTGGTTCCCGGAATATAGGAAGAGGGCTCCATGTAGGTAAATATATCAGATTAGGAAGAGATATTTGAAAGCAGTCAGTCTTAAACTAATATCAGAGATGAAGTCAATTCACCTTTTTAGAAATTGTACATGTCCTTTCACAATAATATCAAAAGGAGTTCATCTGCATTTATGATTTTGTTGAAATGCAAGTCAAAATATTTCTACCTGTACTGGCAAAAATGCTAGAGTAAATTGCTTCAAATTATATCTTGACATTTAGAAAATACACTATTTAAAAATGGTGTTAATGAGAGCACAGTGCTTTGAAAAGGTGCACTGGACAAGAGTGTTTGCAAATGCGTGAAGGTAACTTTGAATCATCATGATAATAAAGTACCTATTCACCCCAGATCTGAAAAGAAAAACCCAAGAAGCAACCTCAAGGCAATAATGTAAGAATGGAAAACATCAGTACACAGTCGCATAGCAAATATGCACATCTACACATTTGTACTTAGTAATATTGAAACTTGAGAATTTCACAAGAGCCTTCTAAAATCACAGAGCAACAGGATAAAAGTAGATGAGAAGAACATGCAATTTATGTATAAGGTTTATTACCATGGTTACAAACTTTCAGAACAGGCCTCTGAGACATTGGACTGAGACTTTGCTGAGTATCTGTTAAAAAATACAAAAGAAATTTAATATAGAGATCTATTCATCTCAAGAAGTATGACAGTACTAGACATGCTTTCTCCAAGGTTAAGTGTTTCTGAAGGCAAGGGAATGCTTCACTACCCTGAAATACTTGAAGCGGTAATGTTATGACTTTTACTTCCCATTTAATTATGGTACTGTAAACTCCACTAGGACAAGGTACATATGGTTCTTTAGATGAGACTTGTCATACTAATCAGGATTTTATAGGTTCAGTGCGTTGATCTGTTAATGTGCTACTGACATCAGCCAACTGGAATGAGTATCTCTCTGACATTTGTCTGTGCAAAGGATTAAGCAAACTTACGAAACTTCTGAACAGTTGTTGCCCACAGCACTGCATTCTTGACACATGACTTTAAAAGAATTAAGGGAAAAAAACGTCCTCTGTGATAATTCCCTAGAAAGTAAAACATGAAACAAGTACCGTGTTCACCTTTCGGCTTCGGTGTCCTTTTTCTTCTGTCGCGGAAGGCAGCCCCCGACTGCAAGGCCTCCAGCAGACTATCCATCACCCCTGCCTCATCACCCTCTGTGAAAAGAGATGCAGGGAATTCCATCAGCCCTCGGGGTTATCACAGAAATGTCAAAGCACAGACAGAAACTGGTGATGGTACAGAGGGAAAAGACCAGATGCCAGGACTAAGCCAGCAATTTCAAAATTTTAAATGCTTGAACTCTCTCATAAATCAACTAATTTTTAATGAAATCTGTCTCATTAGTGCTTGTGTTACTGTCCACTAAAGAAGACCGAGTTACATCGATTCACTTCAGAGCACTGTTTTTATAGTGCAAAGGCACAATAGGTTTAAATTGAATGTGATTGAGTCATATCTATGTCTTGAGATATAATAAATCCTATTTCCCTGGTAGAAATGGGTTTTTAAGGTATCAGTCTCTGTTCTAAAACTGACCAAATGTAAGACAGTGTTTTGGTTGTTGTTAGTGAAATTCTACTGTCTGAACTTATCACATAAAATAATGTTTCCATGGTAACTTTTAGAACATCTCCTAACGAATTATTTTTTTCATATAGAGAATAATTGTCCCGACTTGAAATGACACAGCACAGTCACTACGAAACAGAAGGTATAAAAGTTTATCTTCTATAAAAAATAACTTGTCAGAAATCTAACAGACTACAGTCTACTATGTTTAATTGACATTCTGTAGATAATTAACAAAGGATGTATAGAACCAATTCTGTTCACAAATAACAGATTATATAATATCCATGTATACTTATAGTTATCAGTGCTTAATATTATTCAAAAGAAGGAGGAGAAAATGCTTCAAATAAGCTGTTGGTCCAATCCAAATTCAAGGAAACACTAAGGGCTTTTTTGTCCCTCTAAAGAGAGGTCATTTGCAGGCATTCTCTATGAAACTGCATGGCTTGAATAACATTACATCTGAAATTGTTTTCTTCTGACTTTTTATTTCTTTTGTTTTCCTTTTTGAAACACATTTCCTTTATAGAGAATAGGTGACAAGTGAATGCAGTAGAGTACAAATAGCACACTCATTTACAGTTTACAAACAGATATATAAATATAAATATGTATCAGCCACTTTTCCATCGGGTTCTGTTTCATATTTTTAGAAGAGTACTAAACTTTGTAGGTGTTATCAAAAAAGGTGGGTGAAAAACGGTATTTGGAGGCTGTTAATTTACACATGCATTTAATTCTAAATTGGCTTATTGACTTTTTAATTAACATACACTAAATATTTCAGACAGTTTAGTAGGTAATTACCTATCTTTGAAAACTTACACTCAAACTTAAGTGTGTTTTTCTGAAAAAGAACTACAGATAATACCATGTATTTAAGGTTATGACTACATTTCGTTAGTAAAACACTTTGAAAATCTAAAATTAAATGTAACCTCATGGACTTACAAAAGCGTGACGCTATTAAAAACCTTCAAGTTGAAATTAAACATTAACAAATGAAATGTTATCATATTGATAGAATTAGCTATTAAAGAAAAAAATTAGTCCAAGAAACTTTTAAACATTTTTAATGGCATATTCTTTAATGAAAAAAAAGCTAAAAATAAAACTTAAACTTTCACCTTAGTAAATTTGTTGTGGGTAAAGGTGTATAATAATTCTGAAAAACCATGAGCTGTTTAGTATAAGATTGAGCAAGGTAAATGTGTTGTTGTTAGCAACAGTGATGCTTGCTGTGGGAAAGGAAATACAAATCTGGAAAGGGACAAGAAAAGGAAGAAACCCTGAAGTACTGGATTGAATTTACAGGAATCAATTTAGGCTCAAGGATTTAGAAAAAAATACTTTCCCCAGGTTTGTGGACCAAAAAAGTACAGAAACAATGATACTGCTGCATCAGTGAGCACGCTATCCTTCCCATTTTGGTTTCTAAATACCATTACTCACTGAAAGAAACCAGACAGGGCCGGGGATTTAGCTCAGTGGCGCTGAGCCTGCCTCCTAAGCACAAGATCCTGAGTTCGAAGAACTCAGAAGAAACCAGACAGAGAAACAGCCATTCTACCTCTGAGGCCAGAGCAAGAACATTGTGTTGAATTAGGGAAGGAAAAAAAGTACTGAAAAAAACAAAACAAAACAACAACAACAAAACAGGGATGTGCCAAAAGGACAGATTAAAGAGTTGCTTGGCTAAACTTAGGACTATTAGAGCTTTGAGTAAGTAATGATGAGAATGGATCATTGCACACTGGGAGAGGAAGACTTATGTATCCACAATGACACTAAAAAAATAAAAATGGAGGAAAGTAAGGTATTATTTACAAAGGGATGTCAACTAGTAGATGTCAAAGATATGAAGGATATAAAAAATTCATATTACAATTGATAGTAAGAAATAACTTAAGCAAGAATCACTGCTGGTTGCAAAAAGTGTTGTGTGTAAGGCTGTGAGGAAATGGGATATAGAAAAGTGCAGTAGATATTACTTTACCCAAATAATCAAATTTGACATAACCAATAATAGGATGCATTGCCATTAATTGCCTCCTGAAATGATAGATGACATAACCTGTGTAGTGCTTTGCACAGAAATATCTAACCTGCATCCAAATGTGACAAAACATACATATGGGGGAGTGAATATTTAAATTTCAAATACTTATCATATAGTAAAGGCACATTGCTACTAATCCTCTTCAAAATACTCCCCCTTATGTTCTAGAACACTCATCCCCATCATTCTTGCCACTTTCTGAAGCAATTCTGAAAGTCCTTTTTCATGTCTTTAGTAGCTCTGCTGTGGTGGCTGCAAAGTCATCAATCAATTCAAAATGTTTCCTTCTCATGGTTATTTTGACTTTAGGAAAAGCCTGAAGTTGCAAGGTACCAGATCTGGTGAGTCGGGGAATAAAGACCACCTGGCTTTCAGAAGCCCGCTTTTCCACTGGATGGCATTTGGCAGCAGCCCTTCCTGCATTTTTTAATCACTCCTCCTAAAGACACTCACAGAAGAAGACTTCCAGAACTGCTTCAGGAAGTGGCAAGAATGATAGGATAAGTGTATTCAAATTGAAGAAGTATTTTGAGGGAAATTAATAGCAGTGTAATAAATTTTTATTTAAACATATTTTGATTAGTTCTTATAAATCCAAAGAAAGGGATATTTGATGACATTAACAAGTGCTAAAAATCAAGACTATCAGGTAAGACCAAGAAAGGTATAGTAAAAAGGAAGGGAAAGGAAAATATTAGGAAAATTGTTCTAGATTACAGGAGACTCAAGGGACAGGATATCTAAATATAGCAGTCTTTGATGAGCTCCTGGATTGTAAAAAAAGTCAAAAATAACATTATGGGGAAATCTGAATATGGACTGGATGTTAGATTATCATACTGTACCAATCTTAAATTATCAGCATATTATGGCTACAAAGAATAGTTTCATTGTTCTCAGGAGACAGATGCTGACATATTTAGACTCATTAAGCAACGTACTCACATTCCCATGTTTTCTACTTCATGCCTTTGAGCATCCTATTCTTTCTGTATGGAATCTTTCTTGTTTCCTTCATTGAGGTAGCTCTTGTCTTTCCTTCAAGGCAGAGAATTTCAAATCCTCTCCTGACCAATGTAGGCTGAACTGTTGCCTTCTATGTTGCAGTGCCATTAGTACATATAGCAATAAATCTTTTCCAATATTATACTGATTACTTGACTGTTTCTACCACTAGAATAGGAGCTCATTGTGGACAGGAATTATATATTGCATTTATCTTTAATCCCTAAAAATGTGCTTATTACATAGGAAGTATACAGTAAATAAGTATGATGACCAAACTAACAAATGAAGCATTAAGATGGCCAGCTGGAAGGACTGAGCATGCAGGAGACTAAAGGTCAAAGATGGACAGGAGGCCAGAAAAGTATTAGGTAATCCCTGCTACCACTGTAAATGACTGCTTTGCTGCTTCTTTTTCCCTTGGTGCATACATTTCTTTAGTTTCTAAATTTTGTTGACTGAAATTTCTCAGTATTTCCCAAATTGTTCTGATCTTTCTTTTCCAACTATGCATTGGTGCTACAGAATGGAAGTATTTTTCACCTAGAATACTGTGTGAGTTACCTAGAAAGTCGTGTTGCCTCTAGTTTTTTCCCTAATTCTAATGTATCCCATATGTTATAGATAAATCCTAAAGCAGAATTACGATCTTCAATCCCCCCCAGTTGCAAAGTTTCAATATTTGTTATTTCCCACAGTATAAAATTAAAAATCTTTCATTTCCCCTTCACCATGATTCCAGTTGCTTTTCTAATCTCACTTTTTTCTTTACAACCTACTCTTCAGCTAAAAGCAACTTCCTGTGATTCTCCACTGATATTCTTCTATCTCCTGTCCATCACTCTCTACCACGGACACACTATATCTCTGCTCTTGTCCTCCAGAGCTGATGGCTCTTCTTGACCTTCTCTCCCATAAACATATGGAAATAGCAATGAACCTGCTTTCTAACCTGTGCTCTCAACTACCTGTGTGAAACTGGACTATTTACATATTCATTCCTGGCATGAACAACAAAGATAATATCTGTCTAGGGTTAATGAAGGGCTCAGAAGAGAATAGAAATGAAAGCACTTGCTAAATTGCTACGTGATTTAAAAGTGTAGGGAAATAAATTCACAAATGAACTTCATAGTGAATACAGGAAGTTTATGAAATATCTGCTTATTAAATGGTTCAAGCACCATTTTAGATACATTTCAAATTAAGTCTTTTAGAGTACATTTGCTTATGTCAGTTCTAAGGGTAACTGTGAAATACAAATTAGACTCTTGAAATAAAATGAATATGGAAGGTGGGGATGTTATAATGTTAAAAGAGCATTTAGTACATCTACACAAGTTTACTTGGTACATGGTACAGTCTTCCAGGATACTACTAGGCAATAAAGATACCTAGGCCTAAGAGTTAGTTAGAAATCTCTTCTTCCCTTAGAAGCATAACAGTGTGCTAGGCACAAGAGGGATGTATCGTAGATGAGTTACTGGGAGTGTAAGGATTCATAGTGAATGATGACTGAAAGAATAAGCAGGAGCTTGTCATGGCAGACTGGAGAGAGAAGAACATTCTTGGCAGAAAAAAAGTATGTGCAAATGTAAAAGATGCAAATGAAAACAAGAAAATGGGATAAAATAAAGTGTTTAAATGATTCATGTTTACTCTTTTTCAAACCAGAGAAATAAAAATTAGCCATGTTTTATCACAGAATTTGATTTCTCTAACTACAAGTCAATTTATATTCAAATTATTTATACCTCTGTCCTGCTGTGAAAACTTTTAAAATAAATAGACTAACTGCAAGTCAAATCTTTACCATACGTGAATAACATATCACCTTGTTTAATTTGTAAATGGCATTAAAAAATTGCAGTGTCAAAGGAAATGAAGAGTTAACGATAAGATTTCTAAATCAGAATCATCAGGATATGGACACAGGAAGACAGTGGACCTGCTAAGAATATGTCTGAGGTCTCTGGAGCTGATGCTGGTAGAAGAGAAAATATGGGAAAAAAATACAAGTAATTCTGATATTGGTGGTGGACAAAGCTTGGAGAAGAGAATGACTTTCCTTTTGGACACATTCATACAAAATCGTGGAAGATGCTGGAATTGTACCCTCAAATTCAGACAAAAATGTGGGTAATATATCTGGAAGCCATTTACCTTTTACAATACAATACAATACAATACAATACAATACAATACAATACAACAAACAAACATTCAGCACTATGGGCCAGATGCTGAGAAAGGCTCTGAAATTTATTTGGCTATGACTTTATCCATCCTTCCCTCCTTGGTGTTTCTGGTGCCCAGGAAGTTTGTATGACTGAATCAAGATACAAAGGCCAAGAAAGAAGTCTGATCAGACAGGAGCTCTCTCTACTTCATTTTCCACAATCAAGGCACAACAGTGAAACTTCAGGTAACTAAGGATACAAAGATCTGTAAAGTAGAAACAAGCAAATAAACCAGAGCAGGTCACACAAAAGAAAGAAAGAAGGCAGCCGCTGGATATTTCAGTATCACACTGAATTCCCAAAAGGCCGGAAAAACTGCTTTCCAAATTCTGAAGAGAAATGATTTCTAATGAAGAAATGGTTATATAGGATAAGGACATAAAGTTGAATTTTTTGATATGCAAATGACTATACACACTTCCTTGGAAAGAGACTAAAAGATCCGCTTTTGCAGGAAAAGGGGAGAAAAATAAGAAAGAGAAAAATATGGGATCCAGGAAAGGGAAGGGGACAAAAGCAAAAGGGAAAATAGAATTCCTAGGACTCAGGACCAGAGCAGCCAGTTGGGATTGCATTCAAGGAAACAAGCTGAAGAAGAGAACAGTGGCCCAGGAATTGACAGCAAAGCTGTTGTCAGATCATTTACAAAATGACTGCTGATGTTTTCAGATTAGATTTTAGCAAAAGTAGTAACAGATTTGCAAAAGTCCTAAATGAAAAAAATATTGAGGCATGACCAAGTCCACCAAAGTAGGCAAAAATGAAGCAACAAGTGAGGTTTTATTTTCAGCTTGGGTGCAGACTAGTCAAGGGCAACAAAGCCACTGACTGCGAGGGCTGGGGGATGGGGAAACTTTATGGGAGAGTTTGGGGAAGGGAGGGGGAGTGCCAGGAGGAAATTTTTGTCTTGGAGTGGAGGAAGTCTTTTGTTCTGGGGCGAAGGAAGTCTGGTGGTCTCCAGGGGTGACTGGACCCATAGGTGTTGCTGCTTGGGGTGGGCTGCTTATCTCGAACCCGGGCCTTGGCTTCCTGTTATGCTTTGAGCATTACAGGATGTGTAAATGTGTTGCCTGGGAAGTTTCTTTGCTTCTTCCTGGGTAGGGGTCTGACAATATGTATGAACACCTAAAAGACCAGTGCCTAATATGAAATGCTGTGGTCTGAATGGTGGTGAACCGCCAAGATTAATAAATGGGCACTTAATCTCCAGTGTGATAGTACTAAGGATGGAGCCTTTATGAAGTGTTTCGGTTATGAGAGTTGAGGGCTCATGAATGTGATTAGCACTCTTATAAAAGGGGTGCCAGGGAGCTTCAATCCTCCCAGCAAGAAAGGGCCATCCCATCTGGTAAAAGAGTGAGTTCTTTCCACACATGGAATTTGCTGATGTCCTGATCTTGGTCAGCCCACCTTCCAGAACCACAAGCCAATACATTTTTGTTGTTTATGAATTACTCAGAATATGGTACTTTTGTTATAACAGCAAAAACATACTACAGGAAATATGCAGGAAACGAAGACTGTTTACCTTGTAGCAATACCCTATGTGGTCAGTTGTGATCTAACTCCAATGAAAGGATAGAGAAGCAAGATGAAAACAAATGGGGAGAGGGCATAGGGAATTAAGTCCTCAACTGCCTACCAATGTCTAAAATGAGACAGTGATATATGTGATCTAGAACTAGGAAACAGGCATATACCAGAAGAAATGACTAAGAATAAAAACTTGATTTCCTCAGAAAGTGGGAGAAGCTGAGGAGTAAAGCTCTGAGCCTAATATACTTAATTTAGAAACCTGAAGGTATTGTATTAACAAATACAATTTTGTTGTCATTTAATTCTTGAAAAGGAAAACGGAAGTCTGAGGACAAGAAAGAGAGGATGAAGGAAGAGATGGATTCTGGAACTAAGACCATACCTCTGGGAAAGGGAAGAAGAAAGGTAACAAATGGTACAAAACAACGTGATGAACCTCAAGATGTGTATCACTTGGTGGAGGACAGTACCTAGTATGAAGCAGAAGGAAGAGGGACACTGAGTCCAGTTGGCTTCCTGGACACTGAAGCCTTAAAGAACAGCTTTGAGAGTACCAGTGGTGCCACGAGAGGGAAGGCCCTGCCAGCATGGCACAACAGCTGAAGGAGGCAGGGTTTCCGGAGGAACAGAAACATGTGGGAGGGCTCAGGAGCAGAAGAGACAGGAGGGTACCGAAGGGGTAAAACTGAAAAAGCAGGCTGAAGTCAATTCACCAAGAGCTGAATATGCATACTATGGAGTTTGGATTTCATCCTTACAGGATCTACTAATTAACTCATATAAAGATATGGCTAGGGCCAGGGATTTGGCTAAATGGTGCCGCCAGCCTGCCGCGCAAGTGCAAGGTCCCAAATTCAATCCCTGCCTGGTACCAAAAAAGAAAAAAAAAAAATACGGCCAGATTTCTGTTTTAGTAATATCACTAAGAATACAGAGGACTGAAGGTAAAGCAAATAAGCAGAGGCATGTTTAGTGATTTATTTCTAGGCAAAATGTAATTACAGGTCCAAGTAAGGAAATGAAGTGGTGACAATGGAAAAAAGAATAGAAATCTTTGTCTACATTTATGTGAATATTATGAAGAAATAAAGTTGAGATTGATTTTCAGGTATCTAGTTTGGCCATCTGAATGTATGTTTCTAACATTCACCAAGTACAGAATCAGCTTTGGTGGCACAATGGACTGAGCATAGAGGTATTCAACTTGGGGTGTGTTGAAATCTTATGATCTCTCCCACTGCAGGTGATTCCTGTTGTCTAGATGTCTAATGAATTACAGGTTTAAAACTTTGGGGAGAGGGCGGGGGATGTAGCTCAGTGGCAACGCGCCTGCTCGGCAAGCTCAAGGTCCTGAGTTGGATTCCAGTTATGAGGGGGGAAAAAATAAGGAAAAAAACTTGGGGGAGGGCAATAGGTTATTTATTCTACTAGATTTATCTCAGAAGCATGTAAATTACACCAGAAACTAAGGAAAAGTCTAAAAGCATGTCAAATGTTAAAAAAAAGCCCCTGCTGCCCCCATTAAGGTGGGAATTGAACCCAGAACCTTCAGGCTGAGCTACATTCTTAGTCTTTTCATTTGGAGACAGAGTCTGCCTAAGTCACCTGGGCTGAGCTGGAACTTGTGATACTCCTGGGTCTGCCTCCTCAGCAGCTGGGATTACAGGCATGCACCACCACACACAGCCAAGAAAACGAGCTTTAAATTCAAAAAACTTAGATTTGAATACTGGCTTTAGTCAAATTACTTAAACTTGATAGCCCTTGTTTTTTCCTCCTTTTACTTTACAATGAGAAGAATGGTACCTACCCAAAAGTTATTAGGAGGATGAAAGAAGATAAACCGTATACAATTCCCAGCAGAGAGGCTAGCACACAGCAAAAGCTTAATAGTTAGCTTTTGTTGTGGTATTAAGAATATTATAGGGCCAGGGATTTAGCTCAGTGGTTTCGCCGCCCGCTGCGCAAGCGCAAGGACCTGAGTTCGATCCCCGGTACCAAAAAAAAAAAAAAAAAGAATATTATGGTAGACCATGAGCTATCTTAGGGTGAGTGTGCAGAAAAGAGAGCAGAGATAAGTCGCAAGGCAAACATATAAATGGAGTTTTTAGGGAGCAATGATTATTCTCAACCTGTGACCATCTTCCATTGTTTATTTTGGATGTGCTTTCTTAGGGCTTGCTCTTTCCGTTGTCTCCTGACCCAGGATAAGTCTGACCACATATAACATAACTTTATTAGAATTGATATAAAGATTAGAATCTGAAATTTGAAGTGAGAATAGGGAAAGAAGATTCAGCTTCCTTGAATTTATTAAATCACAATTTAACCCAACCCTTCAAAAAAAAATGAGACTACTGCCTTAACATAGTTTCATGAATTACTATTCTCTGCTGCTGGTGACAAAGCTTTTCAGAAACAGATTACATGGCTTTTCTTGCTAACCCAGTTCAGTCTTTAGCCATCTAGAACAAAGCTCAAAATACTATTTAAACCAGACAGCAAAAAGACAGGAACAACTGAAAGTCTTTGAACTTGTCTTAATCCAGATGCGAAACTGAAAATTTACTTGAGTCAGGGGAGTTAGAAAGTCAATTTAAATAATAAAATGATAATCAGAACAGTTCTCTTTTGCACTGTAATTAAATAACAGGCTCGATCATAAGAAGTGCAATTTCAAGGGCCAGGGATTTAGCTCAGTGGCACTGCACGTGCCTTGCAAGCACAAGGTCCTGAGTTCAATCCCTGGTACCAAGAAGTGTAAGTTCATGGGGAAACCCACAATAGTTTATATTTCCATTTTCTCTCACTTATTCATATTTGTACCACTCGAAGTTCTGATTATAAATAAACAAATAATTTACAAAGAAGACCCCCCCAAAATTAGAGAATTTTAGAGCAGATAGTCAAATTCCTTATTCTTACCAGATATGTGCCTCTTAAAAATTATCTTTATCTCGGTGTCTCTCCCCAAATCTATCAGATAGATCCAATAGTATTTATCTTAAAAGGATGTTTGAGGATTAATATATGTAAAGCACTCATGGACTCTAACATGGTCAGGCCTAATAAACATTAGCTATTATTTAATATCATGATGACTATCATTCAATTGTATGTCACATTCTTGATTGCTCCATGTAAGGCATCCATTCCTTACTGTCCTTCCTTGTTTAGTTCAACTAATGAGCTGGAGAAGCTACAAATGTACTACCCGAGGCTCCATTTCAGCAAAGCTCAGGTGGTCATGTGATGTAATACTGTTCAGAAAAGCCTAAGTGGGCAACTTCTAGGTTTCAGGAATAAAATGTTGGTAATCATTCTTCATTTTTCATCTTAAATATGGACTGGGATTATGGCAGCTATGACTGTTAACATAGGTTGCTGCTCTCTTCTTCCTGGCTTTAATATGCTTGAATTGATGGCAGTCAAAACTGAGATAGCAGGGCCAGTCTTTTAGTTACTCTAGGTAATGCATAAGGCTGTATTTTCCAGTTTAAGGGAAAAATATTTTAGAGGTATATCACATATAAAAATCACAGCTATATGATTTATTACATTGTATTTCTATTTGAATTTAAATAATTTCATGTTTTATATCATACATTTATAAGGATGATATTTATAAAACAAAGAATTGTTTTTATATGATTGCTCCAGCCTTAACAAAAAACAAAACAAAACAAAATGTGTTTTGAGTTGTTACAGATAAACCATTATTCAACTGTATATAAGCAACCAGGAAAAAATGGTAATATAAATATACTGTAGCAAATTATATGGTTTTGCTATTAATTTTAATTTCAACATTTCTTATGATTTAGATTCTGTAGTAAAAAAGTGATTTTAGCATTATATTTAGTTTAATTCACATATTTAAATTGCCTTTCAGATTTAAAAAAATAAAGTTTTTTAAAAAACTCATGTAAACAAGTGACAAATTCTTGGAAAAGAAGTTGATCAAGTAAAAAGGGGATAACCATTTTTAGAATATAAACATATGAAAGCACAAGCTTTAAAATCAACCATATAATTAATGGATGAATTACAGCACAAAGTTTGGTTGTATTAAGTAGACATACCATATTAAAAAAAAAAACAAATTTGAATATGATAGGGCAGCATTTCCCACAATAAGAGTCACAGAACTCAAGGCCCATAAGAAGCTATGTGTTTGTGTGTACCTCCTGGGGGTGGAGGTACGACCCAGTGGTACTGTGATCAAATAAGTTTGTACAACAATATGTAACATACACTGCTCTCCGAGATTCATATCAAATAAACAAAAAAAGTTAATTCATGATAAACATGGCCTTTCAAATCAGTACGGGATAAAAAATGTTCAATAACTACTATGGTGACAACAGTCAAATTCACCTTACTAATGACATCAAAATGAATTCCAAGTGGATAAAACATTTGAAAATTAAAAGATTAAATTGTAAAAGTAGAGCAGACAATATGGAAACATCTGTATTCATTAGTTCTGACATGGGAAGATCTTCCTAAAAAAAAAACCCCTAAAATGCAATACTCATATAAACATTTAAAAATCAAAAGAAATAACAAAGTCTACATAAGAACTAAATAAAAGATAAACTAAAAAATGTTTGAAACACAGGTGAAGAATAGGACTGATTTCCCTAAAATTTAAAAAAAAAACAAACCTATGCCTCAGTAAAAAAAGTACAAAAGGCCAACAAATGAGCAAATGATATATTTGAGGACCCATCTGTCTGCTACAATCTCAATGTTCATATATTCTCCAAGTTCATAGGTGAAATCCTAATCCTCAAGGTGATGGTATAAGGAGAGGTGATTAGATAACAAGGACAGGTCCCTCAGGAATGGGACTAATGCATTTCCAAAAGGGACCCTAGAGAACCACTACTGTCTCTTCTTATCATGTGAGGACCCAGGTAGAGGGCTCCTTCTGTGAACCAGGTCAGAGACCCTCTGCAAACAATGAATTGGCAGGTCCCTTGATCTTATACAACCAACTCTCCAGAACTGTGAGAAATAATGTTCTGTTCTTTTTAAGTTACCCACTTTATGGTATTTTTTTTATAGCAGCATGAATGGAAGATTTATACAAAGGATATAAATCTCAACCTCATTCATAATTAAAGCTATTTCAAATAAATCAAAGGAAGATTTTTATCTACCAGTGTGGCAGCAATTAAAAATTAGAATGAATCAACACAGCTCCAAGCCCAGAGGAGACCTCCAGATTGGTGTGCCACGGCTCCCAGGCAGGAAGTGGCTTCCAGGTAGGCATGCTGCAGCTCTCAGCATAGAGGAAGCTTCCAAGTAGGCGTGCCACAGAGCCCAGAGGAGGTAAGCCTCAACACACCCACCCTACCTCCCCAGCCCAGCATCAAAACAAGAAGACAGGTAAAGAAGCCACAGAACCAGACTTCAGATCACCTACAGCAACCCCAAAGGGGAATGAGATGGAACAATCTGATACTCAACCACCTGGACTCCCTGAACTACCAATGAAAGAGGATCTAGAAAAAATGAACTCAGAAATAATTTTTCACATAACAGCAAAGATTGTGCCAATAGTGCAAGACATGATTAATAAATCTAGACAGGATAAAGAGAAAAAAATAGAGGAGTTGAGGAACATGATGGAATGCCAACATAGGAAACAAATTGAATCCATAAAACAGATGCAAATAGATTTCCAGGAGATTAAAAACTCCACTGAAAGTCTATGCAGCAGAATGAGTCAATGTGAAGACAGAATTTCAGATATAGAAGATAAGACTGCAATTACTGACCAGGAAAAGAAAAAATTCTTTAAAACTGTAAGGGACCACAAGAAATCAATCCAGCAGCTGCTAGATGATGCAAAGAAAAATAACATAAGACTGATTGGAGGCAATGAAGGAAAAGGAGAGAGTGCAGATGACAAAAAAACTGTTTAGAGAAGTGATAGCAGAAAACTTCCCAAGGAGGGGAAAATAATTTGACATACAGATAAGCGGGGCATATAGGACTCCAACTAGCCTTGATCAAAAAAAAAATCTACACATAGGTATATAATTGTTAAGATTCCAGAAACCCAACAGAAGAACAAAATTCTACAAGTAGTTAGAGAAAAGAAACAAATCACATACAAAGGAAAGCCCATCAGGATCACAGCAGACTTCTCAGTGCAAACCCTCAAAGTAAGAAGAGTTTGGAGTGATGT
>NW_004624748.1:21073089-21250425 GCF_000247695.1 Heterocephalus glaber
GTTTCCTATGTTGGGATTCCATCATGTTCCTCAGATCCTCTATTTTTTTATCTGTGTCCTCTCTAGATTTATTAACCATGTCTTGCACCATGAGCACAATCTTTGCTGTTATCTGAGTAATTATTTCTGATTTCATTTTTCCCATATCCTCTTTTGTTCCCAGTTCAGAGAGTCCAGGTGGATGAGTATCTGAATGTTTCATCTCGTTTCCCTTTGGGGGTGCTGTAGGTGATCCAGAAGTCTGTTTTTGAGGCTTGTTTACGTGTCTTCTCATTTCCATGCATGTGGGGGGGGTGCTTCTGGTGCCTGTGCGGCTCACCTTCTCTGTCCTAGGAACACGGGATGGCGGTGGGCGAGCTTCCTTCTGGATTAGGGACCCAGAGCTGGGACCAGGTCCTGCCTCTTGTTATCTATACCAAGTACCTAGGTAAACATCCAGATTTCAGCTGTATTGACTTACAACCAACTTGAGTTACAACCAGCCCTCAGGAACAGAGTTTGTAAGTCAAGTCCACTGTATATAGAGAAGGATCTCTGCATCTCTGTATCTTTAAACACTGAATTCCCAGTCACTCTTATTACAGAAATACAGTAGTCACTAGGATTCTTAATTAAAAATGTATCATTTACTGAGAAGCTACAAATCTTTCGGGCAGCTCCAGTGATGCAAGACATGTTGACACTAATCCAGATCACTATTTAATCTACTATGAACTTTCTTGAAATATTTTGGAATATTTCTAAAATGCTGCTTAGGAATAATTTTCCTTCCCAATTGTCTTAAATAAATGTTCCTTGAAGAAACTGTTTTCCCCTGGAAAATTATTTGTATCAATTTATGAGTGCCTCAGTCTTAAAGACAGTACATATTGTGCAGGTCACCAAGAAACAAAACAGTTGCTTTTCAGTTCACTCTGTCTGTGGGGTTCAGTTATTTCTACACAGCTCCCACCTTTTTGTGTGCACCACCAAATACTGCCTTTTAAATTTGCCTGAATAACTGCACAAAGGAGAATGAATTAAAGTTTTAGATTAAGAACCTACAAAAGAAGAGCAAGAGCTAAGAGTCTTCAGGACAAAGGAAATAATAAGAAAGAAATGTAACTTCATGGTGCTCTGGGTTATTTATTAATTTTACATTTCTTCATCTTAATTCAGCATGAGACAGTAAATAGGCTGACATCACAATAAAAAACTGAGACTAAATTTCACAAAGAATTTTCTGAAAAGAAATGATCAACATAGGACCAGAATGCTAAAAAATATGGCACCCATTCTATCTCTCAAATTTAAGATGTTCTCTTTTATCTCATGGAAATTAAGTGTAATATCTTTGAATTGGGTAGCTTGCTGTGGTTTCACAATTAGAAATTGATTAGTCACAAATTGAACAATTTTCTGTTGCTCAATGTATCTCTTATCTGAGCTTGTGCTCACTATCTTCACCCTCTTGTCAGCCATGTTATGACCACATTTGCACATATTAGCACTTCCGACAGGTGGTAAGTACATCAAGAAAAGAAGTTCAAATTAGATTAATTTGCTACTTCATTAACAGATATTGTAAAAGGTCCAAAGAGGAGACTGAAAGTAGCTAAAATTGGGGGAGGAGTTATCTGTGACTAAATTATCTATGTCCTCTACTCTTGCGGATAACTGAGAGTCAGCTGTGCACACATCTGCAGGTGTTTATAAACATTTACCATCTGCGAGAAGCTTATGGGTTGTAAATGGTGGGCTAATTAGTGAAATGCTAGTCATTTCGAATGACAGTTGTTATGGATAAAGATTTTATCCAGGTTAAATTGATCTTAGAACCTTACTGATCACTAGAGGCCACTCTAACTTTCTTGACAAGACTAAGTAGTTACACTACACTGAACATGTCACACATTAAATATGCATTATAACTAGATCAGGCTGCTAGTTTATGCATGTCAATGAGCTCTGTTCTTAATAGACTGAAGTGCATATTGAGTATGTCAGAGAAAATGAGAAGTTGTCAATTTGTACAAAGGTCAACTAGTTCTGTAATATATGACATTTTCATTTCTGTTCTACATACATACTATGCATCTTCCATTCAGAAAATTCAGACTATGTAGTAATTAGTAATTGGCATTAGAGATGATTCATTAATTAAAAAGTGTACACACACACACACACACACACACTCCTGCATACATATGTATTTCTCTAAGTTCTCCACAACTACAATTTTTTTTTAAATGTTTCTTTTACTGGTCATAGTTGTGAGAGTGTATGGAAAAGTGAAGCCTAAGATAGCTACACTTTGGTTCAGGCTATGAGAAGGTGCTTTTTGGTGGACATGAAGTCCAAGTCAGCAAGATTTCAGTACAGGTGCACCTCGTCCGCCTCAGTGTAAATAACTGATACAACCAGAGTCGTTCCCAGCATTTGGCCACTATTGTGCAGAACCCTATATATAGCTGGACTGAAACAAGTGCCAGCAGGCTAGGGGACTGAGTACTACTGCGAGGCTGTGGGTCTAAGTGGCTGAGGACAGAGAAAGTGCAGTGGCTGAGCTGAGTAGCTGAGAAGAAAGGCATGCTCAGATATTTCCACCACTTTCTCTTAAGGGTGGCTTGAATCACAAATGAACCTCCTGAGTCTTCACTGGTGACAAGACAGAGGAAAATGTTGTAAACAGGCAACATTAAAATAAAATTGGTACTACAATTACATGGAAATTAAAAACATACTGTCCGTGAAGAGAGATTCCTATTGCCCCCTAGTGAAAAATGTCTTATAATAGAGCTTGTGAGAAGGCAGTGTACAGAATGAGTGAAGGGCTAAGCAAACTTTGACTGCTGGGGCTCTGATAAAGCAAGCTTTTATTTAAAAATTAATTCACAGAATACAGATGCAATGTTTCAGTTTGCATGGACTCTTACTTTGTAGAGGAGGAGAATGAAGCTCTTGAGAAGCTCACTGAAACACTATTCCTTGGTTAATGGTAGAGCTGGGCTGGAATATCACCCGAGCCCTAAGCTGGAGCACTCAATATTATACAACAGTGCTTGTATTCAGGGAGAACAGCCCTGCCCTCAAAACTGAGAACTTGAGCAAAGGGGGAAGAAAAGAAAAAGAAAACCTACCCTATATAAGTTTCACTCCTTTCCACACTTTCTGTCCCACATCCCCATTTATTCTCCTTAGAACTTGTGAACTCCATATATTCATCCTAAATGTCCCCTGCTAGAACAGAAGGCCACCAGGGCAGAGTGTGTGCTGCTGTACCTCCAGTGCAACACAATACTCACTAAATATATGGGAAGAAAAGTTTTGATGGAATTTTTTTCAACATTAAAGAAATAATTGTAATAATGAAAGAGGTATTCTGATACCTATTTTTGTAATTTTCCCCCAAATTGAATAATTATAAGAGCAAATCATACAGGAGCCCTAGGAATGAGTATCTTTCAGATTGCTTGGTAAGGTATAATTAGTACTTAAGGACAAAAAAGATTCCTAGCTACTAACTACATCAATATCATATATGTATGTGAAATAAACTTGAATACATGTGAATACAAACTTCAATAATGAGGCTCCCAAAGCCTAGGAACCGAGTATCCTGGCTAAGCTCCAACTGAAGGAGAAAGGACAACTGACATGTCTTGTTTGATGGGGAAAATGAGACACGTTCTCTCCTTAATCCTACCTGAACCTCAAGCCTCACTGGGGTTCACCAGGAACTATCTCCAGGTTATCCTCATAAGATTACAAATATAACTTGTTTTCAGAGAGTCTTTATTAATGTAGGTGCAAAAAAAAAATGGCTGAGTTGTCTTTGCTAACATGGGAGTCTGTTTTTATTTTTCTCGATGAAAGAAACTAACAGTTATTATGCAGTTGATGTGTTTCATATCTACGCCAGGTACAATCAGGTAAATTCATGTCTTAGATTAAAAAGAATTTAAAATTAGAGATATAAAATCAAGGTATCCTAAATGTAATACAAGCATCATCCATCCACTCATCTCCTTGTGTTCACAAATCTAGTCCACTATAAAGTCCTGTTGATTCTATCTCTATGTTATCTTTTATATACATCTCATCTCCTTCCTCTTACTATTTCCCAGTTCAGGTTTTCTTCATTTAACTCTTGAAAAACTGCAGGAGTCTCTTAATTGGTTTCACTCCTTGCAGCTCCCCAAATCCTCTATTCCAGGGGTGGCGAGCCTAAGGCATGCATGCTGCAATAGGTTGTTTGTTTCACTGAAAGCTGTAAAAAGGTTCCATGTGCATTTTTACTACTGAGCCAACTCTTCTAAAGCAAACCATGACACTCCCCTGTGCTTAATGCCCTTGAAATGTGCCTATAAGATGAGGCAAGAGTGCAAACATAGAAGACACTCCTGACTTCCAATTTAGCCTCATCTCTTCCCATAGCTGACTGAAAGATCATGCTAGGTCTGATACATCACTTGTTGTTGGTCCAAATATAAATTTTATGCTTCTATGTTTCAGTTTACTCAGTCCATTGGATCCCCAAGCTTAGAGACTGTGGCCCTTCATTTCACTCTGTGTTCATTTGATATCCACCAAATTCAAAAGATTGCAGATTGCAAGAGACCAACAGAGGTATTTACTTCTGTAGTTTTGCTCAGATGTTACCCCACCCCACTGCCAATTTGGAAACCAAAAGGACCATTCTTAGTTTAAGAACTACTCACATAGTAGAGAATGCATACCACATTTTATAGTTTTAATTGGAAAAGATGGTCCCAATCGTCAGGAGAGAGAGCAGAAATGAGATTATACAGTGTGGAAAAACTGTACATTCATTCCAGGAGGAAATGGACATATAATGTAAAACATCTTATGCAGTCATGGGGTCTGGAATCTAAGAGTGGATCCATCTTGTGTCCAACATGTAGAACTGCTGAGTGGCAGGGCTACTGATATCTAGGCACAAGAATGTTACACAGGCAGCCGAGTGCTGCTGTTGGACCACAGTGACTTCTTATGGGCCCTGGCTGGGAAGAAAGAAAAAGTTCATGAAGTGCAAGTTCAAGTGAATATTTATGAGAAACACAAATGTCAGGGAGCAGACCTAAGCGAAGCCCAACAGATCTCCTGGGTTACCATCAAGGGTGAATCAGTCATCATCCTTACAGAAAGCAGTCAGGAGAAATTATGTCAAAGTGGGGATGCTGCTTCATATCTAGACAGAAGTGAATCAGGAAAAGTACATATGCTTAGAAGAGTGCCAAACCAGCTTTCAAACTTGGGAACTATCTAAGGAGAAGGAAAGCAAAAACACAGTGAGGAAGAAAATTTCAAACATGAAAAACTAAACTGTACAATGGATCTACTAAAGAGAGAGAGAGAGAGAATCGATTTAGATTGTTTACCATTAGGCAGGCTGGTGGCTCAATTTGGAACTGCATTTATAGGAATAGTTAGCACACCTGAATTTGTGTCATGACTATAAAATTCCTATTTGTTACCCTAGGGCGCACAAAACAAACTTGACATACATCTTGTCCTAAGAGTGAGACAATTTGCTTTGAGTATACATAAATAGCACATGTAAAATTGAGAAATTTTTGTCTCACCAACATGAATTCCATAAATATTTTAAAAATGCGTATTGAACACTTGCTATGGAAAGATACTATAGTAATTAGAATAGCGTACTTTAAAAGGTTATTTTTAAAACATGGTTAATTTTGTATAAAAGTCTATTTTTACAGTATTTATTAATGGAGAAACATTATGTTTGATCTTCATATATAAAGTCATCTTTTTATACTCAAATCAGAACATTAACTGAAGTATCATTTAAAATAAACTATTATAAATGTTTTGTGGCATTTAAAAAATTTTTTCTTCCTTTTATAAAAGATTAACATGATCTAATTAATGAAATGGGATACATCTTTACAGTGGACCCTTGACTTATGAACCCAATTCGTTCCTGAGGGCTGGTTCTAACTCAGGTTTGTCAATTGAAGGCTCAGGCTCCTCTACACAACCTTCAAAGTCTCAGTGTCCTTAGAGAGACATTGACCCAGGATTTCTCAATTAACCCCACATAGGAAAGGATATTTTAATGTTCTTTCCAGAACTCTTTAAGGGTTAAATCTGTATCTGAGACCATCTGGAAGCACAAGTGGCCAACATTCGGGTCATAAGTCAAGACTTTGTTTGTAAGTTAAAACTAAAATTCTGGTTATAAGCCAGTTATAACTCGAGGGTCCACTGTACTTTCAAAAGGCCTCTGATAAGTTTCTAGGTGGAATACACAAAGTTCATAAAATTTCTGATTTCTGTTTCAGAGTCAACTGACCCCATATAAGAGCACACTGAAAGCATGGAAGTGTGCATACATTCTCACACATACTCCCCAGACAGATACCTCTCTTAGCGAGGTTACAATAGTCAGATGGAGACATTTTTAGTATCTCTAGGAGTTCCTCAAACTATAAAAATAGTAGACACTGTTAGAAATTATTTCCCCCTTCTCTTTTTAGCTTTCCCTTTTTAGAAATGATGAATTACAACTGATCTGTTGTTTTATCTCTATTATATCAAACTGCAATTCTTCAGGAATAGGATAATGCCAAATATAAAATGAGATTTTCTCTAAGGGGCAAGGAATGATTTGAAAGCTACATTCCTCCCAAGCTTTCCCCACCAAATGAGTGTAACAGTTCTGAACAAAGCTTGGAACCAGGTGGACTCATTGAATATTTTCCAGATAGAGAAGAAACAGTTTTTAAACTCTCCATAATGCCTCCAAATATAGCAATAGGAATTGTATGCTCATATCAGCAGATACCTTGATTTAGGAAACAGTAATTCCTCAGATTGCAGTGCTGTATACCTAATCAACCAAAACATAGCATGACCCAGTTCCATAGTTCCTTAGACGAAGTTCCTGTAGCATTTCATGGAAAAGGTTTAAGAGGTTTCAGTTCATGTGGAGGGAGAGCAGAAAGTTTTCTCAAAAGGATGAAAAAAAGGTACTTCCAATTATTATGAATGACATTTTCATCTACCAAAGCTGAAAACAGAATGCAATCAATAGAGTTAGAGCAAAATGATAAAATAATCTGTTAAAATATTTAGTAGACTTATTTAATATTTATCTTATAAAAAATTCCATGCATTCAAGAAATAATGAGTGACTATCAAAAGGCGCTGTGCTTTTTCTTGAGAGAGGCAAAGAGCATTGCTGATCCATAACAAACATTAAAATAAATAATAGAGGACAAAGGTAAAAAAAACATTACTTTTACTCACATGTGGATCCAGCAGAAAGCACAATCAAATTAGCACTGAAAATATCCACTGGAAATCAGAGATCATAATTGCAATTCAGCACTAAAGGGATCAATACTTCTAAAATATATCTGAAAGGTAGGAGAAACACTTCCTTTTTCTTAGTTTTCGGCCTTTGAATCAAAATAATCCCTTCTGTTCCCCAAGCAAACAATCTTCCTGACTTTCAAACACTTCAAGGCGATTTTGCTGTTTAGTTACAAAGAGGAACTGTCACATATTTAGAATTTTCGAAGTAATTGCCAGTCAGAGAACAAGAGTTGCAATGACTTTGGGAGGAAAGTATGCTGCTTCCTCTAGCAGTGATCCTTCACACAACACTCTTGAAAGTTAGTGACAGAACCTCTGACTCAGCATTCATTTGACAAAAATGTTTCTAGTTTGCAAGAGCTACCGCCTGAAGAGCACTAATAGCTTAAAAATAAGCAGTCAAAGGATTATATTGAACTAAAATTAACTGTCACTTACACTCATTAATGATAATTATTATTGGAAGTTGTATAGTGACAACTCATTCTTGGCAGGCAATGGTTTCCCTCAAACCTGCTTGTCCCCAAACAGTCATGTATTTTCTGTTACTACACTAGTCTATCACATTCTTCCTGCCTTGAGGCATTCTAGCCGGTGCTAAGGCTGCCCTCAATGTAACTCTGTTAATATTATGTTGCTTCTAATTTTCTCAAAGAACACTGGATATCTAAGGAAGGAAGCCATTCAGAATATAATATTTTAAAATCCTATTATAAAATAATGTCTAATTTCATCTAAACATTAATGCCTATTTATACCATTTACAACTAACATATAAATATTCAATTTCTTTGCTTAATAGTCTCAGTCTGCTCTAGGGTATATTTATTCATCATCAAAAGCCACATACTACTGAGTTCTTTTTTTCTCTTCAAGATAATGATTTTCGACTTTGAGCAAATTCCATGACCAATTGCAGCTCCTAGTGAATAGATTTCCTTCAGCCTTAAGGACTGAATGTCAGAATGACCAAAAATAGGGAGAGAAGAGAGAGAATCTATTAATAAAAAAATAAAACCTGCCTCTACCAATGACCTTTTGACACATTGATATTTTCATCTCAAAAGATATACAAACAATAGTTGAGAAATACTGTGGACTATAAGCTGGACTAAAAGGATAAAAGCACAATGCTGTGCTAGATTGGTTACTGAAACACACAGCGGTCCAGATTCTTGTGAGTATTACAAAAGTTCAACTGCACAATTTTTCATTTCAAATTAAGGGAACTTAAAAATCTGATCATGCTCTGCAGTCTTAAATATGCTTGAAGATTGTACTTTCCCTAGCATCGTTATTTGTCAGTATTTTTACTTATTACTAGCTTCTTATTTTTTTAACACAAACTGGCCATTCTGCAAATGTGTGCTTTTGGCTACAGGAAGACAAGAAACAAATTAACAATTAACAGAAAAGTTTTTTCACTCTATGACTGAAATTAAAGAACAGGGTCTACGGGTTGATCTATATCATGAATCAGTAAACTTTTTCTATAAAGGACCACACAGCAAATATTTTAAGGTTTGAGGGACATACAGTTTACATTATAACTACAACTCCATACTTGGAGTATAAAATAAGTGATAAACAATAAAGGGACAGATATGCCTATTTTATGAAAAATCTATTTACAAACACACATACAGGCTAGTTTGGCTCTAGGCCTGTGGTTTGATCTATATCTTAACTTCTCACATAAATAACAATATGCTAAACTGAACACAAAATATGAGAGATGTCTTTTGACCAGTTAAGTACTTATCAACTTTGGTAACCACTATGTGTATGTGCTGTGGTAGGTCATACAAAATAAACAATATTTGAAGCCATGTTCTTGAACCATCAGATTAAAATAAATGAAATGAACATAAGCAACTATTCCATACATAAGCTATATGGCAAGACTATAAAGGTTAAGAAGAAATGGATTATTTAATATCAAGTACAAATATTCAGGGAAGACATTTTAGAGAATACCAGAATTGAACTGAGTAATACTGGACCATTAAATCTGTGAATAATTAGGGGAAATGATTATGGGACAATAGCCACCAATCCACAGGAATGACTGTGCCCAAGGTGAAGTGGAAGGTATAATAGTGCAAAGCCACTGAGAGCACAAATTCAGCCAAGTGTGTTTGGGAATTCAGAATTTTTCAGACTGAGACAGTAGAGGAAGGTATAAAAGGTGTACATAT
The DNA here is from genome assembly GCF_000247695.1 of Heterocephalus glaber. The sequence goes on from NW_004624748.1 coordinate 21,082,632, forward strand.
GTTGGAAAACTGTAAGAGTGTGTAACTTGGGGCAGTAGTCCTCCAATTAAGATTATTTCTGCAGCATGAATATTCACACTTCATTGGGACCTTTTATCAGATCAGGTTTGACATTAGAGTCTGAGCACTAAAGTAATTTAAAAAAACATTTATTTTCAGAGCATTTTGGACTTCTAAATTACAAAAGGGGCTATGTACATATTCCCCCATTTAGCTGTTCTTAGGGCAAAAATAATCTTGAAATTTTGTCTGATTTGTTGTTATAGTTTTTTGAATGGCAACAATAAGCATGAGGCTTTAGCAATGGCGTAAAATTTACCTCTTGTTGAGCACGGTGGCATGTGATTATAATCCCAGTCCTTGGGAGGCTGAGACAGGAGGACTGCTGCAAGTTAGGGGCCAGTCTGAACTAGAATGAGCTTAAGACCTGCCTAAACTACATAGCAAGAACCTATCTTCAAAAACCTAAAACAAGTAAATATTTACTGCCTTTTCAACTTAAAAACATTTTTTTCTCTTGAGGAACTAGACATCTTTTTTAAAAGTGAGGAACTAGACATCTCTGAAGATACCATCAAGATTCAAAAGTCTATCCTCCTATGGACTAAAATAACTAGAAGTCTCTGAAGGACCCTATAGCTTAAGGTAAATGCAAAAACAGATTTACTTAAAGGTGTGCATTATTTAACATGAATGGGAAGATGTATAGTTATGTCTGAAAATAAGAAAATATTCATTTCCCATCTTTGAGATTAAAAATAATATAACTTTCCACTAAATACCAATAATTCCACTTAGGATCGGGAATCTGATGTGCAAGCACTCATTACGATAACAATTCACTGCTTTTGCCAGGCATGATGATACATGCCTATAATCCCAGTACTCAGGAGGCTGAAGCAGGAGGATTGCTGTGAGTTTGAGGCCAGCCTAGGCTATTATAGTGAGACTCTCAAAAACACAAAGAAACAAATAAAAACAATCTACCTTTTTAGAAAATGCACATAATGTTAAAAACTACTAACAACAATTAGCTAAGGAGTATTCAATGTTACATACAAGATGCTAGTGTGACTGAGCTCCAATAGATATACCTGATATTATCAAAGTTATAGAATTCTCCATATCGTGATAAGGTCCAAATAATTTACTAGAGCAATTTTTGCCCTAGAAAATAAAAGGGTAAATCTGTTTGATAAAATATGAATGATATTAATATAATTATATATAATTATTATTTGATAGAATTCTTAAAATGAATCCATAGTACACCATTAAGATTTAAATTATTTTATCCCAAGTAAAATTTAAAGTAACTGGTATTTAAACAACAAAAATTAAAATCTATTTTCTATTCAGCACATAGTCAATGTAATCTAGAACTCCTAAGAAGGGCAATGAAACAACCACTTTGAAATGAGCAGCATGACGGTGAACCACAAGATGTTTTAACAGGGGTTAACACAAATCACAAGGAAGGGGGAAGAGAAGAAGCAAGGAAAGGGCAGGAAAGAAGAGAGAACTGCTATTTCAAGCTATGTTGTGCTGAAGAAGTCTGGGAGCCTTCTCTCCCAATTTCTCTTTTGTGATTTTATTGGAAGGAGACAGGGGATGGGGTATGAGCCTGGTGAGGCTACAGAGAAGACACGCTCATGTTAATGGAGTTTTCTCAATTGTAGCTGAGTCACTCAAGTGAAAGAGATTCCCATGCATAAATGATAATCTATATTACTATATATAAAAACTTTCTACCAAACACCCCTCAATATTAGTCACAGAATAGAACTTCAGTCTCTTAATAATATCAAAAGGAAAAACTCAACAAATGGTGGAGCTGGTTCACAGGGTGGAGAACATGTGTCAGGCGTGTTCTCAAGTAAAGGACGCTGAGTATTTGTGTCTCTTTTTAAACCTAGGAGGCCACCAATTCTCTGGTTCCTTAACTTCTGTTGAGTCAAACACCCAAAGTACTGGAGACATTTTCATCCCCCTCTGAAAATGCTGAGCACAGGCAACTCTGTGAAGCCCAAAGCTGTGGAGACCATTGAAGAGTCCTTCCTTCCAGAGGAGAGTGGTGTTGCTGATGTTAGTCTCCAGTTCTTGGCATGGAGATAAATCTTTTGTCAATCAGAAGAATCAAAATGGAACTTGAACTGGAGTAGGAGAGCATTCCTAATTTTGGTAAACTAATAAAATTTGTAAACACAAAGGAAGACACCGGTTGGCATAAAACCACTGGTTATATTGCAAAAGGAATAGTGAATGGTTGTTTCTTTCACCTAACTTTCCCAGGGATGAAAACTCTCAACCTTCTTATACAGAAATAGGAGTGTGCATTACCAATGACTAATAATAATTTTAGCTCCGTTTTTCCTGCACAATGGTTAAAGCATCAGTGGTGAAGAAATAATAGCACAATCATTAAAAAGATGATCTTTCGACAGAAAACTTGAATATTGCTTTACTTCTTGCTAAGTCCATGATCATGTGCAAGTACCGTTTTTGATAAAAAGTCACACAGTTTGTTATACATATTACATATAATAATAAACGTATGCAGACAGAAAAAGAATAAATGTAATAATAGTTATTATTACTATTCTATAAAAGATAGAGAAATACTTCCAAACCAATGCAATTTAATTTGTTCTACCCTTTTACATAGAAAATTTATTAAAATCATTGCCTTATTTATATGCATCAATTGCCAATAACACTAGAAAACTGAAAGCACTTCGGCTCAAAAGTAGAATACGTGTAATTATGGAAAATAATACAAGTTGTATGATATCTGCAGAGAACAGGGTAATTGTCAAAGCCTTTATGAAAGCAAGTACACACATTAATTGCATATCTGTTGAGACTGGCAGAGCCATTCCTAAGTAGTATTTATGTAATATGCATTTCCTCTAAAATGGATGCCTAATTGCTTAGTTATTCTAAATTGCAGAATGGAAAACAAAGGAGCAGTTTTGGCCATGTGGGTAAACAACGGATTTCTAAAAGCTAATTATCTTTTTATTTAATAGACTGAAGTTGCACCAAATGAGACATTTAAGTCTAATAAATAATAGACAAATTGTAAGCTAAAGACTAAAATATAGGATCTGCTCATATACTTTTTATTGCTCCATTAAATAAGCTCTTATTTACTTCCCCCACAAAACATAATTCCACAACACTGAGTCCATTTGAAGGCCATTCTAATGTGCTATTTGAAAATTATATGAATCAACTTACGTACTCAGGAAGTCTTAAAGCACAATTTTTTAATTCTATTATTACCAAATGCCCTACTTGCTTCCATGAGTAAGAAACAGAAATGGAGTTTGGAAAGTTGTACATAATCACATAAATTCACCACTCTCATTCTTTCTTAAAAATGATTATGATTAAAGATAGTTACACATTTTAAATAGATAAATTGCATAACTAGTTCAATATTAGTACACAACCGTACTAGTTTCTCTATCTGATATTTAATATTTTAGCTATTTTCTAAGTTAAAGTAATTAGCTTAAACATCAACTTTAGAAAATTTATTCAAAATTTACAAAGTGAATAAAGACATTAAGAGAATATAATTTGCTTCTTTAATGTAACCCCAAATCATTCAACAGAAAAAAGCAGAACTGTATATGTGAATATTTAAGAGTGCTCCAGGCTCATCATTTTTAAAGAAAACAAAAATAAGAAAAATGACCTTTTAAGAGGGCAACATAAGATTCTGTGCTTTTTTAGTTTTGCTGCTCAAAAGGTTTCTAATGCTTCATTTTTCTTCTTGGAGAAGTTTAGCCCATTATTTTATCTTTATTTTCATTTTATTAACAAAACCCACATTGTGAAATGTTGGTGATAATAAATAATAGTAGATTTGGAAATAGTTGCCTATTCTCTTGCCAAGGGCAAGCAATGATTTATGATGAGTAAGAAAGAACAGGGATTTAATTTACTCTACTACCTCTGGTAGTGATTCAAGAATTTGTAAATCTGTAAAGAAAAAATACTCAGTTCTTATTTGCAAGACAGAAATACTAAAGTCATGAAAATATATGGAAGGAAGCTCCCTGTGGGTTTACGGCAGACTTACGTGAAGATTTTTCTCTTCCTCTATCGCTCAGAGATGTGTGGCTTACATATAAAAATAAGATAAAATAAAAAGTTCTTGGTCCAGAGAGGTAACAAATACTAATGTAAATTTAAAAATTCACCCTTCCACATTTTCTTAATCCTGGGAAAGCTAGGAAGATTTCTACAAGAATTTGAGCAGTAGTATATTCTGCACTAAAATGTAACACCTGCAAAGAAAAATTATGTAAAGCTTTAGCTAATTCTCACAATAAGATATTTAAAAAGTACTAACACGTACAGCATAAACACGAAACTAGCCTAAAAAAAAAAACTGGTTATAAATCTTGTCAATTTCTGAGAATATTAACCAACATTTTAAATAAAGAAGTATATCAAACTTTGTCCCCCATCACTACCTGACATTCTCCATCTCATTATCCTCTTATATTTCATATAAATTATCTTAAATTATATATTTGGTTGTCTGACTCGTTACCATTTTAATCTTCAATTCAGAAGAGACCATATTTATTCTTTTTTTTTTCATTTTACCTCTGTTTATTTGATAATTCATTTTCCTTTTTTTTTGTTAAATTCTTTTATTGGTACATTTTAGGTATACAATACGTTTACACTTATCATTGGGTGCTTGTACCTGTACATGATGTATCTTGGTTCTTATTTTTTCCCCATTCCCTGTGTGCCCTTCCCTATTTACAAAGACTTTGTTTCTGTTTTTTCCTTTTCTTATAATTTTTTCTTTCCCTTCTTTCCATTCCCCTTCCCCTCCCACTTCTCCTACCCCTTTGGACCTTTACTTCCTATTTCAAATTATCAATTATTCGTTTTAATTATTTTATCCTTATTTACACTTTCAGTTTCTCAAACCAGAGAAACTATTTGGTATTTACACATATGTCCTATTTATTTCACTTAAGAGTATGGCATCAGTATGCATCCATTTAAGTACAAATGTCTCTAGTTTCTCGTTCTTTATGGCTAAGTAGTACTCCATTTTATAAAAAACCACATCTTCTTTACCCAGTTTCCAGTTGATGGGCACTTGGGCTGTTTCCAAGCTTTTGCTATTACAAAGTGTGCTGCTATAAACATGGGTACACATATATCGCTGTGGTATGATTCTTTTAATTCTTTTAGGAAGATACCAAATGGGACCTCAAGTCCTAGTTCTTTGAGGTATCTCCATACTGACCATATTTATCCTTTTTTTTTTTTGGTACCAGGGATTGAACTCAGGTCCTTGCACTTGTGCAGCAGGCGGTGAAACCACTGAGCTAAATCCCTGGCCCTGACCATATTTATTCCTATTTATCACTATAATCCTAGCATAGGATGGGGGAGGTCATTTGATGAGTAAAATAAACAATAAAGTATCCTAGATATTAAATTTGTTTCCTATACCACTAAAATAATAGAAGAAAAATCATAAAACACATTTTTGTAATACAACTTTGTCTTCATTTGTCATCAGGATCAGGGATACACCTTGGTTTCGATGGTTGCCGCAGCAGGCTCATATGAGGAGAGAGGGGCCTCTGGAACTAGCAGCTTCTTGCAAGCCCACAGGACAAAAGCTAGGAAGAGGCCAGGCGGCAATGACTTGGGGTGCTTTACAAAGGGGCACAATCACTAGAACCTCCTAGAGTGAATATGGGCAGATACCACACCACTGATTGATCCTGCCCAAGAGAAAAGGAAGGCCAGGACCTGGCATATATACAAAAAATGTGGGCATGAAAACAAAATAGGACCTAGTAGTGACTCATTATGCCTCCTCTATATCTGGTGAACGCCAATACAGCAAGCCTTGGAAAGAAACTTCTTGTTCAAACACACAAAGAAATTTTTTTGACTCATTTCTCTTTTTTATTGTTCTTTTTTTCTTTAATAATTTTCAGTTATTTATCCTTTCTTTTGATCTTTATTCTTAGTTTTCTTTTCTTTTTCCCGATTGTTCTTTTGTTACTTCTACTGATTCTATCAACCTGCTTTTATTCTTTAAAAGGTTTTTTCAGTTTTATTAGTTTTATTAGTGCATGTTTGAAGTACATAATGATTACATTCCTTGTGTGGTGTTGGTACATGTACCTAACACATCTGAATTCCTTTTCATCTCTTTTCCCTCTCCTCCTACCCCTTCCCTCATCTCTTATCCCCTTCCCATTTGAAAAAGATCTCCCTACTTCCTATTATCTGTCATTTATTTTGCTCCTTATTTATATTTTGGGTTTTTCATATAAGAGAAAAATGCAATGTTTAAGCTTATATCCCTGATTTATTTCATTTAACATTACGGTCTCAAAGATACATCCATTTTCCTACAAATGACTCAAGTTTATCTTTATGGCAGAGTAGTAATCTCACTTTTCTCTCATTCTCAACTTCCTTTGCTTTGTTTTTCAAATTTTACTTCTTCTGTTTTGCCTTCCCCACTCCTCCTCCATCATCATCATCATCATCATCATCATCATCATCATCATCATCATCAGGCTTTATTTTTAGATAGTTGACTCTATGCTATTATGCTGAATTCTTTTCTATTACTAATGGTGGTAGAGTTGTTGCATTTCATAGATATTTACTATATGTCAATCTTTGGTTTGTTTTTGTGTCAATATTATTAATGCAGACCACTTTTTTATTGTTAAGGGTGGTACAGTGGTAACTTTTATTGGTTTTTATAGTATATCAATAGTCTATTTGTCTTTGACTCTATTACTATTGCTGATTTCTTTGCTATTGCCAACTGTGGGATAACCGTTGTTATTAATTGGTTTTTACTATATGCCAGTGTCTGGTTTGTCTTAATGTCATTGACATTACTATGGTTCACTTTCTCCTCTGTTTGGTGCTGGAGATCAAACCGCCAGAGGAAGGTGGAATACTAAGAGGACACTCTAATATTAGGCTGAGTAGGTAGGAGAGAGGTTCAAATGCTAAAACATAACGAAACTCAAGAACATATCATAGGAAGACAGATTCTAACTAAAGACATCTTCACAGTAATGATGGAGTATTTCTAACCTAACTGATCTCCATCCTGCAGAATAAAAACAATAAAAATATGACAAAGCAAGACAAAAAGAACCTCCCCAAACCTCTACCTCCCAAAAGCTAATCTTAAGAACACTAAAGGGAGGAAGGTACAGGCAAAGGACCCAAAAAGAAAATGGTGAAAATGTGTGACAAGTTCAAAGAAGAGACAAATTCATACAATACTTACCTGAAAGAGAATTTTATTAAGCAGTTAAACAATTTTATTAATAAAATGTCTGACAAGCTTAAAAAAGAAATAAACAAAAAACTATGACAATAAAAGATATAAATATCTAGTTTGGTAAAAGAATTAAAATTATGAAAGGACAGCAAGCAGAAATACAAGATATGAAAAATTCAATAGAAACCATGGGTAATGCAGTAGATTTGAACAGTATGAGGACAAAGTATAAGAAATTAAAGATAAACTGGATGTAGCAGATTATAAACTCAATGTTACCCTACAAATGACAACATAACATGCAACCTGGATTCAAGAGCTGCTAAATGACTCAAAATCAACATGAAAATTTTAGGAATGAAATAAACACTAGAAAACAACTCAAGTGATTTAAAATTTATTCCCTGAAATCACAGAAGAATACACTTCAAATTTAGGGAAAGAATTCAATATTCAAGTACAAAAAGCATATAGAATACCAAATATCCATAATCAGAAAAGAAATTCTCCATAACATATCAGAGTTAAAATTCAGAAATTCAACAAAAGGAGAAAATATTAAAAACTGTTAGAGAAAATGGCAAGTTACTTAGAAAGGCAAGCCTATCAGAATTACAGCAGATCTCTATGAACAAGCTTTAAAAACCAAGAGAATTTAGAGCAAAGTTTGTCAAGCCTTAAAAGCAAACAATTATCAACACAGATTTCTATGCTGCAAAATTAGCCTTCAAAATTAATGGACACTGACTTTCCATGACAAAGAAATCCTAAAAACATACATGACTATTAGCAACATATGCAGAAAACACTCAGAAGAATCCTAGACAGTGACAGGGAAACAACCAGACACATTCAGCCATCTGATATTTGACAAAGATGCCAAAAAATGCATGCTGGAGGGCCGGGGATTTAGCTCATGGTTCTGCTGCCTGCCTCACAAGCACAAGGTCCTGAGTTCAATCCCTGTTACCGAAAAAAAAAAAAAAAGGAATACTGGAGAAAAAAATAGGCTCTTTAACAAATGGTTTGGGGAATCTGGTTGCCCCACAGGAAGATTATATCTATACCCATATCACTCACCCTTCTAAAATAAAATCAAAGTGGATCAAATAGCTAGATATTAAAACAGAAACAATCTGCTAGAAGATAAAAATCCTTGAAAGCATCACCATAAGAAAAGACTTTCTAAACAGTTCCCCAATTGCACAAGAAATAACACCAAGGATCAAAAACTGGGATTATATAAAATTTAAAATCTTTTGCACAGCAAAGGAAACAACCAACAGAGTGAAGAGGTAACCTACAGAAGGGGGGGAAAAAAACTGACGAGCTACTTCTTGGAAAGAGGTGTAATATCCAAAGATATTGCAAGCCCAAAATAAAAGACTCAGTCAAAAAAAGCCAACTGAAATGAATAGACTTCTCTGAAAAAGAAATTTAAATAAGTTCATGAAAAAATGTAGCATATATGCCCATTAGAAAAAAATGCAAATTGGGCTGGGGATTTAGCTCAGTGGTTCTCCTGCCTGTCTCACAAGTGCAAGGTCCTGAGTTCGATCCCCAGTGCCAAAAAAAAAAAAAAAAGAAAGAAAGAAAAAAATACAAATCACAACACTGTGATTCCATCTTACTCCAGAAAGAATGGCTATTATTCAGAACTGAAAAAAGCACAAATGCTGGTGGTGGGGAGAACCCTTCTACATTGTCGGTGAGAATGTAAACTAGTACAACCACTATACAAGTCAGTATAGAGACTCCTCAAAAAACTAAAAACAGAAATTTCATTTGACTTAGTTATTCTTCTTCTGGTTATCTTCACAATAGGGTTAAAGACATCTTAATACAGTAGAACACTCATACCCATGTTTATTGCAGCATATCTCATAATAGCTAAATCTTGGGAGTGGCTTATATGTCCATTCATAGATGAATGCATAAGGAAAATGTCATATATACCTATATGACATGCAGTACTACTCAGCCATAAAGAAAGATATGTTTGAGTTATTTGTAGGAAAATGGATGCACCTTGAGACTATAACACTTTGTGAAATTCATCAGACACAGAGGGTTAAATATCACATAGTTTTTCTAATACGAAAAATTCAAAGTATAATTTGAAGAGTAAAATAAAAGATAGATGATGGGAAACAGGGCAGTACACCTTTTGTAGATGAGAAGCAAATTTAAGGACGAAGGGGAAGTTTAAAGGATAATGATGCAATATGTACACATGCCAAATCCCTACAACAAATGTATTCATTATGCATCATAAACATGACCTAATAAAAAATTAGAAAAATAAGATAGTTAGTTATTCCTAATTAGTAATTTTCACAAGAGAAACACAAATTAGTGAACTGAAATATTAAGATTCAATTGGCAATTGGGCTGTTTCCAACTGGAGACTGCATAAGAAGATGTGCTTTTTTTTTTTGGTACCGGGGATAGAACTCAGGACCTAGCTAAATGGATGTACATTGAGGCCATACTCTTAAGCAAAATAAATAGAACACACATGTGTAAATAGTGAATAGTCTCTCTGGTGTGAGAAACTGAAAGTGTAAATAAGGATCAAAATGCATAATAGATAATATGAAATAGGAAGAAAAGGTCCAAAGGGGAAGGAGAAGTTGAAGGGGTAGGGGAAAGGAAAGGGAAAGGAATAAATATGCGAAAAGGAAATAATGGAAACAAAGTCTTTGTAAATAGAGAGAGGTGAAGGGGTTGAAGGGAGGGCAAGAGAATGGAGAAAATATAAGAATCAAGATATATCATGTAAAAGTACAAATTCCCAATGATGAAAGCCATCATACTGTATACCTAAAATGTACCAATAAACTTAATGAATAAAAAAAAGTAATACATCTTGCCACACACTTCAAAAAAAAAAAGATACAATTGGAAGGTTGATTAAAATTTTTAAGTCCTATCAAGTTTCAATTTTTAAAACAGATAAAACAAAGAAAACTAGAGAGGCTTTGTGTGATAGGCTCCTAGCCAAAAAAGTAAACAGAACCATTCTGCCATCTGGTAACTCCTCTAGATGACTCTTAACTGATACTAAATGAGCAAATGTTGTAATAACAGCATGTTCCATAAATTAGACAGCAATATATGAATTTAAAATTATTCCAGAAACATATTTTAAAAATCAATACTAAATCTTCCCGATCTCCTTTTTTATTAACAGGTTAGCATATTTCTGAGAACATTTGCCAAATTTCTAACATAAACAAGACATGGTGCTAAAATAATTTTTCTCCCATAGAACAAACAAGTGTAATACATTAAGGTATTTGGTTTGCTTTATTAGATACTAAAGATGCCCATGAACATGAAAATAAAGAAGGCAGATTAGGCATCTCTATTCCCAGAGGAAACCTTAGGCCAATTTGCAGTGCTGAATGGTAAACTATGGTGTCTTAGCAGGGAAACTGAAGTATTTTAATTAAAGCCTTCTGCAATCTTTAATGGCTTAGAGGTAGAAAAGCCAGAACTTACAGGAGTTGAAAATATAATAATTTACTTCTTTCTTTTGCTTCTAAATTAGTGATATCTTTTACCTTTTGAAAATATTGAGGTGTCTAAAAAACCATTAATTTTACATTTTTTAGCACTCCAAGTCTTTTTATTTTTTAAAATTGAAAATACACAAAAGTAAAGAGGAGAATAGTGAGTCACATTCTTTCTCACAAGTACCCACTACCCAACTTTAGCAATGACTATTTACAGGTAATCTTTCCGCCATAATATCACAGGTATGCCAGTCACTCCACACTATTTTGACTTAAATTCCAGAATCACATCTTTTTGTGTGCGAAATTTCAGTATGAACCCTAAATGATACTGTGAAACATACTGATAACATTGCCATGTCTACAAGGAAAAAAACCTAAGATTTTAAATTTTTGAGATTATATTTTCCTAGTTATTTGCTGGGATTGGAGCACATATAAATTCCATGTGTTGTAATTGGTTGTTATGTGTTTTAAACCACTTTATAGTCATTTCTTTTCCCTCCCATGAAGTATCTTATTCCCATGGAATAGCCTGTCAAAGAAACTAGGTTACATGTTCTATAGAATTCTCCAGAGTCAGTTTCCTATGGTTGTTAATTTATTAATTTACATAATTATTAAAGATTGGTTATCAAAGTAGTACTGAAAGAAATGGGAATATACTACAAACAAAAGAGTACACCACAGGACCAATCTCTCCATTGCTAACATCTGAAACAAGACAGGACTCTTTAGAAAACTAAATGGAAAAAAGCCCATAAAACAACTGCTCTATGATTGAAATACAGAAACAAGTAATCATAGTTTCTTCTTTTACCAAATGCACTAAAATGATAATAAAGTAACCAGTATACATCTTAAGCATGTATAACACAAATAGCAAATTTGATAGTACTCACCAGTCTTCATTTCTAGTAATCGCTTTTTCTTTTGCTGGCGTTCACATCTTTCTTTCTCTGCTAATTCTTTAGCTATTCTGGCACGTCTTTCTTTTTCCTCTTCTTCTCTTTTTCTGAGGTTCTCCTTTATTGCTTGCTATTACAAATGAATTTTGAAAAATGATCAATATTAATCAGTTATTTCACAAGAACATGGAAAATTATCAATCAGATATTTTTCAGAAAACAGTTAGTTCTTATATTATTAACAGTCTTTTATAAGAGACTGATATAAAATCTGTTAAATATATCATGTGTCTATAAATACACAGTTATATTTAAAACACCTGCATCTAAGTGTAATTAACTAAAACGGTGAAGGGAGACAGAAACTAAAAAAAGCATTTAATTCACAAATCAAATCTGCTTATCAACATATATTTTAAGTAAAGCATTTTGTAACTGAATTCATCTCCCATACCTCCCCTGTTATGTCAGTTATCAAGTATAAATAAAATAGCTAAAGAAATTATAGACAAAAGCTGAAATCTTATAATGTCTACTTTATATCATCAATTTTTTTCATATAGAGGGAAGATAATGCATATTTGGTATTTTAAAGCCAGGGCCTATGACTGTTGATCAAATCCAATAAGAAACCGTTAATAAAAGAGCTCAATAGTTATGTGATTAATTTACTAATTTTAAGTTTTATGCAAATCAAGAAATGCCTCTCATGTGTAACTAGTGAGAATTAGCAGGTGAACAGATTTCTGTAAGTGTATCTATCATATTACAATAGAAGGGCTGTATTTTATTTCAGTGCAAATAAAACCAAACAAGTTATCACATTAGTTTATCACGAATGGTATTAAAAATGTGTAATTAACATGCAACTAAGCAGGAGGCTTGTTATTTCAGGGGGAGACATTAATTTCTTCTTTACTGTAGTATTCTCTTTTTAAGCCCAGAGACAGTCCACATTCTTCACTGGGAATCACATAATAAAATGTAATATTATTGGCTAAAACAGTATAAGGAGAAAAGAAGGAACATAAAGCATAGAGGAAATAGAATATTAACCTATATATCTATTCATTCAATACATAGTTACTGAGAGAAAATACAATAGGTTTTAAGAGAGACAGACATATACAAACAGATCAGGAGGTAGACAGGCAATAAACAAAAATTTGATATACCATCTTTAAAAATGGATCTGATAGACTGCCTAGGGGATTTCTTTACATTAGGTGGTCAATAAGGCTTCACTGTCTGATTTGATCCCATTTTAATTTTAAATGCCAAGGTGACAGCTAGGGGCTGATGGGGGAAGAACAAACCAGACAAAGGGAAATGGTAACGTGAAGAAATAGAAAGGACAGTGTAATGCTAATGAGGTCAGGGAGGTAAGCTCAGGCCTGATGATTTGGCATCTTTTAGGACAAGACAGGGAAAATGGATTTTGTTTTAAAGGTACTGGACAGCATTTGGAGATTTTCAATCAGGAAAGTGTATGATTAAATACTCTCAGCATACAAGCACTAATCAAGAACCTCAGCTGCAAACTATCTTTTCAAATGTTACCTGGCCTGTGGAAATGTGCACTCTGGAACCTACAAAGATACTCTGGTGAGTAGTATTGCTATAAATAATACACTATTGTTTGTCTCTGACCCCACAGACTTGTATCTTCAGCCAAAATCCATGAAACTTGTGTGTCTCATCCTAACCTGTTAGCCTGCCAGTAGGTAAACTCTCAAAATCTTCACAGTTCTTGACACTATTATCATTAAGATATGAAACATCAGCTGCAATGCTTGATGCTTTCAAACACAGTCTTTTTGAAACTCAAACTAGATACTGCATTGCCCATTTTGGCTCCAAAGGGTTAAGTGTGTGTTCATTATAATGAACACAGTAATAGGTGCTAAGTTGCAAGATTTGAAAGCTATCTGTAGTCAGTGTTCTTCCACCATGTTGTTTCATATTATGATCATATATGTTAACAGCCAGCCATGAGATAACGGTTGCTATAAAAATCAGTGTATACCAAAGAAGGCATCATAAAAGTAGAAAATAAACATGAGTTCAAACACAAATACGTAAGTGTGTCGGTATGCGTATCAATGTATGTTTAAGGAAGGTAAGTTAGAAAGAGGGGAATGTGATGGACAAAAAAGTAGGTAAATATTCAGGAATCAAAATTTATGTCTTGCTCGAGGCAAATGAATAAAAAGAACCTCCGATAGATAAATAATATATCACATAGCTTATTTATGAGCCTTATTAATTTTCTGGGGTAAATTTTTCACATTAATGACTGGATACATTTCAGTGTGAACATTTAATAGACCATCTATTACCGGATATAACTGCCACACCCTTTTAGAATCCACTGGGTAATGAAAAGTCAAAATTACTTTCCAAGATCTATAAAAATAGTGTTTATGTTTAAAAAAAAAGTCTGAAGTAGTTCTTAAAGCTATTTTGTTTTTGGGAAAATGTACTATTGATTTTCATTTAAAAGTCTACCTCATTTAACATTATAACTATTCTGACAGTGTAACTATTAGGAGAGAAATTTACCTGGAAAAATGCCGATAGCACAGAAATAGGCATTTATTTTGCAAGTAACAGCCCAGTTCAAACAGTAATTTGAGATTTTCTTTTATGCCAAATGTTAATAATATTCTAAACAGAGAAGCTGAATAGAGAACAAGATTATTTTAAATATATTTGCTTATTTCAGCCCTAAATTCAAAGCCAGGAAGGATGTCAAAGGTGAGCTAGATATAAGGATAGTTGGCGATAAGACACTGAGCATTCATCTTATCCTTGACTAGGTTTCTTTATTTAGTCACTTGGCAAATAAATTTTGCTACCGCTTACTACTTTCAGTTCTGTATTGTCAAAAGTCATTTTCTAGGCACGCTTTCCCAGATACAGTCTAGTGCGCACCCTCCTCTGACACATCTATCAGTGTACATATGTGACCATGGAGGGTTTCAGAACTGTAGCCACATTTTGACTGCTCATTAAATAGACATAATCAATAACCTGGGTTCTGAAGGCTCAAATGCTTTTTATGGTAACAGCAGGTTGTAAGACATATATAACAATGTATAGGTAAACAAATATGTTTATACATAAATATATAGATATGCTAACAAATACATAAGTGTGTATGTTCTGGAAGAAAGTAAATTGGACAATTATTTCCCTCTATAATCTATGTTTTTTGCATAAGTGATATAATAAGAACTTTGCTACAACCAACTGAAATATATAATAGCATTCTGTAACATTTTCTTTTCAGAGAAACCAAAATGGCCCAAAGCTAGTAAGTTTAAATAAATGTATATGTATATATGTCTGTAAAATTTAGAAGTGTTTGGCTGAGAGTAATGTTCTGTAAGTTGTGGCTACTGTTATCTTAAATATCTTTGATTTCATGCAAATATCATCCTTTAACTCCTGTGACTTGCTCTTTTCACTCAATATTTACTTTTAAGATTGATTCATCTTTTTATGTATAAATTGCACTTCATTTTCGCTGCCTATATAAACTGTGTTGCTAGTGACTCCATTGGTAGGATTTAGGTTGTTTATAATTTTTGGCTATGATGAGCAATGCAGATATGAACATTTCTGTAAATGTCCCCTAGTGTACATAATTAATTAATTTCCATTCTGTCTGTATGTATTGTATCTCATAACTTGTATTTCTAAGCTATTCATCAGTTCAAACATTTTCCTCATATTTATAAAACATTTGCATTTGCTATTCTGTGAATTATCAATTCATATATTTTTAGCTGCTTTTCCATTAGGTTGCTTCTATTTTAATGTTTTGTAGTTCTCGAAATATTCTAGATACCAATGAATATTCTAATATTAAACCCCACTTTCATATTTTTAGGATAAACAAATTGGACAGGAGAAATGTATCTTTTTGAACATTTTACCATAGCTTTTTTTTTTTTTTTTGCATTTCATTCCTATGGAACCATTTCATTAAAATTTAGTAAAACTCATCTGTGAAACTTTGTGGGCCAAGTATTTAATTTTGAGACGATTCAAAAGAAGTCATTAAATTAAAAATTAGTTATAGAACTACGCAAGCTTTTTATTTCTTTTAAAATAATTTTAGAAAGTTATTTTCTTCTACGAAGTTATCCAATTTATCAAAATTTCTTAATTCTGGGGTACAAACTTTTATAGTATGCTCTATCTGCTGCATCTTTAGTTGTGGTTCTTTTTACATTCTCATTACATCTTTTTCTTGATTAATCGTTTCAGAAATTTATCTAATTCATTTGTCTCTTCAAAGTACCATTTTGGGTTTTACAATTCTATATTACTTTTTCTTTCATTCATTTTTAAATTTTCTACCTATTTCACTCAAATCAAACAATATCTTTAAAAAAAACTTCTGAAGCCAACTGCTTGTTAATTTTAGTCTTTTTTTTTTCTTTTTAATAAAAGCACTTTGGGCATAAATGGCTTTAGATCACTTTTACCACATGCCACAGATTCTGAAGGAGAATATTTTCAATATTGTCCAGTCCTATTGTAATTTCATTCTTGACATGAGTTATTATGTGTATCTTTAAATTTTTCAAAATACATCTTTAAATATTTCATTCTCGGGCCGGGGATTTAGCTCAGTGGTTTCGACGCCTGCTGCGTAAGCACAAGGACCCAAGTTCGATGCCCGGTACCACAAAAAAAAAAAAAAATCATTCTCTTTAGTTTTATTTCTATTTTCACATTATTGTGGTCAACGAATGAATGTGACATTTAGAAATTTATTGAAATATCTTTCATGGCCTCATGCACATAATCAATTTGATAACAGTTCCACTTGTGCTAGACAAAAATGTGCATTCTTTAATTAGAGTTTAGTTTCAAAATAAGTGTGTTACTCAAATTTAAGCTTCTACATCTTTAATAGTTTCTGCTATTCTTATAAATGAATTAGAGAACATTCCAAATGTAATGCTAAATCTGTAAATTTATCCCTATTATAGTTCAGTCACTTTTACATTGTCATTTTGGGGCTATGTTAGTATACACATAGGAATTTTTGAAGTTTTGACTCTTTCAGGGGAATTAAGCTTTTACCATCAGGAAGTAATCTCTGGCCATAAGTCTACATTACTCTTAACATATTTCCCTCTTTCTTTTAATTAATATTTGCCTTATATTGCATTAGTTATCCTATTATTTCAAACCTTCCAACATCTTATGCTATAGGCAAGTTTCTTTTAAGCATCATAAGGCATCCCAGCAGTTAGGAGGCTGAGGCCAGAGGATCACTGTGAGTTGGAAGCCTGCCTGGGGTACATAGTGAGTTCAAGTCCAGCCTGAAATACACAGCGAGACCCTGTCTCAAAGAACCAAAATAAAATAAAATAAATTTTAAAAATAAGGCTAGATTTTTAAAAATGTAATCTGAGTATTTAAAGAAATTTTATTGTGACTTATTTCCCCCATCTTGTTATTTCTTTTGTCTAAAGTTATGCTTTCCACTTATTTACTTTTAAAAAAATGTTTTTTGGTCCTTGTCTCCGGACTAGATTTTGGGATTTATACCTGATACTTTTATCCTTCTACTGGTTATCTATATCATATAATTTCACAAACTGTAGGCTTAAAGTTAATTCATCTTTACTTCCCTTTCCCCCTGAGAACAACAGGGAGAACATAAAACCTCTGAACTTCAGCTGTCTCTCTGAATTTATGTAACTTTGTGGACCAGCGGAGAAATTAGGTCTTGATTTTTATACAAAACAAGCCAGACAATGTTTTCTTTTTGATAGGTCTCCCAGCACCTCAGCAGCTATTATGTATAGTTGCTGCCCTCTTCCTATGGTGCCTTGCCCCTTCTCCTGTGTGACGTCATGCCAAGATGGTTGCTCCCACCAAAGAACAAACCCTTCTTCCCAGCATGCCCCTGTTCCCACCTAGAGAGTAACCTAATACTCGCTCACCTCCTACCACCTAGTGACATCACCGGCTCCTCCATTCCCTAGTCATTACCTCAGTCAACCCCGCCTCAGCCCCTACAAACCCCACCCCAGTCTCTATAAAAGACTCTCCCTGCCCCAGCCATATTGCTTTTGTCTCTCCTTTGTTCAGAGACAGCCCGGCAGATCTATTCCCCTAATAAAGGCTTGTTGTGGCCTGGTCTGCCCTTGGTCTTCGGCCCTTTTACCTGACACTTTTATATTTTCTTACTTTATGTTTTGTTTTCAGGATTGGTGGGTCATTTTGACTTCTTTAAGTACACCCTTTTCAGCAGATTCAGCAAATGATAATCTTCGGGTCAATTACCATACCCACGCCCATGAACTTACTGCCTGTGCTGTGTTTGCCCAGGGCTTCAGTTGAGCAGCAGCAATAGAGAACAATATGGCCTGCAAACCTGAAATACTTTCTGGCCACGACCCTTTAACAACATCTTTATTTCCTGCTTACCTAAAACAGCCCAGTTCTGCCTCTGTTCTATGAAGAGTTTTGCTATGAAGAGTATCCCAAATTGGAAGAACAATTATTTTTCATTAAGTGAAGATACTTCATTTTCATCTGGCTTCTACCTTTGTTAATAATCTGTATCTAATTGTTATGTTGGGGATTATACTGTTTCTCTCTGGTTGCTTTGGAGGATTTCCATCTTTGGTGTTCTTCAATTTCTCAATACATGTAATCAAACCCAGGAAGTTCTACCACTGAGCATGTGGTGCTTTTAATATATTTATTTTGAGACAGCCTTGCTACATAGCCCAGGCTAGGTTCAATTTGTGATGTTCCTGCTTTCAACCTCCTACAGTGCTGGGATTAGAGGTGTTTCTCCTCACACTCCACTTTATAATTTTTTTGAGTGAGTTTCACTTTATTCACCTGATTTACAGGTTATCCTTTCTATTATATGGATTCTTCACCTGGACAATTTTTAGTCATCAAGTGATGTTGCCTTTCATTAATCCTCTTGAGTCTATCCTTTAGGACTTTGATTATGGGATAGGCTGTCTCACCTTGTTCTACATGTTTCTTAACAAGTATTTCATACCTCTAATGATAATAACGTTTGCCTTGATCCCACTGTGGACAAATTTACTTAGCTCTATTCTCCAATAAGCATTTCTTTGATAGCTGAATATAGTCTTCTCTTTAATCCACTGATAGTTTAATTTCAATGATCATTCTTTCATTTTCATAAGTCCTATTTGGTTCTATTTCAAATCTGCTTGGTCATTTTTGCTAGACTCTTATTACTCTCTTGCTATTAAAAAATCTCATCTTTTATTTTCTTAAATATTTCACAAGTTGTTATTCCAGACTTGGAGTCTGAGGAGTCTATATCTACCATCTTATTTGTTTTTCCTCATCATTTCAGCGCATAATCCCTTCTTCAATTGGTGTTTGCGACTGAGTAGTTGTATTTCACTGTAATTTGTGAGAACCTGGAGGACCTAAATTATAAACGTCCTTCATCACAGAGCTTTGAATTTGTTTCTACAGATAAACAGGGATCATTTCTGACCTGAGTAAGTTTAATTTCCTCTTGTCCCAGGGTTGTTGTAAAAAGTTCTATTCAGCATTCTTACCCTGAATCAAGTGTTAGTCTTAGGCTTCACATTCCAGGGCAAGTCTGGATTTCCCCTTAACTGTGTTAAGGGGCAAGTTTGAACTTTGCCCTTCTCTCCTTAACCATTTTTGCCTTGGAATATTTTCCCCTGGTCTCATAAAGCAGCCATTTAGCCACTTTAAAAAATACTTTGTTATATTATGGTGAGTTGAATCTCTAGAGTCCCTACTAAACCATATTATGATAATCAAAGTCCTTGAATGTGTTTTCTTTCATAAGACTAATAACAAAAAAATCTGATTTTTTAAATACTTCTGTATAATATGGCAGTTCTTATATACACTTGTACTTCTTGTTGCCTTACACATATACGTGTGTTTTAGGTTCCAAAGGTAAAAAAATGTAATCGGAGGTCATAAAAAAATTATTCCTGAGGAAAGCACTCACACATAGAAAAAATATGTCAAATGGGAAGTCAAGAGTATTGATATAGAGGGAAGAGATATAACTCCCAAACCTACTAGATATCAGAAACGTAAGTTCGCCTCCTCTAAAATCGAAGAAAGAATTCTAGGAACAATGGAGACTAAGAGTAGGAAAGACTTATTGAGAAAAAGAAAGCTTCTGCCTAAAAGAGACAGAAGGGGGAATGGAAAGTGGGTTTCCCACTCACCCCACTTTTCAAAAATGTTTTTTATACAGCAAAGCCATGTGGTGAGGTGGGTACAAAGTGGGACAAAACTATAAGACCCAATGGACACAAGGTGGGCATGAGGTGGGACAAAACCACGACCAACCAATAAGATTACAAGTATAGTCACCCAGGTAATATTGATTAAATGAGGGTGAAATCGGGGAGAAAGTCACAAAGCAAGCATAGAAGGATTTTCAGTAAGGGTGGGTCAGGGATATTTCCTGGAGGGGCTGTGTTAAGACCTTGCCCCCTCCCCACCCCAGGTGATTGATACCTGTTTAGAATATCAATCATTGCTATTCATCCTACATGGGTGTGGTAGTTTTCTCTCCTTTTACAATGCTGGTCTTCAGTGAATGTGTCTTCACTGTCCTCCAGATTGACTCCTTGTGGGCTGGCCCTGTCTAACTCCCTACAATATATCTAATTAACTTACCTATCTGCAATAGTATCTTCAAAAATAAAATGACATTTCATTACTTTAAAAAATTATTTTTAAAATTTTTCACTTATAGCTAGATAATAGACAAGAATAAGGAAGTGGAAATTTTAAATAATATTCTTTTGGCTTAAATAACTATGTGGCACCAAAGAGTTGTGTGACTGTTTCAATTGCCTCTTCTGTAATATGTCTAAAACTGTACCTACCTAAGGTATGGGGATACTTTAAGAAATAAATAAGTTAATTCATAAGTATGACTTATATCATTGCCTAGCACATAACAAATGGTACTGTTAGCGAATATTATTTTATTTCTATATCACTAATTTAAAATTTTATTTTCATTATAATATTATTAATCTAGTGTCTCAAACACATTTATCCAGCAATAATTTAAGAAAGACCAACTTTCTAGTTTATCTCAATTATATATGCTTGTATTAAGCATAAGAGGGGAGCCAATTGTCATAGTTCCTGTGAGAATATAAATGCTTTCTATTCACAGATGTTGGAATACAATGGTTTACTAAGTTGATTGGGAATTAAGTGGATGCATCCAATGTGGCTGGATTACTTGGCAGGAAAGATACAGAAGTGAATTAAATATGAAAGGAATGATTTAGTTCGCAACCTCAAGTCTAGCTACTATACTTCTAAGGATTTAATTTGTATCAGTACGTACTTTGTTTTCAAAACTCAAATTTAGAATGTGCTGTGAGAGTTTATTCTGGAAAAGAGATTTAGTTTCCTGTGTTTTTTTCCCCAAATTATTGCTCTCACTTGGAATCAGACATTCTTGCATTCTTGATATTCAACTTAAAACACTGCCTAGTGGGCCAGGGATTTAGCTCAGTGGTACAGCTGCCTGCAAGCTCAAGATCCTGAGTTCAATCCCCAGTACCAAAAAAAGGGGAAAACACCACCTAGTGATTCAATTAAGAATTGATTTATTTTTCTCCCAAAGTATAATTTAAAATATAAATGTATATTTTATCCCCCTTTCAAAAAGTTTAAGAAATAGTCTATATGGCAAACTTGCTCTCACTTTATAGATATATTAGTCTTATAAAACTGTAATAAAATAAAATATAAAAATTATAGTATTGAACATAAGTAGTCTGCCACAGATCCTGACTTTCTGATTGGACTTCATCTATGTCTAAGTCTTAGCCTATTTTAATAGCTTCATTTATCCTTTTCAATATTTTTCAGGATATTACAGCAGTCTGTGTATTTTTATGACTCAGAAAACTAGTGCACCAAAGTCAGCCCTACAGGGTGCACCCTCTTTTCAAACCCCCACAACTGTGTGTGTGTGTGTGTGTGTGTGTATAATGTAGACCAGATTACTGTATCTGATGTACAAAGTACAAAGAACATGTCATTTTATTTCTTTTTGTTTGTGATCTCCTAAATTCAGTGTCACCTTTTCCATTATATGGATTAATACATCTTCTTAATACATATGTTCTCATTATTCTAGTAGAATAATCCAGCCTTTACTTTTTTGCTGTAGTATTCAGTAAACAAAATATTTAAAATGTAAAAGGGAGATATAAACTACTTATTTAATCATACAGAACTGGACAAACATATTTTATTATATAACTGAGAAATGCATAAGAATAAATCTTGTGAGTAAAGAGAAAAATAAAGTCACTAAGTCTAGGTAAATTTTCTGTGCAAAGCCTAAAGAGAAATGATTAGGAGAACCTATCAGAATTATTTTCATAGTTGCAAGCTCAAAATATTCAGCACCTGTAATTGATTGAATTTATTAAACAGATTCTAAAGGGTAAAAAAAGAAATCCTATAGTTAGACTATTTTCTTCTAGGGTTGAATCCAGGTTATGATCTCAGAATAACAAAGGTGCTAGCTAATGAAGACGTAAGTCCTTTGTGAAAGGCTCTAAATACAATTTGCAAGTTTTAATACCACCAAAGTAAGCATAGATAAAAGATTCTTTTTACTATAACTGCGCAAGCTGGCTCCACACCCCACCATAGGACTTGTACATGATTTTCTTTCCTCTGACAAGATAAAATGCATCAATCTACAGGATTTAAGGAGCACAAAGGAACTGTTTAGAGCTCTTCCATTACTGCTATCATCTAGATGGTCCACATTTTAGCATAAATGGCTAAAATGGCTAAAATTAACAAACATCAAATATATGTAATTTAAATGATTTGGCAAAACAAGGTTTCTATCTGTTTTTCTTATCAAAAAGATTTTACATTAAAAATATCCTCCCATTGGATGATTTCATTTTTGTTTGGCAATTCACAACTTTAATCTGAATATTCAGGAGAATAACTAATTAACAAACAGCAAATTAAATGAGTTTAATTGATCTTATATTTGTTCACTACAAATATTTCAATTATATAAAGCAAAAGTCAACTCAAGAAGTCTATAGACAGCATGAATGACAAATCTTTAACTGGATGAAACATAACTAACAAAATTCTAGAAATGATGAAGACAGAGCTAAACATGAGACACAGTTTGGCATTTATTCAGATCACAATATTCTATATGGAATTATAAAAATAAAATAAAGGAAGCCACTTAAATATTGATCCTATTATAATTAGGTGAGACAAACTTACTATACTTCTATTACTTGCCCAGAGCTAACTTGCTGTGAGGGCATGTATACATTAAGTCACTTGATTTTCAAAATGTATTATCCTTGAGAAACTCATCCCTAAGAAATGCTGTTGTACTGGGAAACTGAGACTCAGTAAGGTTAAGGAACTAGCTATAATCATGTAGCTAATAATCTGCAGAGATGGGACTTAACCCAATGTGCTCTGATGCTGGAGTCTGCAGTCTCAACACTATCTTCCCACTAGTGGGACAAACAGTAAAACATCGCTATTAAAACAGATTATAGGCAGAATTAATCAGGCACTTATGGTCTGAAGAAATCATTTTCCTCCTTGATTGTCATCACACATAATGCAGACAAGAGTTACATGTGTGGGAAATAAAGCTTAGGAAGAACAAACTGGGCTAGACAGTAATAACTACAAAGTTTGACTTATATATGCATGTATGTGTGTGTGTGTGTGTGTGTGTGTGTGTGTGTACACATGCATATATCCATATACAAGGAAGAAGAAAAAACATAACAGTCCTCCAATTTCAGGGTATGTAATAACAACCTCTTTGGAGACAAAGATTGTTTTTTAACTGATTTGTCTTACCCTTGGGTTTCCAGAAATTCAGGTACTTAGAAACTATCAATATAGAAACTATCAATATAGAAGGATGTATTGTGGCATCCCAACAGAAAATGCTTATGTGTGCAGGAAAAAAAACTACACACATCAATACATATTCCACATGGGAATATCTGATATTGTAAACTCAAAGAGTCCACATAGCAGTTGCATGGTTAAATTAAAACAGAAAAATGACACATTTTTAATAAGTATAAATTGGTAGAAGATTTCTTTTGAAACAGATTTCCCCTAAGACAACAAATGACAAAGGAGTCCAGAGAGGTGAAAGCATTAGAAAGTATTTCTCTAACATGAAATGTTAACTAAAACAAATAAGGATTCAGATGAAATTTGCTTAATGAGTTAAGAGTTCTCCTGTGCTAATAATTGTGCTAAATGAAAGAGAATAGCAAAAGAACTTCCAATGATTAAAAAGAAAGCAGCAGCATCAGGATAATGAATGTTAAAGAATAAGCCATATAATTCAGGTCATGTGCGTAAAAGCAGAGCAAAATCCTCTACTAGGAAAGGGAAGTGGGACTGGGATGTACATTATTTTTTTAAGGCCATGGTAATAAAAAAAAAAATGGGTTTAAACTCAAAGAAAAAACACAAACATGCTACAGCTCTTGAGTAAAATAGAGGACAGGAGGTTGCTAGCAGGATCCAACAAAAATTTCATAATGAGTTCAATTCATCCTGTAGAAGCAGTATATCATCTATTAATAATGGGTAGATCGGTAATGGCATGTAATGAGTCTAAAATCAGTCACAAATGTAGAATAATGACTATCACTACACAATACTACGTGACTGAAGGCATGAACTTCACTTGGTATAAAGCTTACTGCCTGGTAAGCCACCAATTTACCCAGCTCCTATAAGGTCTGATATGTCTACCTAGTAACCCTAATCTGAACTTCATGCGTCACAAAAGTCCTATAGGAAAAAAAAATCCATTACAGAAAGGTGCTGACTTGCACCTTTTCCTCCACACTGGCAACCAGCCTTTACATGAATAGTGCCCTAATTTTAAAAGAGAACACTTTATGCTTGGAAATATAGTAAGCCCTGAAAGCATTCTTCTATCATAAACCCAGTAATGTATACCAAAGAATAAGAAAATAAAATAGGTCTTGTGCTCAGTAAGTTATCAAAAACCTCTGAAACATTACATCTTTGAATTTTCATGCAAACTCTAAGCAGCAGCACACTTGAAGCTATTAAAAGCACAGGCTTTGGAGTCAGGACTTCATCAGCTCAGACGGTTCAACTGCAGGTCCCATGTACTGTAAAGCACCTCTGCAGAGCCATGGGGCTGCTTTCTCTACCTTGCAGTTGTGTCTCCTGGAATGTGCTGAAGCTCATAAAAACATTGTGAAGAGAAAGGGAGGAGGCACTACTAACAAACCACTTAGCACAGGGTCTAGAAAGAAGCAGGAACTCAATTAGAGGCATTTAGTTTTGGTTTTGTCTTGATAATACTAACAAAAATAAAGCAAAATGAAATTACAATGCAAATTTACTCCCCCTTTCTGGGGAAATTGGATGTGTTCTAAAAACAAAATCATTCTCAAAAAGCATACCTATAGAGGATTGTTAAAAACAACAACAACAACAAAAGTTAATTCTCTTTGAGAATTCTCAAGAAAAAGAGGAGTGAGTTAAACTGTTGTCAAAATGAACAGATGTTCTTCAGAAAAGCTACAGGGTTTTGAAAATTTTCCCCTTTGGTCTACATGGCTTGAGGCAGCAGGCTCGAACAGATGTTCCCTCTTTAGCTATTGTAACAAGGCTCTCATAGAGAGGAAAAACCTGAAGAGCTGTATCTATACAAATTAGTTGTGAGATCCTCATAACATTTATGAGAGACTGAGTTACTCAAAGGTATACTAAAGGGTTTTGAATAGTCAGCTTTTACTTCAGCAAGTTCAAATCCTGAGAGAACCCTAAATTATACATATTTTTGGATAAATTATTTACAAACTAAATTACTATTACAAATAAAAATTGCCACACTTTTTTATTTTCAGGTCAGGGGTTAGGTTTCAAGGTAGTCCTGTTTGCCACAGCTCTAGGAATTTATACATTTAATAGGCTTTAACACAGTTCTAGGAATTTATACATCTAATAGGCTTTAACACAGTTCAGCCATATATGACTCTGGAGCCAGACAGCCTGGGCTGTCATCTTGGTTCCTTGCTACTTGTGTAATGAGGGAAGTCAGGATCTCTCTGTACCTCAGTTTTGTCATCTGTAAAATGGGAATAGCAGTATACATACCAAATCTAGTTGCACTGAGGATTGAATGAGTGAATATAACACCAGACACATGGTTGGAACTATATGTGCTGGCTATACATTAGGTAGAAACAGATCCTACCAGAGGAAGCCAAGTCTGAGTAGAGGTCAGAAGGGTGAGTATAACAATTTAGCCAGGCAAGTACAGAAGGATCACGTCAGGTCTAAGAAATAGTATGGACAGTGGCCCAAACCTGAGAAAAATATATTCTGTGGAAAACTGACATTATAGGGTGGTAAATGTGGAGGATGTGGTCCAACCCTCTTTATGTAATTCAAAATGGAAGTTCACCTTATAGTAAAACTTGCTTATTTGTGACCAGACCACTAATTAAACAGTAGGGGATAAAGTAACAACAGTATTTTAACAATATTTTTTAAAGATCAAATACATAATTGCCTATTCTATTAACATGAATTTCCAGAACATGAATTTTAATACTTTAAAATTCTACATCTGTAGAATCTACTATTTCCATACTGAATCATTCAAGTTAACCTGGCTTACAAGGTTGAATCATACAGAAGAGCAACCTCCTCAGAAATTACAAGACTGACAAAACAAGAGATTTATCTATCAATAGCATTT
Source organism: Heterocephalus glaber (assembly GCF_000247695.1). The sequence continues at coordinate 21,109,191 of NW_004624748.1, forward strand.
GCCAACATTAACATTCCTGATTTTTAAAGAATAATATTTTGTCTAAAATTCAAGCAGTAGAATCATATTTGCCTCCCTCCTCCCCACCCTCAAAAAAGAATAAAATGCCCATGTCAAAAAAAACACTTCTCTGGTCTTCTTTACACTTTTTCTATCTTTCTTTTTTAATAGTATTTGGGGTCAAACACAGGACACACTACCACTGAGCAATATGCCCAACTCTTCTTATTTAGTTTTCATTTTGATAGGATCCTGTTCAGGTGCCTGGTCAGCTTTTGATCTTGCAGCCCTCCACCTTAGCCTCCTGAGTAGCTGGGATCCCAGGTGTGCACCACCAAGGCTGGCTTTGCTTATTTTTATTCTAAAGAAAATTTTTAATTTCCACATTATTTAATTTGAAGGGTTTTTAAAAATTGGGCACCAGCAAGTTTAATACAGCATAGTGTTCCCTTGAACGTGTGTTGTCTGCCATTTCTAGAACACATAAGAAACATGGAATGGGCACAACAGAGCACTCACTCCACCTCTCACCTGTACCTTCCTCTCTATCAAATCCTTCCTCCCTCTACCTACTGCCTGGTAACAGAAATGCCAAGTTACCCACAGAATTCCCCAAGCCTATGTGATCCTTTTCCATTTGGGGAAAATATGGAATCACACCTGGATTCAAATTCCAAGTGGATCACTTGCAAACAATATTGATTCGGTCTCAGTGGTTAACTCTCCAATTGCCAGTGTTCTTATCTGTAAACTGGAACACAAATTACTGGAGGCAGCATGACATAGCGTGGTAGAAAACTATGTAGGTTCAAATTCTAGTTAAATCATTTTACAGTGGTATGACACTGAACTGGGTATGATCTGTCTCGGCACCTCAGTCTCTACGTCTTCATGGTAACAGTGAAACACTAGCAGAGTAACTCATATTATTTATAAACTCTCATGAGGAAGGAAATACTGTGATAATTGAAACGATAAAGGTAAGGCACTTAGAAGAATTCCTGGTTAATAAAAAATACTGAGTATGTGAAGGGTATTATTACTGCATATATCCATTTTATACTTTGTAATTGTGTTAGGGGTCCCCAAGCCCATCTTTGGGTTTGATGACTGGCCGGAAGGACGCACAGAACTCAGAAAAGCCATTATACTCACAGTTATGATTTACTACAGTGACACAATAGAGAATAAAATCAATAAAGTAAAAAATTGCACAGGGCAAAGGCCAGGAGAAACCAGGTGCGAAACGGCAGCTGTCCTCTTCCAACAGGCCCCGACAGTGTTTCATTACCACAGGAATAACAGGGGACATCACACACGAGGGAAGTATGGTATTGCACACAGGAAGCTCATTTAAACCTTGTTGCCAAGGATTTTTAATGGCCTGGCTACATGGCTGATCCTGAGCTACTCAGTCTCCAGTCCCCCAAAAGGCTCAACTGACATAGAGCGGACCAGGGCACCATGTGTTGAAAAATAGGTGGTCACCATAAAACTTACTGTGAGCATAATCAATCTAGATTGACCCAAGATCCTAGGTATATAGAGACACCCTCATCAGGCAGTGTCCTCCTAGGGTTCAGAACTGTCCTGAAGGAGCTGGGTAGGGCCATTTTTTGGAATACTAAGTTATTAAGCACTCTACCCCTGCTGAACTAATGCTTTACTGTATAATAATTTTTTGATTTGTCAGAAATCATGATAAACATTTTAATACAGTAACTCACAATATTTACACACTTTTACAGGGAAGAAAATACCTTTCCATTTTAAAAATATGGATACCGATATATGGAGGCTCAGAAAGGCCAAAAAAGTGTTTATAGCCAAGTGACTAGTATGGAGTCCAAATCTAGCTCTTAGACCTCCAACTTTTGAACTACTTCAAGAAAATTTTAGTGCTTCAAAACATTATCAAATTTAAAATAATATACTGTATAGAACATGACATGTATAGCTATACCATAAATATACAAATTCCTATCTGATAATGAAAAAACAATTTAAAGAAACACTGACTTTGTGAAGAAAATGAAATAGAAAAAATGTATTTATTATAGGAGACTGCCTTAAAATGGTAGGTTTTTATTAAAAGGATATTCATTCCTAAGTGATTATAACCAAGTCCAACAAAGTCAGGTTTTCCTGAGATTAAGAAGAACCTGCTCTTTAAATTTAATCTTCTTTTACTTTATACCTCAAAACTTTTTAATCCTCATGAACATTTGCTACAATACAGAAACGACTTACCCACTCACTAAAAATAACAATTTTTTCCTTGTGGAAATGTAGCACCAGTTTCCCTGGGGAGGCAAAAATGCCTTCTCAATTTAATATGTGTGTGTGTGTTTTTCCCCCTCATCTAATCAGCTAATACTTCTCAAAAGATCTTTTTAATGCCTAAATGAAAGGATTCCACATCAAAGGCCTGACCTCCCTATTAAAGTATCTAAAGGAAACCATAGGAATGTAAAATCTATTTAAAAGAAAATCACAGGTAGCTTATTGTACAATGCATTAAGAAAAGAAAAGGAAAAAAGCTTCATAAGAGCCGCATGAAATTTGGTAAAATTATACCACAAAAATACAAATTGATCTAAGTATAAAGAAACAAATTTCATAACCAAAAACTTAATACAAAAGTGCTCTGTAATCAGCCGGGAGGGAGTCTTTATGAAAAACTTCAGAATTTGTCAGTTTTTCAATCAAAAATTTTGATTACATCTTAATGTTGGAAAGGCCAAAAGGAGAACAAACCACACATTTTTCAATAGATTTAAAATCTGAATTTTTTAAAGTTAACTTTCAACATCATAAAAGGTAGATACAGAGACAAGAGTGATATGAAGTAATGAAGTAAAAAATATATGAGAACTATCACCACCCCTGTTTAATATTGTTCTCGAAACAGCCACAGCAATTAGAAAAGAGAAATACAAGGAATAAAAATAGGAAAGGAAGAAATTAAACTGTCATTATTTGCTGATGATATGATACTTTACGTAGAAGACCCAAAATACTCTGCCAAAAGACTTCTAGGCTTAACTGACAGATTCAGTAGAGTAGCTGGATATAAGGTCAACACTCAAAAAACAATAGCCTTTTTATATACAAATAATAGAATCACTGAGAGAGAAATTAGGGAAACAATTCCTTTTACAATAGCATCTAAAAAAATGAAATATCTAAGAGTCAATCCAACAAAGGAAGCAAAAGACCTCTACACTGAAAACTATAGCACTCTGAAAAAAGAGATTGAGCAGGATATATGAAAATGGAAAGACATCCCTTATTCCTGGATAGGAAGAACTAATATAATGAAAATGGGCATACTTCCAAAACTATTACATAGGTTTAATACAATGCTGATTGAAATTCCAACAATATATTTCACAGAACTAGAAAAAACAATCCAAAATTGATTTGGAACCACAAGAGACCTGGAATAGCAAAAGAAATTTTAGGCAACAGAGATATGGCTGGAGGTATTACAATCCCCAACTTGACACTATACTACAAAGCTACTGTGATGGTATTAAAACAGCATGGTATTAGCAAAGAAACAGACCCGAGGATCAGTGAAAGAGATTAGACAATGCAGAAACAACTACAGATATGCTCAGCCACCTCATCTTTGACAAAGGAGCCAACCACCCTCATTGGAGGAAAGATAGTCTATTTAATAAATGGTGTTGGAAAAACAGGATTTCAACCTGCCAAAGATTAAAACTAGACCCATACCTATCACCATGCACTAAACTAAGATTGAAATGGATTAAAGATTTAAATATCAAGACAGAAACACTAAATTTGGTGGAAGATAAGTTAGGCAGAACTCTTGAAGACATTGGTATAGTAAAAGACTTTATGAACAAAACCTCAGTGTCATGGGAACTTACACAAAGAATCAACAACTGGGATCTCATCTTATTAAAAAGCTTCTGGACTGCAAGAGAAACCACCAACAGAGCTAAGAGACAATCTACAATGTAGAAAAAAAATTTCAGCAACTGTACCTTAGACAAAGGACTACTATCTAAAATATATAAAGAAGTGAAAAAAATCAGACCCCCCAAATTCAAAGACACATTTTAAAAATGGGCATTTGAAATGAACAGACATTTCTCAGACAAAGAAGTAAAAGCAGCAAACAAATATATGAAAAAATGTTCAACATCACTGGTTATTTGAGAGATGCAGATGAAAACAACACTGAGATTCCACCTCACCCAAGAAAGCATGGCTGTTATAAAGAAATCATCCAATAACAAATGCTGGCAGGGGTGTGGAGAGAAAGGAACCCTTCTCCATTGTTGGTGGGAGTGCAGACTGGTGCAACCACTGGGTAAATCAGTATGGAGATATCTCAAAGAACTAGTCTTAGAGGTCTCATTTGACCCAGCTATTCCCCTGCTGGATATCTTCCCAAAAGAATTAAAAGAATCATAACACAGTGATAAATGTGCACCCATGCTTATAGGGGCACAGTTTGTAATAGCTAAAGCTTGGAAACAACCCAAGTGCCCATCAACTGAAGATTGGATAAAGACAATGTGGGTTTTTTCAATAAAATGAAGTACTACTCAGCCATAAAGAACCAGAAACTAGAGACATTTATTGCTAAATGGATGCATATTGAGGCCATCCTCTTAAGTGAAATAAATAGGACACATGTGTAAATACCGAATAGTTTCTCTAGTGTGAGAAACTGAAAGTGTAATTAAGGTTACACACCGATGAAATGGCCTAATAACATATTTCTCGGATTGTATTTCCATCGCGTGTCGTATGACGGTATCGAAATTTAAATTAGGGAGAACCTTGGCTTATGTGGAGTCTGCTAACTGGAGTTTTTTTTCCAGACCACTACTTGTTCAATGTTGGTTTGGGGGATCTTTCTGAAACAAATGACATCCTTTGGTGTCTTGCTGGTGCTTGAGATGATTTTTTAAGTTATATGAAAAATGCTTAAGTGCTTTCCAGTTTTGTTTTGGTTGAGTTCTACTGTATTTGAATATTATTATAGTTTTTTTTTCCCTTTCACTGTTCCTCTTTGAATGGTTTTAATTTCTGTATGTGTGCGTTTGATAATAAAGTTATTTTTAAATAAGAAATACATGAGAGTATAGATAAAAAACACTTTTCAAAAAAATAAAATAAAAATTTTTACCATACCATGAATGTAGTTCTGAAGTTATTCAAGTCAGTAAAAAAGTCTTCCACAGATACCTTCTTCACATCAAGGGCATAATATTCCATTACACTCTGGTACAATTTCTCTGTGTTTCCAAGTAATTTTGAAAGCTTTTCATATTGTTCTTTTGCACTGTTAACAAAGCTGTATATTATAGTTAAGGTATTCTGAAATTTACAAAGTGATGCTTTAAGAAAAAAATCTGTAATTCTAATATTTTAGTCTAATTTTTATTTACCATTACTAGATCTCTAAAATTTCAAAATAAGTTCTGTCAACCATTCTTTCAAGAAAATCTATACCATAAGCAAAAAAAAAATCCACTTCTATTCAATTTCTAACTTCGGCCAAGTTATCAGAAAATTTAACTATTTCCTTATTTAATATTTCTCTGTCATAACTGAGTTCAAGAAAAGTCGCTTCTATTATCATAAAATAATCTATAACATGCAGACACTGAGTAATTGGAGTAATATTGATAGCAACAATACATGCATTGAGTACAGTGGTGAAACTGGACAACATAAGGTTAATTTATAGCTCCTATACTTGGTTGCAGTGTAACTGAGGACAAGAATTTCACCTCTTTGCCTTGACTTTCTCATCTGTAAAGTGGGAATAATAATACCAGTGCTGCTGTGAGAATTACAATACTAGCAAGTTTCTTAGAAAAGTGACTTTGCATGTAGATGTAAATATAAATACTTGGTATTATAATTGCCCATTTACTCTAAGCTTCATTCAGAGTTCTAAAAAGAGTATTATTTATGAACAAATTTAAAACTTCTTATGCTATGTAAGCAAAATAATATTTTAAAGTCTTGGAAAACTTGTACATAATTCCTCTGATGCACAGCATTATTAAAAGTTACGATTGCACACACAAGCAAACACATAAGAAATGTTGTCTTATTTATAACAATAAAGTTCAAAGCACACTGAAATTGAGTAATTTAATGTGAATGTGGTAGTCACTGGCAGTAGAAAACATTATCTGAAAACACCACAGAATTTCTTTCATGGTTAACACATTGTGGATGCAGTCAGATGTAAAGTTCCAAACTGTATCCTGGAATTATTTATGCTCCTTTAGATTAGTACATATAAGGAGATGGACCATAGAGAGTTAAATTTACAAAAGCCATCTTATTATCTTTGATGAAGGCAAACATGTGAACAGACATTTAAAATGAATAAAATTAAAACAAACAAATGGGGTTCAGGCTATGAGAAGGAAACAAAAACTGGAATGTTTATATCTAAAAAGAAGAATTTTCTACAGTTTCAAGAAAGATGTGTTCCTTTGGCTACAGCCTTTCCCAATTGACGATGAAGTAAAGAAACTGAGGCAGACCCCTTATTTTGAAAAAGAAAACGAGACTCAATGAAAAATGAGATAGCAAGTGTCAGCTACCGAGTGAATCCAGCACACATATAAAAGTCTCATAATTAGAGGTGAATCTCCCACAGGCACTGAGACATCCCAGGCAACAGCTCACCCGCTCTCGTGTCCACTGCTGGTCCACAGGGTGTCTTGTCCCCTGTATTTCTGTTCCTTTTCAAATGTGATCTGCTCAGTAGTGTAAGTAGCATTTTGGTGGAAAAAATGTAATAGAAGGCAAGGAATTGACTCTAAAGCCATTGTTTAATTATTCTTAAGAAAATGTATAGATCTGTGTGTATATTCATCTACATCAGTTTATATTCATCTAAATACCAAAATGCCTCTCTATACTTTCTAGACTATAGATCTTAATATTGCCAGTATCTGATGCATTTAAATATGATATCATTTTGTAATTTTTGGATGAGCAACAAAACGTTTCATATAATGAGTCAAATCAGAAAATCACAAGAAATCATTAAGAATAGGAGCAAACCAGACAGGTTTCCATACATGATATCAATATGCATGAACTATTATATGTAGAGAAAATTTATATAAATAAACATCACATCTGAAACACATTCAGAAACTGTCATTTAATAGAATATTTGGTTATTTATTTGCAATGTAAAACAATCATATAGAAGTAATCATTCCCCAAATCACCAAAGATTTATAAATTGGTTTACCTAATCAATAAGCCCTCACCTAAAATTATTTATGTCCCAATAGAACATATATCTACATGCTTTATTGTATATTCTTCACACCTACCTAAAAAAAGTAATATATTTTTGCCATTAGTGGTCTAAATCAGTCTATCAAGAGCTTCTTCAATTCTTCCTCTTCCACGATGTCTTCCTCTCACCTCGACACTGGGACTATCAATTCCTTTGGAATCACACCATCTGCAGACCCATGTACTTATCTGGAAAATCTTCAGGCACATTCTGACTCCTGGACCTCTAATGAAGTTATGAGTTGGCCCTTCTATTCTAACTCTTTCGTGGGGCTTTGCTCTTGCTGTAATTTCTGGCAAATGCCACCTCTTGCTGTCTGTTCATTCTCTGTCCCATGAATTGTATCAAATCTAGTCATCTGCAATGACATTAGTGCCAATTACTTATTTCACCCTAGTACTATTGCTCTTAAACTCTGGTGGGACAGGTAACAAATATCCTCAAAAATGGTCTGATGAAAAGCCATGGAACTTTTAGTCACAAAATTGCAAATATGTATCTATATGGAACCAAATACATCTAATATCATGTAAATAGTTAACAGAGTCACTGAAAAGTGTTTATCCTGGACAACAGGTTACAATCACTATTTGGTAAGTATCACTACTCTGCCCCATCAATGCTTTTAAGGCTTTGGGGATTTAATAATAGGCACTTCACAAATATAATTTTATCCTCACACCTGGGAACACACACATTCTCAAAAAGCCAATTGGTAAACAGATTAAAATAAAGCAATGACTTGAAAATTTTTTCAGGTAAGAATTGTAAGTAATGAAACACTAGAAATAGGTCTGTGCTTTCTTATAAAAACAGTACAATTCTATTAAAAGATGTGAAGGAAAAGATGACCAAGAGCCAGAACCATGGAAATGACATGACTTTGTTCTAACTTCTGGTGAGCTTTTAAATTAATTTTGTTATCATTATTATGAATAAAACAATTTGCTTCCAAAGGAAATGAAGTGGAGCTTTGAATAAGTGGAATTACCCAGAAGAATGGTAAAATTGTGATTAAACCAAAACAATTTTGGAAATAGCCAAATTAATCCTTGGAAGTCTAAAATGGCTTCCTGATAGGATGGAATTACTGGTTACATGAAGGAGGCACACTACACTGGTATTAACGGGCTAATCTTTCACCAAAGGATGATGAAATATCCAGACAAAGAATCATCATCACCAAAATGGAAAACAAGCATAGCTGTCCTTGTGCCAAGTGCTAAAGTCAGTAGGATCTACTCTTTAATTATTGTTTTCACAGCATTAAGTTCTATTTTTGTAAAGAGCTTCAGAAAAAATATAAGATACTCAACAAAGTATTTGATAAAACTCACTGCAAAAATATTGATATATATTCCAATTCCATACAATTTTGAGGAATTTATTTTCTTTTTCTTTAGCTTTATCAAAAGTAAGGAGAGGGCCAGGGGTTTAGCTCAGTGGTTCCACCGCCTGCCTCGCAAGCACAAGGTCCTGAGTTCGATCCCCAGTACCACACACACACAAAAGAAAAAAGTAAGGAGAAATTCTCAGTGACATCCACTTCACTGTACTCTTCCCATTGGGAAGATAGATGTATGACAACCAGATCTGTGTTCACATGCATTGAAGCACAAGTAGTTAGTGTTTACCAGCTGAGGAGCATGATTTAGATTTGATACTCTTCTCCTGGTTTGCCAATAGAATAGCACTAATGCCAAAACTACCTCCCACAAACAGGTTCCACATATACTGTATTCTTAACTCATATCTTCATTATTGTACTTCTGCTATCAAAGATGTTCATTATTTCCATTAATATACCTTATGAAGACCAGCTTGAATCAGTCTCGTATGTTTTATAACTTTGATACACCTTCTTAATGGTTCAGATCCAGCCATCCATTCAGTAAGCATTCACTGTATTTCAAATATACTTCTAGGCACTAGAAAAAACTAGTTAAAAAGATAAAGTCCCTGGGACTATGAAACCCATATTCTAGAATTGGAAGACATTCCCATTCTAGTAAATAAGTAAATAAATGTGACTTTGAGTTACTGATATTATATAGAGTGATAAAAGCTATCATGGATTGGGTAGTCAGGGAAACCACTAAAAAGGTAAGACTAATACAAGTGAGGCATGATGATAAAAGAGTAGAGAGCACTCAGTTGTATAGCATTTTCTTGTTAGAATAAAACTTCAGAAAGTGAAAGATTATTGTATACTTGAGGCTTCAGAAAGGATGAGGAGGGTATTTAATTCAAATCTTAAAATTCTGTTAAGAATGGGTTTAGGAGAAGAGAAGCAAGAAAAGAACAAAAAAAGAAAGGGACAAGAAACACTAAGATTAGCTCCAGAGAAGAAAAATCTACTACAATAAAACATTCAGTTACCCAATTTCTCACTCTTCCAAATGAACCATGTATTAGACAGGTTTATATCTCACCTATTCCAATTTTCTATTTTACTTCGAAGCCACAGTTCCATTAAAGAAAAATATTTTAAAATCTTTACCTGCAAAATGCTACAGTTTGCATAGCACAGAATACAGATATAAGTTTTTCAATGAATTTACTGGGATAATTTTAGTATCTAAACAGTAACCTCATAAGTGCCCAGAATACTGCTTAGAGTGGAGTAACAAAAAGAAAGTGTGAAAATAAAGTGGGATTTCAATGAAGAAATTTACAAAATATAACATGGGAAAGAGTCATATAAGTTGTGAAAAATATGAAAATACATAATGTCTAGCAAAATGATTCTTTTTCCTGAAAGATTCAAGGGCAAAGAATAGAAAGGCAAGTGCTTGTGCAAGGAGAATTTCAAGGACACGTTCCAAGATCAAGTTTTTATCTTCCTTAAAGTAAGAAAAACTACAGAATTTAAAGGTCAAAAGAAAGGAACAGGCAATGCATGACATAACTGCTGCCTTTTTCTTAAGTTTCATACTGATAAGAATTTAATAAGTATATTGCCTCACATATAATTGTTTACATAAGACAATACTTGTTGTCCAACTTCGAATGTGTGCTACACATCTTTCAAGTAAGTATTTACTGTGAAAATATTCAACGCTAATTACAGTTCTAACCAGGCTTAGCAACTGGAAAATAATAATTATTATGAAAAAGTCAATGATATATGAAATAGCTGTGTGTGCCTTTTAAATGTTGTACTAAATTCATATTTTTACATTAAGAAGTAGATGTAAAGAGTGAGCATGCAATGGAAGAATAAAAACATAATATACTATAATTGAATGCTATTAGTGAAATTTCATTATAACAAAATTGTATCTTCATAATTTAAAACAATTCAATTAACAGATTATTTGATAGTTCACTAAATCTTGGTGGTTTAATGTAAATATGTACTTGCAAAGATGTATCTTTAACTAAATAATACAGATATTCTTTCAGAAGTGGCTCATGAACTAAGCATTTGATATGTGCTTCAACCAATAAGCAGTTAAATATAAAATACAAGCAACATTTGAGTATTAATAACAATCTTTAGTTAATATACTTTTATTCACTGCATTTTAGCTTCCATTTTCTAAGATCTCAGAGGCTCACAATTTGCCATTTTAATAAGATCTGCAAAAATGCATTTAATATTCAAAATCTGACTTGTCAGTCCTAATTAAAGTAAACAAAGTCTTGCAATGAATGAATTTAATTACTTCGAAACTAGTATGTCTAACTAAGATGAAAAGCAAACGAGTGCAATGTAATCTCAGCAAAGAATATTTATGATTATAAGCTTTGTCAATAGCAAAGTGCACCAACTGTTCATATATCTGACTTCCAAGAGATACATGAATGCTAATCAGTTCATTAGAGGCTTCTAGGTTGTGATATTTAGCGACAGGATATAGTAGCTTTCTTGTCCATGGAGTGTAATTGTACTCAGAATGAAAAATTGTTTCCAACAAAGCATCATCCTTCCTGTTGCTGATTTCCTGCTGGCTGCTTTTTATGAGCTGCATACCTTTCAAGAAGCCGACATTCAGCTTCTCCTGTCCTATGAATACAAGTACAGATATGTTCTGAGATTGTCTGCTGAGCCGGATTCTGCAACCCCTGCTCCAGCCTCAGAATTCATGTTAGACAAGCCTGAGCTTCATAATTAGTGCACTCAGAGTGTAATATCAAAAGCTATATGTAGGCAAAAGGCTTTCCTAAAATGCCTTCTAACTATAGTAAACAATAACAAGTACTTACATTAATGATACTTAATGATAAACTATCACAAATGGACATTTTAACATGATAAAGTGAGGGAAGAGGCTAAGAATAATGAAACTGATATAACCCTGCAATGATATAATTATTTTTTTAAAAAGCATACTTTGTTAAATGAGAAAGTAGGGCAAAATATAGTTTTGATGGATAAATGTAGACTTTTTTAGTTTAAGAGGGAAAAAAGAAAAGAAACCTTAACTCAGTGTAGTGATAAAAGGCATTCTCCCTAATAAGGAATTGGGTGTGTAGAAAAGACATAAAAGAAAACAAACACATTAGCCTGAATTGATTGTTGGTAGAGTGCATTTTTACGATATTTCCTGACAGAGACAGTGAAGGAAGCTAAAACTGAACTAATTCATAATTAAGATAAAAGCATATCTATGGCAAACCAAATAATAATTTTGTGATTCACTAAATTTCAAGGGAGTATGCTCGCTTCAGCAGTACATATATTAAATTTCAAGGGAGAAGATATAGAAAGAGGAAAAGTAGTCATTTTATTTCAAATACTTCAGTTTAGAAAATTAGGAGTCGCTATTTATAAAAGCTTATTTTATTTGGAGTTTTTTGGGGGGGCACTGGGGATCAAACTATAAAAGCTTGTTTTAGAAATGAATTATGCTTTCATATAGAATTCAGATACCCATATGGGATTTTAATAATGCATTATAATAATACTTCATTGCAAAACAAAAGTTACCAGTCTCTTCTGTCATACAATGGTTTGCAAAGTGGCTCAACATTAATTTCAGGAAATAAAAAAGTTTATTACTTCAGTAACTCGTTAGAGATTAAGCTGCAAAGTTAATGATAAAGATAACTGGATAACAAAGAAATCTTTAAATAAATAAACTTTTAAATCAGAACACAAGCCCCGAGCTATTAATTTATATATGTATTTGTCAATTTTATTTGGGGTTCAGAGAATACAAACAGGAGTACTGATTACATTAGTCTCAATTTTGATTTTAAAACTATGAAATATTTCTGCAGGAAATACTAAATTTTGTGGAGCATGAGTTAATTTCTAATATACACCAATCCTTAAAGCTGGCTAGTCACATTGTGAATTTATGAAATCTGTATCGGTTTCACGAAATATGCCAAAAGTATCTAATTCCCATCATAAGTTTATGCTCAAATTTCCTCAAACTGAGTTTTAATATCCTTTGTCATGAACATCAGAAGAAAATAAGTATATGGAAGGCGAAAGATGGGAGAACATACTATTATCCAAGTGCAGAGAAATCAATAGAAATAAATAACACTTTAATTTCCCAGCTAGAAGGCAAAGGTTAAAATTTCTACACTGTGCCACTACAGAATGATCTCTGGTTATGCAAATACACTTAAAATAATAAATAAATTGTAAATCCAGTTGACTAGTGACTTAAGCTATTCAGATATCAGAAGGATATGGACATCTTTGTCACAAACTTGTCATGCAAGTCCTCAGGAGGGGGAAAGGTTTCCAAATCTTTCTCAAGCTGTTGAAGCTGCCTTCCCATCTGTTTCAAATTCTTTTCCAGCGTTTCTACAGAGACTAAAAGAGAGTATATTAAATGCCTTGAAAGGACAAAATTATAATATATAAAAGGTAAAACAATCTAGAAACAAAGCATTTGTGAAAAACCTCATAATATAAGAAAATTTGTTATTAAAAAAGTTGAATTTTACTGTTTGCTTTTAACCTTTTGCTTTGAAATCCAGTTATAAAGGAAATTCAATAATAAATGCTTTAGAATATGACAGAATTTAAGAAATGCCCATATAAACAAACCACATTAAAGAAATAACTTTTATTTAAAATTAGAGTTCTTGACCACTACAAATGCCATGAGATAATCAGTCTATTTAGAGTGCCAAAAAAAATCCTGAACATATCCAGTTATTTAATAAATTACTGAATGCATTCTCAGATACAATGTTTAATGAATCCAATGATTGAACTCTTCAGAGATACATAGATAATAGTTATTTGTACCTGAAAAGTGATGACACTTCAACTTTTTGGCTTCTAAAAGGAAGCCAGCCCGAAGTTATCTATATTGTCTATTAGTATTATTACTTCTCAAGTATACCTTTTCTGTGCTTTTTAAAATTGAGACGAGGGTTAGGAGTGTAGTTGAGTAGTAGAGCACATGTTTAGATGCATGAAGCCCTGAGTTAACACCAAGCACCAATTTAACAAAGACACAGACATAATAACTTAAATAATGGATTGTATGAAGACTTTCCATTAGGTTAGCACTTGCTGTATTAATTATATCCTGCTGTACACTGCTCAGAGTGGCAACATTAATTTCCTCTGTTACACTCTTCCATTTTTATGTCTGCTGGTCAGTTATCCACAACTAAGACTTCTATTTGATTAGACCTATGGATTTCATTTATTCTTCTCATTTCCAGATGATTATTTTGCTTATTTCAAAGTTCTCTCTCTTTCTGCATTACAGACAAGATCCTTTTTGGTCTTCTAGTCTATTTGATCTCTGCTCCAATGTCTCATTAGGATTTCCTTTATCATTTCTCAAGAAATCTTACAGGTGGGTGAGTTGGTTTTATATTTCCTAAAAACTCTGAAACTTTTGATTAAATAGTGATTCAAAAGCATATAAAAATTTTGTAGTAGGTAAAAATGTGCTCAGAAACATTTATAAGCCATACATCTACTTTGGGCTATGGATTAGGTTGAAGAGTTAGTAGTATACAAGTAGTAAAATAGTAGTAGTAAGGGGCCAGGGATTTAGCTCAGTGGTTCCACTGCCTGCCTCGAAAGCTAAGGACCCGAGTTCGATCCCCGGTACCAAAAAAAAAAAAAATAGTAGTAGTAATTATTGCTATAGAAGTGATAATTAAAATAACAGCAGCTAAACTTTACTTAGTGTTTATGTATGTCAAGTATTGTCTTAAGTTTTCCATTAATTAACTCATTTAATCCTCACAAGAACACTATGAAGTAGGTACTGCTGTTGCCCCCAGTTTACGGTGAAGAAACTGAAACTGGGCAGTAAAAAGGTCAACCAGCTAACAAGTGGCAAAGCTAGAATTGTAGTTGGGTAGTTTCATTCTACTCCTTATTTTTAACCAGTCTGCTATCTATAAGTAAATTACAGAAATTATCACTATTTTCACAGCTATAACTCCCTATCAGTATCACCATTTAAATGAGAAAAATAAAGTGGTTTCACTAAACTGGTTTGCCCTACACTCTAGCCTAGTGCAACCACAAGTAATCCACAGATGACTAAACCTAGTGGAAAGATGCTCTGAGCATTCTGGATGGATGAATGCATGGACAGTTAGATACAGAAATGCTACATTTTCAAAAGAAAATGCACATTTAAAGTAGTATCCCATCACTGAACAAAACCACATATTAATATTGCCTTAGTCTGCTATCAAATTAGGAACATCTAGGGTATAGTCAAACACCAGTCTAAGGGATTCTCATGACAAAAAACACAAGGCAAGTGTCAGTCAGGAACACAGACTGTTTTCATGTGTGTGACCCCAAATACACTGCTTCACACCAAATAATTCTCCAACACCACTTGGGTTTCCTACAATTCAATTTAATTTGGACATGAATTACTCAGAGTTGGAGTCACAAACTATAGGTATAAAGGATCAGTCCCACCAAACTGCCCTCATTTCTAATGCCAGATACAAGCCCAGGATACCATCAATATTTCTGAATGACTGGTTATAAATTTGAGGATTCTCACATCCCTCTACCCTTAAGTTCCATAATTCACTACATGTGACTCACAGCACTCAGGAAAGTGCTACACTTGTGGTTAAAGATTTAATATAAAGGCTACAACTTGGAAATAGCCAAAGGGAAGAGATGCATAGTACAAAGAGTGGGGTGGAAGGGATGGCACAGAGCTTCTATGCTGTCTCCAGGCACACCACCCTCCCAGCACATTCTTGTGCTCAGCAATATAAAAGCTCCCTTAAACTTGTTGTTTCAGAGACTTTATGGAAGTTTCATTACTAGATATTAGTAATTAAATCATTCTGATTCACAATTTAACTCAATCTCCAGCTCTTTCCCTCCTTGGAAGTCAGAGGATAGGCTGATGGTTCTAACTCTCTCATCTTATGTTAGTACCTCTGGAGACCACTTCCCATTGGATGAAAGGCCTGCATCTTTCCCAACTCTTTAGGCATCAGTGGGTCAGGTGCTACTTTCTTTGTGATCTGCAGCAGCTTCTCCTGGGCTCAATTTCTACATCTATGAAATCAAAAGAATCCTACTTCATACATTTACCTCATAGATCATAAGACATAAAATCCTATTAATATAGGATGAAAAAATGTTGAGAAAAATATATTTTGTTTTTCTTATTCTTAGGACTAAGAAGTGATAAAGCTAAAATATAAAAATAAGTTATACTTGAATCATAGGGAAAATGAAGTTGTCACCACCACCATTGCCACCACCAAAACAGGGATGGTACATTGTGGAAATCAGTCTAAGAAGTTTCTGTTTTCAAGAGCAAAATGTTAGGAATGTTTGGGACATATTCAAACATTTAAGGTCAACATCATCAAGAGCAAGAAAGTTATCACTAGAATGGTTCTTGTGGCTACTCTACAGATAGAAATCCCACTAAGGCATTTCTTATACTTCATGAGCAGTCTCTGATTACATTATACTTAAGTGGATTTAAATGTAATTGACCAACCTCTCATTGTTGGTTTTTAAATACGCCCCCAAGCACATTTGGAGGAAAGAAAGGAATATGTGAATTGTAGGCTAATAAAATATAATGTTCAAAGCCATCTGAAGGGTAAAACTAAAGAGTATTTTAAGATTCCCCTTGGTGTTTTCTTTTTCAGCAATTATTATTTCCATAAACAATTCCTTCATGTATCTTCAAATATAATTTTAGCCACACTTCATGTGTCAAGTTCTTGAGGGCAAGTGACTATTATTTTTTTACTAGGGGTTTTAATAGATCAAGGAGTTTTAAATTGCATTCTCAAAGAAGTATTAATTTACAAGTGCACTTGTCTGTGACCTGTGTGTGAATTTTTTTGTTCATCTTGGTCACATTACTTTTGTTCAAGAAATTAACCTTAGCCCTGTTCATTGTTTAGAGGAAAAGTAGAAAAATAACAAAACAACTGTCACCAAACAGAGTTGACTGAAATAATTTAGGCAATTCTAACTTTTCCATTTTACTCAGATAATATTCAGCCACATGGGACACCTCAATCATCACAGACATATGTCTCTTGCCCTCAACCAGACTGCATAATTTCCACATCTCAGTGGGCAGAAGAACCACACATTATTTCCTGTATCAGTAACTTGCTAGTTGCAATGGTTCTCTCTTTTATAACCCTCAGATTCAAAAAACAATACCCCACTCATTTGACTTCGCAAACAAAACTTTGTTCTTCCCTCACTTGGACACTGCTCAAGTCAGTGGGAACATCTATTTCTTCTCTAATCACCTATGCTTTTTCCCCAGTGCCTTCTCCATACTGTAAGCTGGGCTGTCCAGAGAAACAGTAAATTAAGATGTCACTTCCCTGTCTAAAACATGCCAATGAGTTGGCCACAGAGCACCTGAGATCCTGAACAAGGCCCCATCCACAACCTTGCTGGCTCTACCTCATGTTCTGCTACAAGTTCCCATCCAAACAACACACAGTTTATAGTTCTTCTACACATATCTCACTTCCTCTTGAACCTGTGCCTGGAAATAACTATTTCTATATGTGTTGGCCATACTGCCTTGGATTACTCCTATTCATACTTTATATATAACAAGAGTGAAAATCCCAGTAAGTCCTCTGGTGGAATGCCCTTCCTACCCATCATAACTGGTAATTAGCTCTATCTCTACCAGTACTACATTCACATTTATCTTTTTACGTGTCTTTTGTTTCCAAAGGGTTGCACTTACTTAAGGAATGATATCATATTTTATTTTTTACCTTCGATTATATCACAAACTACAGATACTCAAATGTTTGTTGTAATAATGAATTTGGGATATATTTTATTCGCTCATGATGAAAGCATTAAGAATAAAATATGAAAATAACAGATTAACTATCTAGGGCAACAAAATCTAAGACAGACTTTTCTTTAAGTGTTTTGTTATTATGATAATTATATGCTAGTGGTGTTAAAGAAGCTTTAGAATAAAAGTTAAAACCACAACTATAAATATTTAAGTATAAAGCAATCATGAATACAGGTTTTCTAAATACCACGGCCTCTAATATTTAGTATGCTATGATTTCAATTAAAAAAAAAAGAAAAGTAGAAATCACATACATTTAAGTAATCTCTATAATTAAAAAATAATCCTTTGTGAATACCTCCTGGAAGTGTTGATCATCATTTCATAATGAGCTTACTAAGAAATGCCACATTCATTCTTACATATCATGATATAATACAGTTAAATTGATTTCTTTAAAGAAAGTTTAAACAACAATTTATTACCACCAGACAATTTAAACACTCAAGTTAAATTAACCTTCTTACACTAACAGAAATAATTGTTTTATGTGGGATACTATTTAATTTTGGACTGCTGACAAAATAACTTTTCCTAGACAACTGTAATAATAAAGGTACAATATTTTAAAAATTTATGTTAAAATAATAAAATCAGGTGCACAAGATGAAGAAAAACAAATCTCAGCAGGATTTTTTAAAATGCTGAATATCAAGTAGGACTACAAAAAAAACTTAAATTCTAGAATATTATTATAAAAGCACTAGGATAAAAACATGCAAAACTAAAACAAGAAAAACAAAGCCATGAACTGAGAATAAATTGCGACTTGGTTCACAACAGGCAAAAGTCAAGTGAAAGAAGCACTGCTAAGTGAATGAATCCCAGTCATTCCCACCAGGTATACCTTCTCCTATTCAGATTTTCTTTCTTCCACTATTGATTACATACCAAAATGTGCAGTCCCTAATTAATTTGCTGTGTTATATACAATGAGGGTTTTATTTGTGATGTTTTCATATCATATTGCAAAAGAACTGCCCATATTTGCTATGGGACCTGCAAAAAGGCAAGGGAAAGACAAATGGAAGAAATGAGGAGTACAATCCAACTAAAGACCTCCAGGCTGATCTTTTGCAACATTTCACCCACCATAGGGAGAAAGAAGCAGTCTTATCCTCTACAGCTATGAAGAGGGTAGAGGGGGAAGACAACTTTTAGAAAAGAACTCTATTATGCGAGAAATCAATCTAAAAGGAAACCATGTTTATCTGTACAAATTTGAGAATTTCTTTACACAAAGAAGACATTCAAGAATATGGTAAATAAAAAATACATAACAGAGATTTTTGTGACAATAGTCAAACTGTTCACTCTAAAGGTTCAAAATAATTTTGTGTGCAAAATTAGACTGATGCTACTAATTTGTAATGCATTCTATGGTAAATATTAAGCGTACACTAAACTACCTTTCAAATGAGATTAGTATCCATGGATAACATTGAACATCATGTCAGCCTCACAAGTCCTGGAATATATATCTGGATTTGAAAAGTTGCATTTTGTTTCTCCTGACTCGATCTTTCCTTTAACTTTAATAGTCATCCTAAACTGACATTTGGAACTTAGAATTTGTCTGTCTACTTGAATTAGCTCCTGCATCTCAGGAAATGATTGATGGTTACTACACTTCTCTTTCTCTCATATCCCGCACACCTGAGCACAGAGAAAATTTTGTTTATTCTAACTTCAAACTACGTTCATTTTCTAAGTACCTTTTACCAACCTAGCTGCCTCCCCCTGGTCCAAGTCAACAACACAATAGTCCACTGGACCATTTTAATAGCA
Source organism: Heterocephalus glaber (assembly GCF_000247695.1). Next base: position 21,128,580 of record NW_004624748.1, read on the forward strand.
GCCCAGTGATTTCAATGATTCTGCCATTGGTTCTCTCATTTTCTTCCTCAAGACAGCAGCTCAAGGAAATCTCTGAATATTTAAGGTGGATGGAGCTTTTCTGAGCACAACCTTCCCACAGCCCCTTGTCCTAGGGTAATGACAAAATTCTTACAATGACCCGCAGTGTCCTATAGCATCCATTACCTTCAGGACTTTAGCTATTGTTTTCTTTTTCCTCTGCGAGCTCCAATTTCACTTTCAAAACTTGAGGCCTCACCTTGATCTTCCCTCTGCCCAGAATGTGCTTTTCTCCAATAACAATCTAAAACTGAAACATATCTTGCCCCAGCATTCAGAGCTAGCCATCTGAAATGACACTGATTTCTTTCTATGCTTTATGTTCTAAACCCACCAACTAAAATGTAAACTTGAAGAAAGCACAGGCTTTTCTTCTGTGTTCACTGTTCTATCCAATACCAAAAATGTGCTGGGACAGAAGAGGTATTCAGGAAACTGAGGGTGAAACAATGAGTGGACGAATTTTTTGAGTCACTCACAGTCAAGTCTGATCCTTCATAACACAAGGACCTAACACAGTGTCTGCCAGGCAGTGAGAGTAATTCATGAACTTTTTTGAAAAAGTCCATTCCTTGTAAATCAAAACATATAAAAACTGATTAATGAGTACTACTTCTTTCCTCTATAAGGAATGTACTATAATTTGAAAGACAGTAAAAAATGCACTACATTAACAGACATAACTACAGGACAGAAAGGTTTCTCTACCAATCAATTTTAAATTTATACTAGATGACCTCTTTTGAGGGGAAAGTTAAAGATAACTCTACATCACATTTCTTTAGGTTTTCCTATGAATGTGAATAAATATTGTTTTGGATGTTTCTATCATGTATATCATGTATTATAAGTTAATTCAAATTTCTACAGTATTCTTGAATAACTCCAGGCTGAAAAATATGTATTTTAAGTAGCAAAAACTCCAGAAAAAAATTCAGAGTGGTCAAAGAATTGTTACAGCCTACTTGTTTTTAAAGGCTGTTCAGAGGGAAACCTTTTTTTGTTTTGTTTTTGGCCAGGGGGGTCAGTGTTAAGACAGGGTTCCACTGTGTAGTTCAAGCTGGCCTTGAACTCACTATATAGCCCAGGTTAGCCTCAAACTCCAGGCAATCTTCCTGCCTTAGCCTCCCAAGTGCTGGGATTACAGGTATGCACAACCACGCCTGGCCATTAGAACTTTGTTTTTCAAATTTAATGTCAAAGTTCAGAGAATGAAATAAAAATAGAATGTTTCAGGCTAAAGCTGAGGAAAAACAGAATCCACTTTCCAAATTTCATTCTTCATGCTCGTTGGTGCAATGGATAAAAATGCATTGACCTATAACTTATAATCTGTGTAATTTTCTCTATGTATACTACTTTTAACTTTTAGAAAAAATGCAACCATTTGTAATGACATAAATCTACAAAATTCCTGGTTACGCAATCTAAAGTTTGCATAAGTTTTAGAATCTGTTCAAATAATTTCTGATAATACATACTGAAATTTATAATGATATACTAGTCCCACAGAGTCATCTTCGCATTATTCATGACTGCATAGGTAGATGTGTGTGTCAACAAGAAATAACAACTGAAAAATAAGACCAGCAACAACTAAATGTAGAGAGTATTTACACAGGGCTTATTAGGTATTGTTCAAGCTTCATAAATATTTATACATATTAACTTATTTAATTTTCATAACAAACCTCTGACTTAACTACTACCATTGTCTCCATTTTGTAGGTTAGCAAACTGAGACCTGACAGAATGAGAGACTTATTTAAGGTTATACCTCTAGTGGGAGGTTTAAACCCCAGCTTTCTAGCTTCAGAGATCCCTCCCTGAACAACAGCCTCTCCTATCATACAGTATCTCTATAATCTAAATTATGACCATATTTTTGTATCTGCCAACTAAAATTACTTATTGGGGCTATTCGAGTTATCACTGCCTATTAATACAAAATTCCTTAAATTCAGAGGCATAAATGATTTTTCAGTTTTAAATGGTTTAGTATTTTCACATGATGACAAAAGAAAATGGTATTTCACAAGCTTATCAATGACAGCCCTGAAAAACCAAACCTTTCCACAATTTAACGATAAATGTTTTCAGGATATCTCTATTAGAGTAATGACCTTTAACTGATTCATAACACTCAAAGATGGGGCCACCTGCATGAAGTTGTGGGAATAATGACAAGGATGACTAGTGTCCCCCTAACATGTACATATTCCCAGAACCTCAAAATGTGACTTATGCGAGGGGTGGTGGCACCTGCCTGTAATCCTAGCACTCTGGGAGGCTGAGGCAGAAGGACTGCAAATTTAAGCCTAGCCTGGGCAGTGTAGTGAATGTCTTGGTTACTTTTCTCATTGCCAGGACAAAATACCTGACACTCACAAGTTTAAAGGAAGAAAAGTTTATTTCAGTTTACAGTTTGTAGAGGTATCAGTCCATAGTTGGCTGGCTCCAAGGGATGTGGAATAGCAGAAGGGCATCACAGAGAAGAAACAGTTCATGGCACAGCAGGCAGTAGACAACAGCAGCAAGCAGAAAGCACCAAGCAGCCAGCCTGCCTTCTCCCTTTATATTCATGAAGGCTGTAAGCCTCTTGATTGGAGCCATCTATACCCAGGGTGGAGCTCCCATTATCCCCATGGAGAGCTATGCTAAACCAATTAGTATACTAATCCACACACCCTTAATCCCAGTATCACACCATTAATCCACATTCACACACCCTAGATCCAGCCACCTCCCAAAAGCCCCACCTATGAGTGCCTGAAGCGTTGAGGGGACATTCTAGATACAAGCCATAGCAGTGAACCTGTCTCAAAATAAAGAGGAAAAAAAAATGATGGAAGGGGTGCTGGCTGGGAATATAGCTCAGCGTGAAGATCCTGGGTTTAAGCCCCAGCACCTGAAAAAAAGAAGGAAAAGAGGAGGAGGAGAAGGAACAGGAGGAAGGGAGGGGGAGGAAGAGGAGGAGGAAAAAAATAGAATGTCAAGTATTTGGAAATAAGATTTTTACAGATGGAATTAGTTAAGCATCTAAAGATGAAGTCATCTTGTAACAAATTATCTAATGACTAATGTTCATTAGCTGTGGTGAAGACACCCAGAGACAGAGAAAGTGGCAATGAGAAGTTAAAAGCAGAGACTAGAATAGTACTTCTATAAGTCAAAGAATACTAAGGACAGCTGGCAGCCACTAGAAGTTAAAAGGAAACCATGGATGGTTTCTCCTTTAAGGCCTCCAGAGGAACTAACTCTATCCTGACTTCACAGTTCTGGTTAGCTTCTGAAATCATACTTTGATTTCAGAATTCTGGTCTCCCGAAACAAGACGGAATGAATTTATTTAAAGGCACCCAGTTTGTGGTAATTAGTTATGACAGCCTAGGAAGCTAATTCAAGATTTACAGGAGCCTTTAATACAGTCTGGTTTCTGGGAACAGGTGACAATTCTGCCTGCAGCAACGAATTAGCCCCATGCTTCTTCCCCACCAGGTTACATGTCAACCTAGTCAACAGAGAAATTCAAGATTCCCAAAACATGTTTGCTCTATCTCCTGCTTGACTTTCATTGTAAAATACAGAGTAGCAAGTTAAGCCATCCTTCAGAATGTGCTGTTCTGAAATTTTCATTCATCTACTTTGTTTGTAATTTCCCACTTCATGTTGGAAACTGAGGTGCAGTAAATACTGCTTCACAGCCAGCAGCTTGAGAGCTCTCAGACCTTGTTTGTCACTGGTGGTACTGTCCTGTTACTTGATGTTAGCTATGGCTCACAGGTGACTCTGACAAAACTGCTGGAGCAGCTACTTCAACTCTGTAGTTAGCCAAAAATCTACAAACACTGTAAACTGTTAGTTTCTTGAAACATTAAGGCAGTATTGATGCTACTTTCAGTCTGTTAACCTCCAAAAAGATATAGAGGTCTTCCTGATGCAGTTTTCTTCTTCATCATCATCCATCAGCCCAAGCAGCTGCAGACTCAGGAAATTTTCCTCGCTTGGTATCTCAAAAAGCAATCTTTAGCTGCAAGTGCTTCCTCCACGGCCGGTGTTTTTCAGTATCACTCTACAGAATCTTCAATACTTCCAGTGACTTTGGTCATGCTCTTTCTATTACACTCTGCTGTCTCCCAAATTGTTCGCATTTGCACTCACAATCTTATATCCAATTCTCCAGTTTAAACATTTGATACTAACTCTATACAGACAATTCTTGGAAATAAATTGACAAGATTTATACATGGAGTCACCTGTACACTGCATCTGCAATGCACTATAAATATTCTTCATAAGTCCTATGATTCCTCTGGAAAGGGCCCAGATGTATCTTCCCATACTTTGGTGTTAAAAATGTTAAGGATTAAGATGCAATATATATGTACCAATTACTCAAGATTAATGTATTGTGTATAACAACCATACTAATAAAAAATGAAACAAAAACACGTTAATTTGTTGAAACTAAAATTTTGCATATTTTATGATTTTGACAAGTATATGTAAATTATACATTTTTATAAATTTACCTTTTATTATATTTGACTGGCATTAATATTTAAATTATTTTGCATTTCCTAAGTACTTGATTGAATGATCACAGAAAGTAAAAAATAGATCACTGAGACATAAAACAAGCATTCTAGGTTAGTTTACTGGACACAACTTTTACACTACAATCAACCTGTGGCACTAGTGCTGCATGACACAGAGATATCAAATAACTACATTATTTCCATGGGACAGTGAAAAACTGTCAAGAGATCATTGAAAGTGTTACTACCCTTTTATCAATTAGTTGCTTATATTAAAATTACACCTAGTAAATTGTAAAAAAAGGGAAAAGCTGAAAAGACATGTATGCACAGATATAATAAATAAAAGAAAAAGACAAAAAAAAGAGTATACTCCAATGTAAATGAATGAATTCTAAAGTGAAATTTAGGCAATGCCATAGGCTTAATCTTGAAATTAAATGTTAAAGCTCATAAGTACATTTAGAGTGCCTTAATGTTTCCTTATACATCTACTAATTCAGATGTCATATCAATTAAAAAAAAACAATTCAGGCATACATGTAATTATTTAAAGTCACCTGATAATCGACAGTTTGTAGAAGAACTTTTGATTCCTAACCTGATCACTAAGTGCACGTCCAACAATGCAAGTCCATAACTGCTTCTTCTACTCATCTGATGAAGTAAAAAAATCATTCAGTAAAACTACTCTATGGCAAAGAACTCCAAGCAGACAGGAAAAATGTCTTAGCTTAGTATATTAATTTCCTAGGCCTGCCATCACAAAATAGCACAGCTGGGTAGCTGAAAACAGTGTCTCTAACTTTTTTGGTACTAGGGACTGATTTTGTAGAAGAAAATTTTTCCACAGACAGGGGTGCAGGGAATGGTTTGGGGATGATTCAAGTGCCTTGGATTTATTTTGGACTTTATTTCTATTATTATTATATCATAACTCATAATGAAATGATTATAAAACTCACCATAATGCAGAATCAGTGGGAGCCCACCCTGAGCAACTAAACAATCCCTTCTGGGGGTACTGGGAAACACTGACCCCCAAAGTGTGTTGCTTATGTACAGTCTACTCCAAATCTCACTCTGGTTGCTGTCTCTGCAAAAAAAAACCCCCAAAAAACCCCACCCTGCTTCACAAAGTCAGGATGCTGGAAATGGAAACAGGCAATCTCAGGATATTCCACCTTGATGTTAATCCAGAATGTACAGAGATATGAACTTTTCTCAAACAGTTTTAGAGCCACTGTCATTTGCAGTCTCAAACATTTGATAGTTCATCCTTTTCCAGCACGGACAAAGTCGATTCACCTGGCTTCATTGGCGCACAGGACACAAACAATTCCTTCCCAGTTCAGGGGTCTTTTGTGGTTGAGAAGTAACATTCAAACTCTTTTTTGAAAGCTGAGATAGGTGATCATGCATCAGTTGGAGGGAAAAAATCTCTTTCAAAATCTCTCTTAATGTTTGAATAATATCAAAAATCTCAATGTTCACTTGTAGCTCTCATAATTCTAGTTGGGCTTTGAATGAAAATCATTTTACCCTTGCCCAGCCCTCCCTTCAACCCCTCCATTCCTCCCTATTTACAAAGATTTTGTTCCTATTTTTCCATTTTCTCATATTAATCCCACTCTCTTCTAAAAATAAGAACGAAGAGAGACTATGTAAAGGTGCAAATTTCCAATGATGAATGTCATTATATTGTATACCTAAAATGTACCAATGATTAGAATGAATAATTGATAATGTAAAATAGGAAGAAAAGGTCCAAAGGGGTAGGGGTAGTGGGAGGGGCAGGGGAAGGGAAAGAAGGGAAAGGAAAAATGATGAGAAATGGAAAAAATGGAAATAAAGTCTTTGTAAATAGGGAAGGGTGGAGGGGGTGAAGGGAGGGCTAGGAATGGGGAAAAAATAAGAACCAAGATACATTATGTAAAGGTACAATTCCCAATGAGAAATGTAATTGTGTTGTATACCTACAACGTACCAGTAAAAGAATAAAAAAAAAAAAGAAAATCATTTTATCTGCTGACTTGAATATAGTTGTCATTCTCCCCTGAAGTAACAGATTAACTTTGTTGAGATTAACTTGTTTGTTGAATGTGTCAAACAAGTAAGCTAATTTTTTGACCCAGTCTATGTTACTGAAATGTTCTGCTAGTGGTGACTCTTTTTCTAAAAGAAAACTTGAGTGGCTCTCAAAATTCAAAAACTCTGACCAGTGTTCTATCTTTAGAAAGTCACTCACTTCTGTGTATAAGAGAAGATGTGTGTGATCTGTGGCCATCTCCTCACAGAGTTGAATAAACAAACATGAGTTAGGGACATGTACTTTAATGTGGTTGATAATTGTAACCACATTTTGCAAAATGTTAAGTTCAGTTAGCATTTTTCAGCTAACCAGCAATTCTCTATGGATGACACAATGCCTAGACTCAATTCAGAAGTGACCTCTTTGATCTGAATAGTGAAACCAGAAAACAAACCTGTTGTGGCACTGCTTGATCTGCGTACATACTGACAGGGAATGACCAATTCAGTTTTCCTGATAAGCAACTGTTCAGACTTGTGTTGTTCTATAGATAAGATGTTGATTGGCAACAGAAATGCATCTGATATGTCCTCCTGAATAATATACCACACAAAAACAAGCAGTGTGGCCTTCTTGTCAACACTGGTAGACTTGTCAACCTGGACTGAGCGACTCACTGATCCTCTCTAATAATGTTCCTCAATATCCCCTGTTATTTCATCAATTCCAGTTATGGTGCAGTTTGAAAGAAGAACATGTGTCTCCTTTTGAATGGCAGCCTAAAAGTTCATGACAAATGTCCATAGCAGCAGGCAGGATCATCTCTTTACTAACAACAAAGTGCTTCTTAGCTTTAGCAACACATTTAGCCACTTTAAGAATGATACTCTTAATGTAGACACATTTGATGAAGCGGGGGCCTACAATTATTGCTTCTGTTTTTCATGTTCACTTTTTTCTTTTCCTTCTGGAAACAGCAAAGCCTTGTATTTGGGGGGGGGGGGGGTACCGGGGATCAAACTCGGGTCCTTGTGTTTGCACAGCAGGCATTGAAACCACTGAGCTAAATCCTCGGCCCCAAAGCCTTGTCTTTTAATGCATGGTGTTTGGTCTCAGTGTGGCCAAGTACTGTAATTTTGAAGGTTTCATGGCCTAGCCAGTTGCAGAGCCAGTTGCTACATATTACAAAAAGTGGGCTTGGAGAAAGTGAATTTACCTATTGCAATAAACTTATACTTTAAATAGGACTCTTGGTATTTTCTTCTAATTGCAGCTTTATTTTGTTGGCAGGATTAGAATCTTCTGTTATCTCATCATTGAGTCTTTCCTCTTTTTCAAAAAAGCTCTCCAGTGACATTTGTCTGTTATTCATTTTGACGAGGGTTAGCTTGTGGGCTTACCAAAACTGACTGAGATAACTGTACAGTGTGAATAAGAGGGACAGATAAAAGTTGTAAATAAAATGATGTGAAAATTTAGGTTAAGAGGCCTCTCTCCTTGAATTGCAGATGGCCACCTTCTCACTGTACCCTAGCCTGGTCTGTCCTCAGTGTAAGCATACTCCCAGTGGATGAGAGCCCAAATCTCCTTCCTCTTCTATGAGAACAAGTCACACTGGATTAAGGCCTACTGCAGTGGTTCTCTGTAACTAATGAGGTCCTATCTTCCAACAGAGTCAAATTCTGGGGTCTTGGGAAATAAGGCTCCAATATATGAATTTATGAAGGAAGATACAATACATCATACATGGGTTACAATACATGATAATTAGAATACATCTGATTGCTCTACATTGACTATTTAGTAAAAGCAGTATCTCATGATTTCCTACTATAACTGACTTATTTTAAATACCCCACCATCAACATAGTATCCTGTCAACTTCATTTTCATTATAAAGGCAGTAATTAGTAAAGTACATTTTAATCAAATTTTAAAATCTTACAATTAATTTGAAACAAATGAATTACTTATCTCACACAAATTATGAGACCCCAAACCTACAAACTCTACATAACACTTCCAACAAACATGATGTTAGCTATGATGTTAACTCTGCTTCAGAGGAATATAAAACTGAATTAATCACTAATACTAAATACTCAAAATATTTAACAATATTGCTGATAAATTTTAATTGGCACTTTTGGAAAGCCATAGCAAAAAGTTAAAGGAAGTCTTTGAAAACACTGCCTACCAGTTATAGTACATGAATTTGAAATTTTCAAACATTATACAGTTTCCAGGTGGCAGCCACCTGGAAATTAAGTGTTCTAAGTGCTCACAGTCGGTGAATAAAAGATAAACATTTGGTATTTAGTAAGCCATTTATCATAACTGCTAAAAATGTATGAGGAACTGGAAACCAGGAGATATATTTCAGCAAATAAATATCTGAGTCTGATCAAGGAATTGCCAGCTAACAGCATACAAATAAAGACTTAGAAGCAGAAAGAGGTGTACAAAATAAAGACTTAAAAAATTAAATAATAAGATGTCAAAGAATACTCCTGAAACTAAAAAATGTGGAAATAGAAAAAAACTGGAAATGAGCAATCAGTAAATCCAGGCCATCCACTATAGAACAGTGCTTTTTCTCTAGATTCCTTTCTCAGCAGTCCTAGGAGAGGTCCTTGTTCTATAGCAGCAGGGGTCCCACTTCTGCCCCCAGTACTTGGGATTGAACCTACAGCCTTCACACTGAGCTACATAATTAGCCCTTTTACTTTTTATTTTCAGACAGGGTCTCCCAAGTCACTGAGTTGCCCAGGCTGGGTTCAAAATAGTGATCCTCCTGCCTGAGCCAGCATAGTGCTGGGATGACAGGTATGCACCAACACACCCAGCTAGTTCTTAGGGAACAGTGTAAGGATTTCTGGGAGACCTGTGAGTTCATACACGATCACAGAATGGAATACACAGAAATTCGGGTGAGGGTCCCAGGAAGCACCAAGATAAAGCACTTGATGAAGGAGAAAAATCAGACAGCATTTCACACCACAGTGCACCCTGCCATAGATTAGCGTGAGCAGAATCTACCGACCAGCTGGGAGTTGAGGGCCGAGGCCAGTATGGTAAATGTGAGAAAGGAAATCAGAAGAGAAGAGACCAGGAAGGGCATTCTCAAGTAAATAAAATTTGGAAGGACGGGTTAAAAGAGTTCTACTTTGTGGCATACTGCACATTTGAGATGCAGACGGAATTGGTAAGAGTTATTGAATAAGTGTGAACCTTCAAAGTAAAGTCCGTGATATAAATTGTTAACTCACTAACAAAACAAATGATAGTTCCTAAGTTCTTGGGAATTGAAGAACTCACTCGAGGGGAAGTTGTAGAAAGGGAAGAAAACAAGCGAAGGGCTGGTGCTAGTTTAACAACAGCGGCAATACTGTTTGTTGAGGGTGCACAGAAGAAGAAAAACCATAAATGGTACCGAAAGTAAGTGCGGGGGGGCGGGGGGGCGTGAGGGACAAAAGACAGATGTGAATGCAGTGGACTCAGCCATGCTAACGCACAGACATTATACCCTGGACAAAGAAAAGAGAAAATTTCTGGCATAGTAATCACCAAATACTTATTAAAGGAATGAGTGAATCGCTGACTGGATTAGCATGGCATTTCTAGAATTCAGAGTTAACTACAGAGGAGAAATACATGATACAGTGGTGACAATCCTAAAATAAGGCTGATTACAGTGGTGCTGTACACGTACCTTTGTTTTTGTTTTTCTTTTTTTGGTACCAGGGATCGAACTCGGGTCCTTGAGCTCGCACAGCAGGCGGCGAAACCACTGAGCTAAATCCCTGGTCCACCTTTGTTTTATTTTAATATATTCCTCCCCCAAAATCAAACAAACAAAAAGACATTTTTTTCACTTGCTGCTTATTCATAAAATGTTATTTAAATTTAATACTGAAATAGCTTATTTAAAAATAATACATAAAACTTTCATGGTCAATTAATTATAACTGTTTATATGAGGAAAAATATATTCAACTCCTCGAAGTCCATAAAAAAGAGAAATACTACAATGATATGCAGAAATTCTATAATGAACCAAAATGTTTTCACTGAAACACCACAGAAAGGCTGTAAGCCATTATCTCTTGGAAAAGAAGTGGTCCTAATAAAGTAGATTTTTGAAAATTGTCATATGGGTAAGCTCATTAGTTGTAATAAAAGATCCCCCTGCTGATCTAGAAGTACCTAATGACTAGGATTTGTTATATCTCAAAAATAAAGGTACTTTTTAATTCATGTGATATCTTACTGAGGAGATTTCAAATCTGGAAACTTTAAGTGATGATATACAAGAGTGTTGAATTCTCCAAACTAAACACACACTAATTTTATCTAAAACATTACATTTACTCCTCCTAAAATCTCATTCATTAATTGGGTCATGCAATCATAAAAAAAAAATATGCTCAACAATCACCTACACTTGAAAAAGTAATCTCAGTGATGGCTGTTCTATTTCAAATATGAAGCTGGCTGCTCCCAGAGAAACATATTAGTGGTTCTGCTGACCCATCACATACTTGTGGTTCCCCTGGAACAGATGGAAACTAAACCTCCCACATCCCCAGCCTGGCCAGCTGAAACACCAAGAAAAAGACACAGAAGAAACAAATCTCCAAGCTACAAATCTGCAGGACCTTACAAGAGGTAAATCCTTTTAAAAAGCAAAATACCACAATATTTGCACAGAATTTTAAGTAGAATCAAATGAGCTAAGATAGAAAAATATTTCTAAAAGTTCATTTACAGTGAAAATGCTAAAAAATGAATTCTACATTTAAAAAGGGTATTCATAAAATTGTTTTTTGGAGCTAATTAAAATTGTTTCTATAAAATCAAATTAAAATATAATAGAAAACTGGATTTTAAGGTGGTCAAAGATATTTATTTAAACAATCTTATAGCAAAGTGTTAATAATAAATCTTATCTTTTATGATCTTTATAACCTGGTCTAAGGCTGTAGTAAGGACTAGAACCTGGATTATAAATTTGAAAACTAGGAAGTGGTGAACCGAATCTCTGGCAGTCTGGGTCTACATAGACAAAGAAAGGGAACCCAACACCATTAGACATACTTAGAACATAGGCAACGGGGGAACACAGATTGCTGGTTCTGGACTTGGGTACAGAATAGTCACTCAGTGCTTGTGGATGCTGAAGAATCAAGGGAACATCACCATGGCCACAATGAGAGACATTTAACAGTAGAGGAGGAGGCTTAGCAGGCATCCATAAATTAAAGCTACAAAACAATGTGTTTATAAACATAAAGCCTCATTAATGAAATAGATTAAACTCAGCTCTAAACATAATGCATAAAATCAATATTCTTTAATTTTGTATTTTTAAAATGTGATATTCAATATGAAAAATTTAGAACAAAGTGGGGCGTATATACAAAAAAAGCATTATTTTCTGTCTTTTAGAACTGAAGAGCAGAACAATGAAAATTTTTTTTTAAAAGAACAAACCTTTACTAGCTTTGTCTAAATGTCCCAAATCATCCACAAAATTCAGGATATCAGGATACTTTTCTTCACATATTTCTACCAGGAAATGAAGTAGTGTTGTTTTCTGGTCTGCTGATTTTATGTCCTTTAGCTAAACAAATGAGAGAAAAAACAGGAGTATTTTTATATTCTACCTAGTCAAATAATGTTAACACTGTATTTTGTAGATAAGAAACAAGTTGCACAATTAATTAGTTCCATTTATACAAAACAAATAAACAAAAAAAAGCTAATTTCTACTCATTCAGTAAAATCATTGACATGATTTTTTTAAAGTAAAATGTTTGTGTTGATATGACAAATAGTCTAGTAAAACAATCAAAATGCATATATGGTAGGACATTGAGTATTGGCCATCTAAACCGAATGAACCTGTGAACGAAATTGTACAGTCAGGGAAAGGAGGGAGAAAATCTACAAGTACAGTATCACAGGCAGACAGAGCAGCATTTGAAAGAGCGTGCTGTGATTTGGACTTAGTTTGTCCTGTAAGGATTTATGTGTGGCAATGTTGGCATGTGAAATCTCTAAGAGATGGAGCATAGTGAGAGCTCTTTAGGGATGAAAGGACTTCTCCTGCAACTCCTTCGCAATTCTCACAAAAGTTTGTTACGAAAGCCTAAGCCCACCCAATCTCTCCGGTTCCTAGTCCAGGATGGATGTGATCACTAGCTCCAGCACATATTTCTGGGGTTGCCATTTGCCATGCTGGTATGCAGCCAAGACTACCCTCATCAGAGCAAGCCTAGGCAAATACCATAGCTTTGAACTTCTAAAAATGTGAGCTAAAAACCTCTTTTCTTATGAATTAGCCATCTCAAGTATTTTGTCATAGTTAACAAAAAATTGACTAAAACACAACTATAGATGAAGAAGAATACAGAGTATATTGGAGCAGGCTAAATGATTCCTAAATAAAAGTGTGCATGTGTAGGAAAAGGAAGGCAGAGTGAAAAGAAAGATACAAATCTGAAAAGACCAAGAAAATAAGAGGAAAGGTATGTCATGCAATGGAAATTAGGCTTTGAATCTGAAGCACTGCAAGTTTCTAACACTGGATGAGAGATGATTAGATATACATTTTAGAAAGCTCCCTCTGGTGCACTGTGGATAAAAGATTAGAGTAAAAGTAATGACAGAAGCATGAAGAGTAATTTACAAAACCATGGCAATAATTCAGGCAAGGATACAAGGCAGCCTGAACTGAAGTTGTGCCTTGGGAGTGGAGAGAAGGGAACCAAGTGGGCCTGGAAACCCAGGTGACTCCATTAATTGAAACAGATCAGAAAAGATGAGAAACAAAGTTTGGTGGAATAGGCAACAACATACTTGCTTCAGTTTTGAAAAAAAAAATGAATGTAAAGCTTTTGAGTAGTATTCAAGTGAAACTGTCTTGAAAGTACATAGATTTACATAGGTGTTTCTGAGCAATTTTTCATTAATGCCCCCTAAAGAGCCTTTTAGCAGTTTTTCCTAATTATCTATATATACCTGGGAAATTTTAAACCACAAGGGTACTACTTTTAAAATTAATGTACTATATGTAAATCTATGCTTTGTGAATAAAACCAGTGACATTAGATATTTTACTCCCACAATACCAACTTTCTAATCTTTGAGCATAGTAGTCCTGCTGACAATACATGGCTAGACCTTAGAGAAATAAAATGATCTTGGAGCACCAAGAAGTCTCTGTTGCAAAAGTCAGTTATTTGAGCAAATGAACCTAGAGAGTTATATAGAATTTTTAAAAATGGGTACACACTTGAGAAGATCATAGTTGACCAGTCCTAATCTAAAATGGCCAAGAAATGCAATCAGAAGGGAGAGGTAAACACTGAATAGAAGTTATCTTGGTTTTTGTGTGGTGACTAATGGTAGGGACTGATGGACAGGGATAGTAGACTAATGGATGACCCAGCAGTGTCCCTAACACTGAATAATCATTCAGGACAAGCACACATTAAAATAAACCAATCTCGCCCTTCCTAACAGAATTAAATTCAAAGATGGAAATTTTTGCCATGGCTAACCTGTTCCACTTTATTTACTTGCTTCCTCTCCAACAATTTCCCACTTTAAAATGGGTATGTATAAATGTACATGCTACATCACTTTAAATATATCACTCAGAAAAATATTAAAAAATAGTTAACATTAGATAGTGGAAGAATAAGATTCTGTGTCATCTCACACATTATTAACATACTGATTGAAAAGCTACCATAGTGCTCCAAACATTGAGCTACCCATCTCACAGGTTGACTTTCACATGATTACACACGTGATACATTCAAATGTGACATGTGCCTACTCAACACATAACTCCAAGAATAGTTCCTGGGCTGGGGATGCAGATCAGGGGTAGAGTTCTTGTGCATGTGAGAAGTTCTGGGGCTGATCTCCACCAACACAAAAAAAGAATGTCTACTGGAATTTTATAAACATGCTTAATATGAAGACTTAGTCTATTACTCGATACCCTGTTTAGAAGGAGCATAGATCTTATAAAATCCACCTGAGTGTTTCAAAGAGTCCTTCAAAAATAATGGCTCCATTATAGCTAGACAAATTGACACTAACATGTGTAGAAACAGTAATGTTAAACATCCCCTTAAGAAGCTTATATCCCTAGGCAAGTTATTGATCTTAGTTTTGACACAGGTAGGGTAAGAGAACAGAATTTAGATGGCAACTCTCAATTCACTTTCAAATCCAAAAAATATTACTTATACATTAGAGTAGATCTAAGTGTATGGAGACATAAAAAAATCTAATAACAACTAGAATAAAAATGAAGAAACAGTTATACTCTAACTTCAGAAGTTATATTTTGCATTGTTAGGTCACTTAAAATTTTTTTATGGGTTTTGATGCTTACATGTTAACCTGGAAGCTTAATCTGATTTGTAAATTTTCTTACAAGTGTATGATTTCATTTTTACTACCATTTTAGATGAGGCCAGCTAAGAAACGTTCATAAATATACCAGACAGAGCATAAAAGCTGTCTTTTTTTTGTTAAAGAGCACTGTAAGAGCAAAGTTCCTTTCTGTTTTCACCCTTTAAGTCAGTGACAACCTGGGGATCTCAGAACCCACTGTCACCAGTCTACACCCTTCCTCATGATATTCCTTTCATGAGAAAGTAGATGAAAGTCTTGTGTGCAGTATTAAGACAAGCACATCTACCGGTATAATTGTAGAATGGAAAAAAGCTGTCCAGAAATATCTGTGATATAGCTAAATAGGCAGCAACTACTGGGACCTATATATCTAGGAATCTCTATGATAAAACAAAAATCAATTGGATCAACTGCAATCTTTATTCATAGCAATAAGAATTCAAAATTAGGACTCTGGAACACAGTATAGTTTGCAGCAACTACCAGTTTAATAAATGTTAGGCTCTTAGGTCAAACACAGATCCAAGTTATTCAGAGACAATATAAAGCCAAGACTAATTTAAGGAGGGAATGCTGTCATGGGCTACTGAATTGAAACCATCAACTTAGGAGCAAGCCACATATTGCTAATGGTCTAACATTAAAAAGTACACTCACTGAATACAAAATGGAAGCACAATTCCCTCGTCATTCCTAACTATATTTATAATCGCTCAAACTCCAAATAAATTAGAAACTAAGCTTAACAAAAATGAAATGTTCAAATAAGAAGCACTTTGCTGATAATGCACTGTGTCTCATTTACAAGTTAATCTGCAGCTCTAAATCTCAGGGCACAGATTCTTCATTTATGTTCTAACATTCTCACGAAAAACTTCACAATGCTCCCAAAGTATTCTTCTGGCCTCAGTTACTCTACTCTCTTCCTTCCTCCCTTTAAGGCATTAAACAAAAAGGTAAAAAAAGAAAGCATTTCAAAAGTATAAAAGCACATCAAAATATATTTGCCCAAGACTTTTTCACTTCATTGATAGGCAGTAACAACTAAAAGAAGCACATTCTATTTTTATTAATCACTCACACCAAAATCAGTGACTAAGCTAGAAAAAGTAAAGCTTGGATAAAACAGTTAATTTTGTTAAAGTGAAGAACTTAAGCACACTTTGTAAGGCTAGCCCTTGGAAAGAAAATAAGACTATAAATTATTTACTCTAAAAATTTGTTCAGGTTAAAAAATATGCTTTATTTAAATTTTAACAGACATTGCTTGACAGGATTCCTTTTGTATTATTGTCACGAGATTTATCTGACTGATGAGTAATTATCACTGTTAAACACAATTTCTCATTCATGTATTGTTTCTTTAAGGACTTTTAATGTGGCTTAAGTGTCAAATAAACAATAAGATGGATGGAGTTTCTCCAACCACTCTGTTCATTCCAGACAAAATAATGTTAAAAGCAGATCCTGTAATAAATCATGGCCTACTTGTCAGTCTGGAGTAAAACTCCCTTGTAGCTACAATACAAGGTTTGGGAATATTTTTAAGACATTCAGCATAAATTCAGATTACACTTAAAGAATACTCTATTGTTTTAATCACAAGGAAGAGAATTCTTCAAGTAAAAACTAAGTAACCTCTTGGTGATCCTCAAAATTCAAAGAACTGTAACTCTTTAGTCTTTGAATAATGAGGCCTATATCTTAACAATATTGTCAAATTAGTAACTCTCCTCCCCATTATGTTCCTACAATCTAAGTATGTATAGAGAGAACTGTCTCTTTTAGATTTTATAGAAGTTGCAGAATACCAAAAACATGACAAAATCCTAGGAACTTTCTAATGGCCCTATAAATAGTACAGAATATCCAAACCTGTAATACTGATGCTGAGGATAATATCTTATTTACTGATTTCTATGGGACAAAGACTAGCCAAATAATATAGCATGTGTTAAGTACTTAAAACTCACAAGATCCCTATGAGGAAGGAACTAGGAGATACCCATTGCATAAAGGAGAAGACACATTTAGAGAGGTCATGCAGCTTACCCAGGATCACATACCTACTATCGGGTAGAACATGGTTTGAATCCAAGTCTATGTGAAGACAAAGCTCTTAATCACCATAAATTATAGTTCCTCTACAAAACCTTTATTTAGCCTAACCTTTTAATATTCAAAGAAATAAAATTCTTAGAAACATAGTGAACAAAAATGACAGTGAAACAACAAAAGAGCATTAATGAAATTTAAAGTACTGATGTCCTATCACCCGTTCATTCTACCCCAGAAAGCCTGTAAAGCAGAGTTTTTCCCCGAGGTCATTTTTATCTCCAAGATCATGACATGCATTCTCAGTTTTATCAATGATTAAAATGACACCCAAATCATATCAAACAACTCATTACATATTTCTAATACACTATTGCTGATAAAATATTACACCAATATGATTGAAGAGATCTTTACAATTTAATGTTCAATGCACTTGCACGAGTTTATTATCATGTCATATTCTATCTCAAATCTTTTTTGAATGAATGAATGAATTGGTTTGTGTGTGTATGAAACAACATCTTTAAAAATAAATGTAACCATATGAAAATGGATGTGTGAAAATATACTGACAAAGACCATATCATCTTTGTCCTGATAGGAAGCTCAAAGAGTCAACAGGCTGGTATAAGTTCCCTGGTGAAACCAACCACTATTAACAAATGGCTATCATTTTCTTTTGTGTTTATATGGGCACATGAGCATATGTGCATGTGTGTAGTAAAAATCACTGCGCTGAAGTTTTTCAAAAAAACAGGGTCTCTCTCCAATACAAATGGCAATGAAAATCATGAAATAAGTAAAACAAGATACTCATGCCACTTCCATAGCCATTAATAACAATCATAAAACTTTCATAATGATATTAAAGATATAATGAGATAGAATAAGTAATATATAATAGAAATGTTAGATAAATTAGTTATGGCACTCATATGTAAAAATTAATTACCTGTTGAATTTTATTTTTAAATGAGAATCAAAATATTAAATTATCAAGATGCTTCAAATAATATAAGCATCTATAATTACAATAATGTGATTTCTACCACCAAACACTTCCTGTAAATCATATTTTTAACATATTTCTCTTGAATTTTGGAGAATATAGAAATTCTTACATGGAAAGCACTTTTACATTTCAGTAAAAGTTTCTTATATCATCTATTATACATTTAATATTTTACTTATTAATACATCTTATACTACAAAAGGCTTAAAACAACTCAATATTCCTTATAAAAAGGGCTATTCATTTCTTTTACTATTTAGGAATTACAAAAGATCACATTCACAATGAACAAATGGGGAAAGAATTGGAATAAACAATTCATAAAGAAAGAAATGCAATTAGAATACAAATAAAAGACAAATTGCTAAGCTCTTTGGTGATCAAAGATATCAAAAGATACAAGATATTTTCACCATGTACATCGTCTGCTCCAACAAACAAAAAGACTCTAACCAACACCTAATCATGGCAGTATTTTCAAAATGCTACTGCAGGAAATGCAAATTCAGAAAACCCTCTAGGAAAACAATGTACTAATATATGTCCAAAGTTTTAAAAAAGATTCTTGTTTGGGGTAGTTTCACAAAACTCACCAGAGTCCAAAACTCTCCAACCAAAAGTAATAACTAAAGTGAAATTTTAGTGCACCTATTTCAATCTAACAATGAGAATTTTTTGAGGATGAAGCCATAGGATGTGGAAACCAGGATGATGAGGAGGAGTACAGATGTGGTCTTATAAACAGTGATGTCACCGCATGCCAACTTTACAACTACTAGAGACTCACAGCACAAGTGTTGAATTTTCCGAGACCTACAGTAAGGGAAGTACATCAAGGTAACTGTGTGAATTAGGGGGTTAATGATGCCTCCAACCATAACACAATAGCCATCATCAGCCTCGCCTTTTTCTGCTCAAGAGCACAGTATAACACAGTGGATGACAGACAGCAACATAGCGGTGACAGGACATGAGAGCGAGGAGAAGACACGCAGCACAACCCAGAGACAAGTACAGGAAGTGCTGAATAGCACAGCCCACAAAGGAGATGGACTTCTTGCCAGATAGGTAGTTGGTAGCCATCCTGGAGATGGCTGTGGAGATTAGATCCATGAGGGAGAGCCGGCTGAGGAGAAGTGTATGAAGCCGGGGATCAGCAGAGATGAGAATGGTGAGGGTGTTGCCACTCATTCCAATAAGGAAGACTACCATGGTGAAGGAGAAGAGAAAAAAGGGGACAGAAAGTCATCAAAAGGTCCCTCGAGGATGAAGCTGTCCCAAGAAGTCTGATTCCTCTGCCAAATAGCCCTTTCACAGTCCCTGGTGAGACCAGGAGTGGAGATGAAATGATATATCAGAAATACTGTAATCCAGAATACCTCACGATAAGCATTTTTTGGTCTAAGAAAGAACTCATTTTTTATACTGTTTCTAATCATTTAACACCTATAATTATTAAATAATCTTTGAAAAACAAAAAAACCCTAAAATCTAAAAATAAAATAAAAATAATAAAAATTGGACTCGATGCTTAGAAAGTGAACAATAAATTTAGTAAAAATGGATCAAGTACATTAATTTTTAAGGTTAATATTTAGTCTTTATTAAGTTAACTATTTTTAAAGCAGTTTTAACTTTAAAAAAAGCAGAAGAGTTGGCATATACTCTTCCCTCTACATATACAAATTACTCTATTAATATTTTCCATTAGTGTGGTACACTTCCTATAAATGATGTACCAATATTAACACTCTATTGTTAACTAAGATCCATAGTTTACATTAGGGTCGACTGTATCCTCAATTCTATGTTTTGACAAACCTCTGATGTTATATGACTATCATTACAGTATAGTAATTTCTCCACTCTATAAACTGTGTCACACTTACCATCACTTCTTTCTTCCCTCTCCTCAGAAACAGTGGGCAATCACTGATCTTTCCACAATCTCTCTAATTACATCTTTTACAAAATGGAATATACTTGGAATCATACAGTATGTGGGCTTCTCAGACTGTTTGTTTCACTTAGCAGTATGAATTTGAGGTTCTGTCGTGTCTTGTAGCTTAACATCGTTTATTTTGAATATTGAATAACATTCTACTCAATGAACATATCATAGTTTATTTTTCTGCTATTAAACTTAGTTGCTGCCATGTTTTGGCAATTATGAACAAAATTATTGTAAGCATTTGCTTACGAGTTTTTGTATAGACGAGTTTTCAACTCGTTTGGGTAAATACAGAAGAGTCTGATTACTTGCTTCTTTGTGAAATTTACAAGTAGATTTCAAACAGCTGGTTAACAAGAGTGGATGCATGTTTTGAACCCCCATCAGCAATGAATAGGGATCCCAGTGCACTAATTCCACACTAGCACTTGATCTTGTCGGTATTTTGGTGTTTTGGCATTATAACAAGTATACGAGCTGTGAAAAAAATGTGGCAAATACTTAAGTAAAAATTAAAATTACTAGTAAAATTGCCATTAGACCTCCTCAAAATACCCCCTCTATCACTTCAAACAAACTTATCCCATTGTTCTTTTCACTTCTTGAAGTAGTTCTGGAAGTCCCTTTTCATGAGTTATCTTTTGGTATTTGCCTCAACATGCTGAATCAACTCAAAAAATTCACAACAATTTCTGTCAGAAAAACATATTATGGTTGTGTTCTATATGTCTTATTCATTGGATCTGTACCATGTGACTTCTGACTCTTCCCCCAAATTAAAATGACCATAAAAGGTAAACATTTTTAATCAATTCAGGACACTGAGGGAGCCACAACAAAACAATCAAAGACACTCATGAAAAAGGACTTCCAAAACTGCTTCAGAAAATGGCACGAGTGATAGGACAAGAGGGGGATTATTGTGTTTTTTACTATAATACTTTTTAAAAACTTTAAACATTCACAGTGCATTGCGATCACATCTCTTGCAGTCATATCTTCTTTTATTTAGTAATAGCTTCTGATGCCAAGTATTATAGAGGTGGAAAAATTCCGCCTCCAGTCTTTATGGATCATAGATGTGTTCTAGAATTAAACTGAAGTAAGACAGACTAATAGAAGAAAAGTTCATGTTTCACGTTCATGTTTCACGAGTCCCCAAAGAAGTAAAGCCTTCAAAAATGAGCTAAAGTCAGTTACTTATACAGTGGTTTGGACAAAGAATAGTTATGAAAAAGCAACAAAATTGCAAGGGGAGACTTAAAATATAAGGTATTTTTCTAAACAAAGTCTGTACAGAATTTTCCAAGTTTCTATTTCTTATCCTTGAAGATGAAGATTTTGCATTTTTCTAGAACAGATAAGGCATTTTTCACATGGGAATTTCATCTTCTGATTTTAATAAGCATCAAGAGGTCAAAGTGATCTTTTTGCACCTGCTGCTTTGCAAATGCCTTTAACTTAAGTAGTCTATATACCAAAATAACACATTTTAACCCCTCCACCATCTTTTCATATGCTTATTTGCCATCTGTAAATCTTTTTGGTAGGATGTCTATTTATGTCTTTTGATCCTTTTTAAATGTGTTTTCATATTGCTGAATTTTAAGTTTAATATACATATAAATATTTCAGATTAAAAAGTCATTTATCAGATAGATGTGGAAAGATTTTCTCCAAGACTACTGTTTTCATTCTCTTAAGTGTTTGCCACAAATTTTAATAAAGTCCAGCTTGTCAATTCTCTCCTTCATGCATTATTCTTTTAATGTAATATTTTAAAAGTTATTGCAAAACCCAGGGTCAGATATGATATATAGTTTTACATTGTGGCCTATGGAATTGGTGGCAAACCTACAGCACATGGGTCACAGCAGATTATCACTGAAAGCTCTAAAAGGTTTCCCATCACCGTTCTATGGTACATTTTCAGTTAGTTTTTGTCAAAGACATGAGGTCTTTATCAACATTTCTATTCTACTCAAATTTTACCCATGTAAATGCTCTGGTATTCCAGCACCTTTTCTTTAACAGACTGTTTTCTATATTGAATTACCCTTATTTTTATGTCAAGGGTCAGTTGACTGTATTTATGTGAGTCTATTTCATGGCTCTCTTTCTGCTCCACTAATGAATATGCTTTTCTTTTCCATTACTATGTTTTGTTTATTGCAGTCTTGAAGTTAGTTATTGTCAGACATCGGTTTTTCTTCTTCACTACTGGGGCTCTTCTATATCATTTGCTCCACATAAACTTCAAAATCACTTTGTGAATGCATACATGACAACTTACTAGGACTTTGGGACACGTTTTGAATCTATAGGTCAAGTTGAGAAGTGATATGTTCAAAATATTCACACTGCCTTCCTATGAACACTGAATATCTATTTTTCATTAGCTTTTTGGCTTCTTTCACCAAAGTTTTAGTTTTCCTCATATAGATCTTATATTTTCTATTAGACTACAAACTACATTTTTTTTTGGTACTGGTGGTCAAACATGGGACCTTGCGCTTGGGAGGCAGGCGGCAGAACCACTGAGCTAAATCCCCAGCCCCAAACTACATTTTTGATGTTCAAGAAATGATGCATGTTAAACAATTTTTAATTCCAAATTCCAATTGTTTATTGTTATTATACAGAAAACCAATTGGCTCTTTAAAGCCATATCCTGAAACTACTATAACTGCTGATTAGTTCCAGGATATTTGTTTTCTGGCCAATTTTGGAGGAGTTCTACAAATAGTCATATCGAGTCTGGAAGACTTTGAAAGTTTGGAGACAGGGTACAGGTCCTGAATATTAACCAGAAGTAAACTAAAAGTGAGTTAACATACCAGAGGGCCCAAATAAATTAACTAAGCAAAGTGACTCTCAGTGCCTAATGGAATACAAGGGACAAAAAAACAGGCCCCTAAACAAATGAGAGAAGACCTTGAAGACATGAAATGTAAATGAAGCAGCTTGCTTTCCGGATATTAAAGGCCTACCCTGAGACCAGGAGCATCACTGCTTTCTGTCATGTTCACCTACACCAAAAGCTATATTAAAAAAAAGCCAATGGATATAAACATCTACTGTGTCCACCTTATGGAACACCTCCCTGACAAGCAGGGAGCTCTTTTTTGGGGGAGGTACTGGGGATCAAACTCTGGTCCTTCTGCTTGCAAGGCAGGAGGTGGAACCAGAGCTAAATCCCTGGCCCTCTTTTTTTATTCTATCTATTAAACATACACTTGGTCATTCTCCACTGCTTGCCGGATGCTATTTTGTCTGCTTCAATCTTCATTGCACCAAAACAAGGACCCAGATCACAGCACAGGAGGGAGCTGGTTACATTGTTATCTCTGAACAGTGTTATGTCTTCCTTCCCATCTGAACACTTTGTCTTTCCTTTTCTTGTCTTGTTGTGTTAGCTAAGACTTTTAATATGCTGTTGAATAGGAGAGGGAAGAGGACACATCCTTGCCTTGCCCCTGATCTTATGGTAAACACTTTCAGATACTTACCATTAAGTATGATGCTACCTGTAGAACTCCTATAGATGTACTTTAGCAAATTGAAGATGATCTCCCTCTGTTCACAGTTTGTTGAGAATTTTTATTATGACTGCTTGATTTTATCAAATGCCTTTTTTGCATTTATCAATATGATTTTTATTCTTTAACCTGTTGATGGGATACAAATGTTGAACCAATCTGCCTTTATAAAATTAGTGTTTCTATTGCTTCTATTTGCTGGAGTGGAATGTAGAGAATTACTATTACTTTTCCTAAAATGATTGCTAGAGTTAGCTGATAAAAGCATCTAGATCTTGTTCATGCTTTAGAAGAGCAATTATTGATAAAATTACAGTGGTACCTAGGTTCACAAACAATTTTTTTCCACGATTCTGGGGGTGATGGCCATGTTTGTGTTCATGAGGAGAAGATGGCCATGGTCATGTTCTTTCACCTGATGCAAAGTTTGTTAACTGAAGCAAAATTGTGCCAAACTCTTCTGTTTGTGAACTGAATTGTTTGCTAACAGAAGTATTCATGAACTGAGGTATTACTGTACTGTGATACAGAACTATTTGGATTAACCCATTTCCTCTATGTAAGTTTTATGACACTTCTAATAAATTGGTCCATTTTGTCCATGTTATCAAATTTGCGGGCATTGTGTTGTTCACACTATTACTTTATAGCCCTTTTTAATGTGTGTGGTATCCACTGGTAATATCCTCTTTCTTTTCTGATATAAACTATCTTTTCTTTCTGTCTCTCATTCTTTTTCTTGGTTAGCTTGATTAGAGACTTATCAATGTTATCAATCTTTTTAATAAATAAGAGTATGCTTTGTTCATTTTATTAATTTTTTGTTTTCAACTTCATTGATATCTTCTCTAATATATACTATTTTTTGCTGTATTTATTTCAGATTTCATGTGTTCTTCTTTTTCTAATTTCCTAAAGTGGAAGATTAAATTACTGATTTTAGATCTTTCTTTTTAGCCAAAACATACATTTAATATTATACATTTTCCTTAAGTACTGTTTGCATACATAAGAAATTTTGATGTTGTATTTTCATTATGATGATTAATATTTGTGTATCGTTCATTAATTTTAGATTAAATATTTGCTTAAATAGAAATAGACACAAGAACTTCTGAATTTTACATTTAAAGGACTTAACAAAACCTATACATGATATGTTTCAAGTGTTATTTTTCTGAATTTGTGGTTGGGAAGGATTTATTATGTAGCTCCCAACCCTGGAACCAAGTCTAAAGTCACCTACACACACATTTCATCATCATATCCTCTTCCTGTTCCCCAAGAACAAGTCTTCATAAATAGTACTATTTTACTGTGCACATAAAAATGTTGCATGTTTTATGACTGATCCAAATATGAAAGAATAATGAAGAGTTTTGATAAAGAAGAGGTAAATAATATGCTTCTACAGTTATCAGGAATGAAGTATCTCGTTTTTGATTTTTTTATTTGCACAATATTAAAAGAGACTAAACCACAAATAGGTGAGATGAATCTTGGGTGCTCCTCTAATGAGTAGCAGCCCTCTATAACAGCAAGGCTGGAGGTCTGGGGCAAAGAGTTTAAAGGAGCAACAGTGCTTGTTAAGAAAGGAGCTACATGACAGCACACAAGCACCCTGCTGCGTCTGCCTGACTGAAGTCACACTTGTATATTCTACTAATGGAGTAATTCCAATTTACAATGCTTATAGCAACTGAGAAACAAAGGTAAGGAGAAAAGAATTTATCAAAAACACTACTTAGTAAATCCAATTAAATATTTCTTGACAAATGCTACAGATTAAATGTGCTAATGAAAGAGCCAAAGGAGGTTAAGCATCTTAAAAAGTTTCACATTGCTTTGGAAATCAGAATTCCTGTGTTTTAATTGGGTGTATGTAAAATAAGAATGGCATTTGTTATTTGCAAGTCTTTGGCCCATAACTGCCTTAATGTTAAATGATGCCAAAATGTAATAGTATAATTTTGCCAATCTGACAAAAAATAAAAGTCTTTCTAAAACATATACTGAATGCAGATGGAACAATGAATTTGTTTGGCAAAGATCTTTCTTAAAAATGACTTAATGGAGTACAAGAAAAAGTCATACACAAGGCATTAAGACTTTGTACAGTAACTATAATAACCTGAGGACTGAGAGATACTCAAAAATACAAACTGCCTGTGATTGGAAGAGGCATTTTGTCATGCACTACAGTCACTGAAATACTACCTGCACAAGGTAGGAACTTGTAAAATGAATTGACACACCAATTACTTCAGTTCCACTAGATCTGAAATTCATACTACTTTTCAAAATCTTCATTTTCAGAATAGTGTTCAGCTTGGCATGTAAGAAAAGCAACCATTTTGGGAAATATTTTCACAACTCATCCTTAAGTTGTTTCTTTTTTTGTTTCTGTTTTGGTGTTGCTTAGTGTTCATTTCTTTATGTTTGTTTGTTAGTTGGTTCCAAACCATCAATCAGAGATTTTCCATTTGGGGGCACGTAAGTAGGGTAGAATACATAAAATGTATCTCAGTTTAGGTTGAATATTAAAATCACCTGGGGAGCACTTTGTAAAATGCTACTAACTAGGATCCATATGCATACATTCTGAATCAAATGAACTGATGAAGGAGATAAGGTATTGGTACTTTTTAAAAGATAACAGTGTGCAAATTAAGTGATCTAAGAGCAAGCTGCTAAATTTGGAACAGCCACACACTAAGGTTGGTAGGTACATTAAAGAAAACAGAAATTCAATGTTCTCATTTTAAATCATTTCCATTAGAGCTTTGGTGAGATTACTATACTTTTGGATAGCCTAGCTTATAAAAGAAATGCCTAGAAAATTCGATATACAAAAAGGAACTTAGACATAAATTTTTCCTGCCAATCGTCACCCTCTTCACACCTAACTCTCAACCCCTCAGAGTCCCATACTATGTGTCTTTTGATGACTTCAACTTTGAAATGAACTCATCAGTGTTCTACTGCCATAGAGAATGGAAAGCCTCCCACAAAAATATAATGTGGATAAATCTAAAGTGGAATCAATAGTTATCTGTTTCTGCAATTTCCCCAAAGAGTAAGGTGGCATAAATACTGTTTAAAATTAGTTAAAGCAGTTGGTAACTTGCTCCAAAATTTGTATCTATTATCCAGTTATAAGAAGTGAGATTTTGTAATTATTTAGAACAAAGAGCTACATCATGCTATTGTATTGATCATGATGACTTGATATTCAGAAATAAATCACCTCATTAGATGTAAGTAAACATTATTAAATGCATGTTATAGCCACTTTCTGCACATTTCTAACATCTGCTCCCTAAATATACAAATCAAAATTATCTCATATATTCTAACACGATGTTGAACTTTGATGAATGGGTCAAGTCATTCTTTGGCTACAACGCTGATCTACCTGAGGAAAAAAAATCTTAAACCTACCTATTCGTTCTCTTGAAGAAATACTCCAACACTAAACAGACACAAATTTTCTCTAGTAGATATTTTGGTCAGAAAAGTATCCTATCACCTGCTACTGAAATTTCATGGATATAGGTTAATATTTTATCAGTAGTAAATCAGACATATATTTATGAAATATTTTGAGATTTTGTATACAGGTATCTCAAGAAGGCTTTTGTCCAATTTTTAGCTAAGGCCCACTAATATCTTTGGAGGATTTTATGAATGATAAGTAGTCCTCCATTTATATTCTCTTTTTCCTCTATTTATATTCTAAGGTTCATCATTTTAAAAAGTCAAGCCATTAGAAGACAAGGTACTGGGCCAGGGATTTAGCTCAGTGGTTCCACCGCCTGCCCTGCAAGTACAAGGACCCAAGTTCAATCCCCGGTACCAAAACAAAAAGACAAGGTACTTACAGCCTTTTATATAAACTAAGAGTAGAATAACTATGGCTGTATCTTACTATGAGGGCTTCTCATGGGCTGGCACACCTTTTTTTTTTTTTTTTAATACATATTTGGAACAGGGGAAAGGAAAGAATGGTATGGTTCTAGAAGAAAAATACACATGAAACGGATTTTTCCTTTGTTGCCTTTAAGAAAACTGTTCAGCTGAGATTCTACCTCATCTCAGAAATAATGGCTGCTACCATGAAATCAACCAATAACAAATGCTGGTAGGGCTGTGGGGAAAGAGGAACCCTGCTCCACTGCTGGTGGGAGCGTAGACTGGTGCAATCACTGTGGAAATCAGTATGGAGATACCTCAAAGAACTAGGACTGGAAGTCCCATTTGACCTAGTTATTCCCCTGCTGGGGATCTTCCCCAAAGCATTAAAAGAATCGTACCACAGTGATATATGTGCACCCATGTTCATAGGGACACAGTTTATAATAGCTAAAGCTTGGAAGCAGCCCAAATGCCCATCAACTGGAGACTGGATCAAGAAAATGTGTTTTTTAAAAATAAAATGGAGTACTACTCAGCTATAAAAAATGAGAAACTAGAGACATTTATAGCTAAATGGATGCACATTGAGGCCATACTCTTAAGTGAAATCAATAGGACACACATATGTAAATACTGAATAGTTTCTCTAGTGTGAGAAACTGAAAGTGTAAATAAGGACTAAATGGTATAATAGATAATGTCAAATAGGAAGAAAAGGGGCAAACGGGAGGAGAAGTGGGAGGGGTAGGGGAAAGAAAAGAAGGGAATGGAATATGAGAAAATGAAAAAATGGAAACAAAGTCTTTGTAAATAGGGAGGGATGGAGGTGTTGAAGGGAGGGCAGAGGAATGGGGAAAAATAAGAACCAAGAGAGATTATGTAAAGGTGCAAATTTCCAATGATGAATGTCATTATATTGTATACCTAAAATGTACCAATACAATTTTAAAAAAAAGAAAACTGTCTAACACCACATTTTCCTTTTAGAAAGACACGTGTAGAAAATTTCTTAGAAAGTTCAGCCTTAGGAAATCATAGAAAACACAAGCTTCTTACAAATGTTTGTACTACACTTTTACCACAAGAAAGTCCCACATCTATGCATCTATTTTAATTTTTATTAACATCTTATTAAAAATTATACTTTACATTTGCCTTATATCATATTTTATTTCTATATTTATCACATTCCACATCACATCTTTGGGATATAAAAAAGTAAATAAGCATTTTTCTCACTAAAGTCAGAGATACAATAGTTAAACATCTTGATTACAAATGCATACAAAGATGTAATGTTGCTCCTCAAATTAAACTATGTGTGTGGGACTCAAAATTTAATGTACTTATTTCTAAGCAACTTAATGTTAATTCAATATATATATATATTAATGTATGTTTTTCATATTTGGGCTTATGTTATAAGGATTACTTAAAATAAGGATTGAAGATATAAATGTTCAATGTCATATAATTGCTCATGTTTTAACAGATTAAAATATTTTCCTAACTTTCTACTGTCAAATAAATATGGAATTCTTTGTATGGGGGCTTATCAACAACCTAAATGCTTTATATTCAGTGTGAAAAATTCAATCACAATTGTCAAAGATCAAGCTGCTACTCCTGATAAGATACATGATGAGATATCATCTTATTCAATGTATGCTTTCAACTTGATATGTAGGCTAATAAAAATATGAAGTTGTAATATTTATTTTATTTCTTGCACAACAGAAGGCTCCTAAGAGGAATAATCAAAATACCCAATATTATAGCATGAAAATACAGTCAACTCATTATCTGGAGACAGATAAACTGGTTTGCAGACTAACTATAGTAAAATAATAACCGCATGTATTGTACTTGTAAGATTTAAAAATTATTGCGCATCAGTGATTGTATCTCATTGAAAAGATATCTATTTTCAACTACAAAATAAATATGAGACACTACACTGTGCCTCCTGAAACAAGTTTCATTCATTTGATAGCTAGTTATTGAGTATTGACTATGTATTGAGCACTGCATTAGGGGATCCCACCTCATTACTCAGACCTACTCTCCTGTCAACAGCTCTGTAGAGAAAGCACAGAAGAGGGCATGCAGCCAAGTTTTGTGAGTCAGCTATATCGCTGAGATACAAAATCTAAAATGGAACCGACATTTTGCACCAGGAAACAATCTGGCCCAGAAGATTGTAGGTGTGGACTGAGCATCTCCTTAACCTTGCAACTCCTCTTCTGCTTTGGTTTCATTGCTTTCCTTCTCAGGGAAACCTGTATTTGGCAGTCTTACATACCTCCACACCTTCTTCAGCCTCTCATAATCACCACACCCTGACAATGTCCCTGACATTCTTGAGTTGTTACACTCTACTGATTCCCCTCTATTATTTTACCACAAACACCTTTGACACTACTTCATTTTGGAAGGAAGGCCTTCATCTCAAAGTATAGTGACAGTTATATAATAATAAATATTCAAGCACTTGCTAAGTAATTAAATAAGCCACCTTCAACCTCATGTCCTTTAAGATACTAAGGTAAGCAAGAGGGGAAAAATAACAAAGAAACCCAGAACTCATTCTCTTCTGAACAACCACATTACACATATCAGCAGTGGTGCCCATACCAGTTGGCTAAACTGGAAATGAAGGAATTATCTTTGATCTCTTCTCCTTCCTTATCTTCTTAGTTGATTTACCCTGTCATTCCCCTATGTCATGTACCACATGTTAGTCAGCTACTGAAAATCTCCCCCTGTAATCCTCTAACTTAGCACTGTGAATGGAACTTACAGTAATGATTGAACTGGGCTCTATCTATGCTGCCAACATGTACAGACACTGAGAACTTGGCACATGGCAAGTAGGACTTTTGACCTAAATATTTCAATCTTCTTTAAATTTTAATGAGTATCAATTTAAACAATCATTATTGGCAACAGTACTGGACAGAGCAGCTTAACCTTTCATATTGCTGATAGGACTATCTTCCTACAAAATATCTGCTCACATAATTTGCCTTACAGAACTAACATGTCTGCACAAAACTTACACTACTAGCATGACATTCAAGACTTTTCAATATCTAAACCAATTTACCAACTCAGTACTATTTTCCCTAACTCCTGTCCGGTGTAGGCTCCAATGATATTAGACAACTCAGGGTACCACCCCACGCCACACAGCCTTTATGGAACTTCTTTCTCCTGCTTAGAATGCCTTTTCCTCCATAGAACATGTACCCATCCTTTAAATTTCAGCTCAAGTTTCTACTCTTCTCTGAATATTTAGCTGCCCTCTGGCAGCTAGGCTAACCTCCAGCACTGCCATAACATTTTGTACAATGGTTTATGTGTCAAAAAATGAGTTCCATGTATGCTAGGGAAAAATTAATCACCTACATTAAAGAGATGATCTGATAAAGCATCTGGCACAGAATTTCTCCCTGAGTAAGCACTCAACAGATGTGCAGAATCTTCAAGATGTTTTAAGAGTTGCACTGACCATAACAAAGATCCTAATCAAATACAGAAGTCTATGAAAACAAAGAAAAGAAAATAAAAACGAGATGGGAGAGGGGAAAACGCACAAAGTATTGATACCAAGGGAAGGCACAGGTCAGGGAAACTGAGTGAGAAAATTCATGTAAGCACCAAAGGAATAACTATTGAGTAAACCCACAGCTGACACTGAACTTTATTCTCACCTTCCCTAAGGAACTGGCAATAGCAATAATCAAATTCCTTAATCAGTGAGAATAGATGTTACAAGGTCAAGAACAAGAGAAAGCTTTTCTTGTGATGTGTAACTAAGAAGAATTTGTTGTAAGCAGATCAATAAAGCACAATTACTATGGCCCACTCCTTAGGAAAGAGCTCTGTTATATGAAACACTGAATATATTTGTTGTAAGAAAATTCAACCTATGGAAGAACTCATGAAGAAACACATTCTCTAAACTTATTAAATTAAATTTTTATCATCAAAATTATAGTTCTATGAAAATACTTCAAAATCATCAATGACATCTCAGGTATGTTTGTTCCTAATATAATTATTTTCCCTTTACAGAAAGCAGTCTTATTTTTCTCTTTTCATCTGCTTACAAAAAACAATGCACAGAAATATATATATAGTTAAAGGTAAAAAGTTAGGCAATCCTTAAGCAATACTCAATATATACCATCATATGCAGGTGCCTGAACTGAATAAATATTATGTTTAAATAATATTCTGATGTTCCATTTTGTTGCTCTGAGAAAGCATAGGTTTACGATATAATTTTGTTATTAAACAAAATCCGTCTGTTGGATTTGCAGATCTCAGAAAATTAATATTTGGATTTAGTTCAGAGGTTGAGTAAATTAGCTCAGTTCAGTCTGGGTTTGAGTTCACGGTTCAGTTCAAGTTCTTGATAATGAGCATATCAAAATAAAAATATTCAAATAATGTAATCAGGGCTGACATTTAAGACTAAGTGTTCAGGCAAATATGTGTCTTAAAAAAAAAAAAAAAACCAAACAAACTCACTTTACAGAGAGAGCTAAGGTTAAATCCGAAGGTTTGAGCATTCCGGGAGCCAGCATTCATGTAGTTTCCCATTAGCAATACAAGTTCCAGCAACTTGCTAAAGCTTTTGCTCTTCTTTATCTCTTCGCAGGCAGTACTGACAGCCATGATGTCAGGTTTGATGTTGTTCACCTGCTCTTCAAACTGAAGCTTAAAGAGAATAGCACTGAGCCGTGGCCGTAGTCTCTTCACATTGCTCATCTGATTGAAAAGAAAATAGCAGATTTCCTTTAAAATGCATGGTATACTTTAGTACTGTATGGATGCAAGTAATCTGGGATGATTTATTGGTATGACAGTACCAAAGAAGCAATATGTCCCCTGAAACTGATGGCAGCAAGAGAGAAGAAAATCCCTGCTTGTTTCTGTAAGAAATCCAGAGTCATCCCTCAAAAACAAAATTAACAATTTAGATGTGTAATGAAAAGGAAGCTTTAGTGAAACAAAGTTTAAGTAACAAAGTAACCCTTTTTTTAAAAAAACCACCTAAATTATAAAGAGGAAATATATTATATAGGCAACAAAGTATAAAGCATTCATATCATTACTCTAAATCATCCTTGTTCAACACCAAAATACACCAGGTCATGTTTAAAACATGTGCAGAAAGGTCTAAAGAGGGTTTGTTTTCTTCAAATAGCAATTGCTGTCCTCAGAAGCCCTGCTGACTAACAGTTTGTGTTAGAGGGAGAGTAAATAGGTCCCAATTTGTACTAAATTGACTTTCTTCAGAAACACAGAAAGCAGAATGACTCCTGACACCTACTAAATTAGCAGAATCAGAGTTGGGAAACGTGGGAGTCAGGGAGATAGAAGTGGGACAAAGCCACAGGTTTTTCATGTGCCAAGTTAACCCTGTTTGGGACTGTGTCGAAAAGAACAAAGGGCCATATTCTGCCTATCTTTACGTTTACTCTGTCTCTTCTATCAGTACACTCAAGGAGGATAATCAGTTCCTACAGGCTGGAGAGATACTGTCTTTATACTAGACAGGAATTCCTTGACCAAAAGCATTCGGAATTTGAGTCTTAAATCATACTGACGGGGCAGTGATAGTAAAATTCTTGAAGTTCAACTACTGTAAAATCAAAAGCAGTGAGAGGAAAAACCAGACAAAAATTAATGACAGAATACAACAGGGTTAAAATAGAGACTAGTCCTCCTTGCTACAAACTCTAAACAAAAAGCTAATGCTATATGAAGCTTGTAGGATGTCAAATATAATAAAATCACTATTGTTCAAAAGACAGAAAGTTATGTGTCCCTAATATAATGACTATTTAGTATATGTTATACAAAAGCTTATCAGACAGCAATATAATGCAGACATAGCCTTAATGACAACAAAACACAGCCAACTTATCTTACAAAAACTGAGCAATAAAGAATTAACTTAGTAGACACCTGAGAATATATTCAGATGGACCCAATCCTTACAGTGACTAAAACATTTCATTAGCAAATAGTATAAATATACAACATATACTTAGCACATAACCCAGCCACATCACGTTAAGTGTTTACATGCATACAAGAAAAAAAATCTATAACTCCACTAAAGTAGTTAATAAGTCCACTCAACAATGTACTTTAATGCCCTCAAATTCTCTGACCTCAAAAAATGTCTTCACATTTCCCTGTCTAGGAAAAATATTTTTTTCTGTTAAAAATATTTTTTCCTAGACAGTAAAAAAGACTGTAAATACAAGAGATACATTTTGAAAAAATTAAATGTTTTCTAATCTTTAAGCAATATAAAATTGAAGATAGATAGATAGATAGATACATCTATCTATCTATCTATATCTATATATATATATATATATATAAAAAATTTTTTTTTTTTTGGTATTGAGGATTGAACTTGGGATCTTGCGCTTGCGAGGCAGGTGCAGGAATCACTGAGCTAAACCCCCGGCCGTAAAATTGAAGAAAGATAAAGGGTGGCTTGATAAGAGTATCAATTATTATTGGGTATGAATCAAGTTTTCAAAATATCATATCTCCAGTAAAAAAAAGTAGAGGTAAACAGCCATTACTTCTCATAAAGTCATTTGATTTGTCATAAAATCCACTGGATGTCACCAAATGGATTCATTTCCATGGAATTTTTTTAACTCTTTAACACTGCAAATGGCAGATAGCCATAGTACATTGGCAACATGAATAATACTCTATTACACTTAATATAGACTTTAAATAGTGAGACATAAAAAAGAGCACTCACACATAGTGTATGTAATGATAGACATTAAAAGGGTGCATAGTGGCTGGGCTGTTGGCACACACCTGTAACCCAAGCTACTCGGCAGGCTGAGGTAGGAGGATCACAAGCTCAAGGCCAAAATGAGCAAGTTAGCAAGACTTTGGCTCAAAATAAGAGAAAAAGGCCTGGGGATGTACTCAGCAGTAAAGCACTTGTCTAGCATGCAAGAAGCTCTAGGTTCAATGCCCAGTGCCCTCTCGTGCCTGCTAAAGTGCATGGACCCATGGCCTTTGTGCTTTTTGTCAGTGCCCTCATCCCTAACTATGAAATCAGCTATGTGGCACTTTGTAATAAACTGGAGAAGGAATTCTCTAGAACCTCATGCAAAACATTAGTATTAACCAAGTACATTTTCATTCTAACATATGTTAATGTACTATTTCATGCAGAAAAAGAAGTAAGAAAAAAGACTGCTTAAATGCCTACATTAAAGCACCTCAAAATACGTTAACGCTTTCCTGCTGACAAACTAACCATATGTAGCCAGCATAAAGTAATTAATTTTCCTAGAAAAATATAACCCAGATTTGCATGAGTAATGAGTCTATCTGGCACTAGGGACAGGTACTTTGCAAAGATAAAGTCAATGATGTAATGTAGAACAAACTGCTACACAAGCACGAAAACCCTGACAAAGCAAAGTCAGGAAGGATAACCTAAAAACCAAGTTTTCAACAATGCTATTTTTTAATTAGTTTTCCTTTGTATATGGTTCTTTCTTCTAAATTTGGGTAAATTAACACTTTGTTATCAAATAAATGGATTTTAATAAGCTAAACTGCTGACCTGGAATAGAACTTGAGAAGTCACCTGGAACTCATTCCAGTCTTTGGTTCATTGTTTAATGATACAATGATCCTTTTATTAAAGGGGGGGACAACCCAATTAAAACTAATGTTCCATCATTAGGGGGTCTATGATAAAAATAGGATTCTTTATCTCATTATTTAATTCAAAGTTTGTTTCTTCAAATGGAATCAAATAAAAAAGGTAAAAAGGTGGCGAGCAAGGATAAAGCTTGAACAAAGCTTCCTCATGCTCACAACTTGCCATATTCAATGAAAACTGGGGCTACACATTTTATTTTTGTGCTAAGAAAGCTGGAACTCTGACTTGGCTGCCAAAGACCAAGTGGGATGCAGAAACGGAGAACTATACCTCT
This sequence comes from Heterocephalus glaber, assembly GCF_000247695.1. The sequence goes on from NW_004624748.1 coordinate 21,164,124, forward strand.
CAAATAATACTGTGAATGGCAACAGAAAGCTGAAAGAGAGAGAGAGAAAAGAAAAGGAAGGAAGAAAGAACAAAAGGAAAAAAAGGAAGAAAGAAAAAGGTTTCAGGAAACAAAATATTGACAGCAAGCTGTAAGCTAATTAACAATTAGAGTGTTGTAAGAAATTAGAATTTCATTTTCCACAGAGGTACCCTTTAAGTTATTGTTATGGAATCCTCGCAAATATAAACAACCCCAAAATCTATGACAACAGTGAAGTGTAATCTGAAGCTCAGTCTCAAAGATAAAGGCTACTTTGATTTCCACCCTATTTTTGAAGGCACAGAGATACTCCTGAAATCTCCCACACCCCATCATCTACAGAAATCACAGGCCAAAGTGAAAAAGCCACAAAAGCAGTGACAAAAGAAAATCAAACAAGGAGCAATCTCCAGAACCCTATGGGGAGTTTTTAATGTCAAAATGTTGTTTGTTGGCAACACATGGGAAAGAACAAGCACAACATAAATGAAAAGGCTTAGAAAAATCAGTGAATCCACAAGTACAGACTGGGCTCCATGCTCTGAAAGGCACACTCTTATAGCCCACGTGCTCTAATTCTATCTTAAAGGGCGAGTAAAAGAAAATGTCCCCAAAAGCCATAATTCTCCCTAATCTCATGGTTATTTATCACAAATAATTTTAATTTTATCATTAGTCTGTTGCGGGGAATATATTTGACACCTTTATACCAATTATGGTTAACTTACATTGTGTCTATTTCTCACTACATTTTTTAATATAAATAAAAGATTGTCAGGCACCAACATATTTAAAACTTGAGGCCCTTCCTATCCTATTGCATAGATTTAGAGGTACTTACACAAAACTTTAGTACATATGGGTATTATTTTTCCTTAAAATTAACCACTCATTTAACTTTCTAATACTACAGTATAACCTACCGATTGAAGTTCCTAGCTTCAATCTAAATAGACTTAATACTCTAAAGCTTTCATTCATATACTTTGTAAATACCTAGCTATAAGAAAAAAAGGAAGAGGTTTCAGGAATGTTAAATGACTCCTTCAAGTCACAAGGAATATGACCTGGGCATCTAGGTAGCTTGGTGCTAATCAAGTGGTCCCATGACTTATCATCACTGTGTGGAAATTAAAAGCCCCAACTAAACATCATCTGGCATTCAAACCCAGTGTACTATGTTTTTTTATAAGTATGAATTAAATTTCCTCATAGCAGTTACTGGTAAGATAGAAAATGACCCTATGAGTTTCACTTGCTACTTAATCTTGGTGTTTCATTCACTTCTCCATATGCCCAATTCCCTCCTCCTATGTTGATTTTTTTTAATACTCTTCCAGATCTACTTTTATAGTGGCTCCACGCTGCACTCTACTCATACGTCTCTATTAGCAAATTCTTCAGTTCTCTGAGGGAGAAGAAGCAAGAACAAGGAAAAAACAAATGCATTTTGTGAAAGATAAGAGAAAGTAGTGTTATCTAGTAACAGACTGAAGACATTTAGAAATTCTGAACCCAATTTTTCTAATTATGTGAAAAATATGTCTATCTTCCACTGTTAGCAGGCCAATATGTTCATGATCTCCAGAATTCTCAAAAAGAAAAAAAGTTTATTGCATTTGGAGAAAGGCTTCAAGTGCCTTATGTCTGGGTAGTACTCAGAATATCAAAAATGTGGTTTTTTTTTAAATAAATGTGCTCTTATGATATTAAAGCTCCTATGCTAAAATTATTTAAGAAAACTATACAACAGCAAAGTACATATGGTACAATTTACATGTTTCATAGGAGCAAAGGAAAGCCAAGACTTGCACATTTCTAAGACAAAATCCTCTGTATAAATCTGCCTTTGAATTCAGATTCTTCTGTTCTTTCCAATATACTACTAAACCCATATATCAAATTTTTCAATTTAGTCATTCAACTTTTCAGTTCAAGAGTTTCCATGTGGTAAATTCTTAAGGTTTTTATTCTCCTGCAAATATTCCTTAATTAATTAAGATCATGTTTTCTTTTAATTCTTTGAAGATTATTTTCTCCAATTCTCTAAACATATCCACCATATCTACATTGTGTTTTGTATAAAAGAAAAACAAACTCTGGGCCATTTTGGATATGAAATTGCTTTCCTGACAAAATATCTCCTTTTATTATTATTTTATTTTTAATCTAGTATTGAACATTATGCATGGAAAATGTTGCGACTACGCTGAGTTCAGAAATATCACTTTTACTCCAGCAGGTAAATCAATCAATGGATGATCACCTTAAGTTGTAAAGACTTCGATTTATACCTCTGCAGTGGAGCTCTGTGGAAGTTAAAAGGTATTCCCTAAGCCCCTCAAACTAAATGGTATTTAATTTCCAAACTGTTGTTCCTGAGGAAAACAACAAGACTTGATGTGGAATTTTTCTTTTTTGTGGGGGGAGGGTAGTAGAGTACATCTTTATGGTGTGGTCCTCACTCTTAAGGCACAAGTTTTTCCCATGTCAAGGGAACACTAAGTCTGTTAATGAAGTGATCAGAAATCCAGTGCCTCTAGGCAACAGGGGATCTCTAGTTAGCTCTATTCCACTCTCATTGGAGAGGCTGTTCTCTAGCACATTTTGCTTAGAGTCTCAACACTCCCGTCCTGGGACACAGGTTCAAGGAAGATCCCACCAAGAGTACAGGAATTCCTTCCTCTTTAGTGCCCTGCCCTGTAGACCCCAGCTGTCTTGCTGCTATAAATTCTTATCTCTGCTGCCTCATCACAGAGAGAACCACATCCCCTGCTCCAACTTGCCTTTTGTGCTGTATTTGGAACATTTTCACCAGACCAAAGGCTAGGTGTTTGTGAGATTCATGAGTTTCTGTTCTCTCAAGGATGTGAGCTTTTTTCTACTGGTGTCCATTATCTGAACACAGCTGATTTGCATATTTGTCCAGTTTTATAACTTGCCAATAATTTTCTTAACCTTTGTCAAATTTATTCTCAAGTTTTTTCTGTTTTGGATGCCTCCATGAATGGAATCCATAACATTTTAAAAATACAGAATAACAAATTCTTCACTGAGACAAAGTATAAATAACTGGTTAATCAGGTCTATCTCTTCCTTTCTGTGTGTGCATGTGTGTCCACAATGTAGTATCTACAAGTTTTTCCAATTTTCCTTCCTGTACAATGAATAAGTAATCGGGAAGATGCTGAGACTACCACGAAGAACTTGTATACATGTATGAATAGCATGCATATAGTATATGTTCATCAAATTTTCACATTTTGTCAATGGAGACAGCACACCCAATGGTAGAAGTGGCAATATAGTATCTACTCAATTTTACTCAAACATAACTTCACGGAGCTTTCTAGGAACAATGGTACCTTCACAAACAGAAAAAGAGAAAAGGAAAAGATGTATCTGTAATAATTATACCTTAAGCCAATACTTCAACAAATTGCCTCACTCTTTAGTAATATAGTTCCTAAGTCCAGCCTCACCTTTTCCTTTATGTTTCTCAAGTAGTCTTGGAAGAATATATATGACCTATGAAATTAGATTTGCAGATTACAGGAAAAACAATGCTTCCAGGCCCTATATGATAGTTCTAAAAAGCAACCTTAAAACAATGTTGTTTGCAAAGTGAAGAATCGTAAGAGACCTTTTTGCTTATAACTACAAAATGCTTTAGGCTTTATTTCAAATGAATGATGCATGGCTAGTAATTAGTATGTGACTATAATGATGTTTTGTTTTGTTTCTCCAAATGAAACAAATTAAGCAAATTGCACCATAAAATTTCAATACTACATAGATAGTCTGACTACAAAGCATCATTTTTTTATACCAAAAAAGAAAACAAAGATCACCATCAAAAAGCAAATCTCACAATTACATTATAGACTTAAGCATACACTTTTTAGTTCTCTATATAGAAGATTTAAGATCCCAAAGTCAAGAAACTAGAAACAAAAGTTCCAAAATTATTTTTAACTAGCAGAAACTTCAAATTCCTAGATATTCTAAAATAATTTGTATCTATTGTTAAATCCAAGTTAATCTTCAATATTAAAAGTAAACTGCACCAGTAATGAAGCATACAGAAATCACTGCTCTAAGCAACTTTGAGTACAGAATGCACCTGCCGTGATGGTGAACTCATGAAACATGTGCTGCAGCTGGATGTTATCACTGAAAGCTCTAAAAGGTTAGCCATCATTGTAAAGCAAACAGAAACAGAAAAGTGTTTGCCAACATTAAAAAATAAAAGCATGGCCCATGGTATTAAAAAAGCCATAGTTCACAGTTGAGCTGTAATAGTTACTGGTTGAGTAAACAGTTTGAGTTGTCTTATCTACGCAATGGTAGCACCTGTTTCCAGACTTATGTCAGAAAAGAATATGAGTACACATTCGCTAAGTATTTATTGAATACGTATTATGTGTCTGATGTTGCTTCGTGCCTTGGGTGTTTATATTGTAAATAAGAAAATGAGGATCTGTTCCATGGAGTATACTATGATAAATAACTAAACAAAAGGAGAGAAAATGATACAAAAGCAAAAGGACATATCATTTTCAATAGGGTTAAGTGCCATTTATCAATGAACGGTAATGTAGACAAAGAATGAAAGTGGGTGCATCATTATAATGAGTATCTCTATGAGGAAGTGGCATTTGGGTCTATGTAGCAGGAACAGAACAAACGCAAACCCGCTATGGCAAGAAGAAACTGAAGACAGCGTGTTAAGGTTTAACAAAGACTCCACATGTTCAGAGGTGGGTTTTTGGAGGGTGAGTGGATCACTGTTCATCTGCTGATGAATTCTGTACTAAAAGTGCAGTTAGAAGGTGGAGTGTGGCTGCAAGTGGTGGGCCATTTGGGACATGACTTGGAAGGGTGCATTTCTGTCCCACCTCCTCTCTCCTCTTTGTTGCCTGGATGCCATCAGTTGAGTACCTTTTCCTCTGTCATGGCCCTCTGCTGTCCTATTTCTGCCTTAAAGCCTGCTGACCATGGACTGAAACTGAGATCCACAATAATCCTTGCCTAATTTAAGTCTTGGGTCCAGCACTGGGAAAGTGATTAAGACACAGCTGAATCTAATGACAAAGAGCCAAGCGGTAAAAGATGAGGTTGAAGAATTAGAAATGAGATTATCTGATAAACTGTTATGTAATCAGAAATCACTAGAAAGATCAATTAGCCCTAGAAGAAATGTTAAAGGCAATCTTTCAAGAAGAAAAATTATTCCAAGTGAAAAACTGATTTACACAAAGAAGTGAACACCAGAAGTGGTATGTTACATCAGTGAGTAGATATGGAATGCTTCTCTTGAGACTCAGAATCTATTAAAACTATATACTACAGAGCTGGGGATTTAGCTCAGTGGCACCACACCTGCCTTACAAAATGAGTTAAAATAAAAATAAGCATTAAAATAATCCAAAAGAGTACAATAAAAGAGTATTATAGAATAGATATAAGCAGAAAATACCAAGATGATAGATTCAAGCTCTAGCATATTAATAACTGTATTAAATAAAAATGGCCTAAACAATTTTAACATGGTTTAAAACCCACGAACAAAACAGCAGAAATGTTAGACTGGAAAAAACAAGACTAAACTAACACACTGCCTACAAGAATAGTAGAATAAAAGAAAAGGGACACAAAACAATAGTCTATGTTATTACTAATAAAAACAAAGCTGAATGGCTTCATTAATAAACATGAAATAAATATCACTAAAGTATTTTAAGCATGGAAGTGACAAACTCATTTAATTTTATAATTAAAGTTCATTAGTTGAATGGACAGTGCATTCAAAGCATGAAGCATAGGTCCTAAAATAGTCAATATTCAGAAAAATTACAAATACAAAAATATGTACTGTTATGATGAGCTGGCATGGCTTTGCTATCTTTGAGATTATGTTTTTTCTCAGCAATATCATATATTAATAGCTCTATTATATTCAATTTTAACTTGAGTTTTTCCATTGCCATTTCATTAACATTGATGAAACAAATACACTCAAAGGATGGCAATCCCTGAATGGTTTTCAGAGTTTCAACTAACAAGAGAGACATTTTTGAGAAATCATTAAACTACCATAAAACATGATACTTCCATTCAAGAGTCACTTTGGCTAAATCATCAGAACTTGCAAGTTGTTAATTAATTACATGTTCAGGATTGATGAGGGGATGAGGTAAACGTTAATCACAGAGTAAAATGCAAAGCTAATACTGGAGGTAGGATCCAAACAAAAAAATTTAACAATGTAGTCAGGTCCTGTAATGTAATTCCAGACAGCCACCCCTTTTATCTTGATCTCATAATATTGCTAGTAAATATTCGGGTTTTGGTGGTCCTCTGAGGAGGCAGGGTCAGGGTATTGGAGCTACAAAGAATGACACAGGAAAAGTTCCCTATGTTCCAGATTAGCTCATTCAAAGGTAAAGAGTAAGAGTGCATATTGTACAGTATTTGGTAACCCGCTCATAATTTCAAACAATAACCACCCAAAATACTTTTAAATGATTCTTTGCCTTTCCTTTTATTCATAACATTTTACAAAAGCTTGCTCTTTTTCTAATGCCACAATGTCAATGTCAAAAGTGTTTCCTTGTTTATTCCACACATAATACTATTAATTAACAATGACAACTTGCTGTGTTTCTTAGTCTTTACTGCACTTTTTAGTCTGTTTCTCTACTAGGAAAAATAAAATTCACTCGGGGACTTCTAAAAATAAACCAATAGCCTTTCAGATATTCACTCAGTGTTTGGATTCATGCTTCCATTTAGGTCATTGATTTGGCAGGTGCATTTTTGGAACATTCTAATTAAATCACTGTGATATATTTTTCAGGCAAGTCTTTTGCCTTTCAGTAAAATATATGCTCATTGCTGTGTCTAAATATACCAGACACCCTAGATCTGGGGTTTAAATTTTAAGGAAAGGAGGAGAAATATGTGGAAAATAACTACGGTGTGGCGAAGACTAACCAGAGTCTGCTGAAGCTAATACAAAAGGTGGGAGTCAGGCAAAGGACAAAATAAAGGATGAGAGTACACCTGAGACTCATGATCATGAAACACCTAAGTACAAAAGTCCATGTTAAATTTAGGAAAAAGAAGTTTCTGAATGCAGGTAATTACTACAACCAGCAGTAAAAGTCATGGGTAATTCCAACGGAGGTTATAAAAATTCGGCAAGAAGTAAAGAGCTAAGGCCAAAGCACACATAGTCCTTCCTAGGGAGGAAGAAAAAAAAATTTTTTTAAGACAAAGAAGGCTGCAAAAAGTACATGAGATTCTAGCTTGTGAAGAGACTAACACAGACAATTGAATAATAAGGGGAAAGATGGTCAAGAAGACCAGGCAACTAATTTTCCTTTCATTACATTCGAAGTACATGCCAGAACAGTACACGGCATTTAAAATGCCATGCCAGAACTCACAAAAACAAACACAAAAATGTAACTAAAAAGCTGTTAGAAAGTTTAAAGCTGTTAGAAGTTTAAATCCTTTCATGGTATAATATTCAGAAAGGTCATATAGTTTAATATAGAAAGAGATAGATGTGACATCGATGAACATAGCCCTTACACAGTTTCAGCACAGTCATAAACTATGAGAACTCTCAAATTAAAAGTTCACGTTAGCTTTTCACTAAATGAAAACAAAAATTACTTTTATTATTCCATATCCCCTCCCCTAAATAAATACAATATCTGGACTTGGATAGAAAATCAGCATTCCTGGAAAAGAAAAAAAAAAACAACCAGCAGTAATAATGGATAATAGCTGAGTTGCAGGATAGGAAACTTGACCCAGTGTTACAGGAAGAAAACAAACACATTCATCCTTGCAAAAGAGCCAAGTCTGGTATGGAAGATAAGGGTGTTTAATGAAACACAATTCAATACAAAATAAAAACATAATCAAAGCAAATAATGGGAGAAAAAACTTAGATAAGTATTATAATTAACCAAATAACTATGGCGCCAAACACCACCACACTTTGTTTCAGAAGCCACAGGTAAACAAAGTTAAATAAAACTTTTTATCATTTAATTCCAGGTATACCAGAGAAATTTTCAAGTGCTTAGCATCAGAGTGCCAGTTTCTCTGTTAAATTGGGAAGAGAAAGGGAACAGAAATTGGGAACAGAAGGGCCTTAAAGGAAGTCACAAGAGCAATCAGCCAAACAGAGTTCTGTCATGCAAGGCTCTTTAAGGAAGGGCAAAGGATGCCCCTCCCACTTGGATCCCATGTTTCTGAAGAAAGAAAATGTTTAGTAATTGGTTTCTAGAGAGAAATGCAGAGACAGGATCAGGCCTAAAAACTGCAATGTAGACTAAAGTTTATCTTGTGAAATCCTTTCCCTTTCCCTTTCTCTTACTTGTATGTATCTACTTCCTTGCCAATGTAATAAGAGCTCCATATCTAGAAATAATATGATACGGTAGAAACAAAAGGAAATCTGGAAATCTGGAGTCAGAAATCCTCAGTTTGAATCCTTCTCTTCTGGCGATGGAGAAAATAAGGTGCTTTAATTCAGTCACCTATTTATATGGGTTTCACTTCTTGTAACCCTAAGGGGCTATCTTAAGAAATACATCAGATTAAATGCATGTGAACATACCTTTGGACCTGTACATCACTGAAAAAAAGTCAGATCATATAATTGCCATGTAATTACGATACTTCCCAGCTCTGTGGTGGCTTGTTTGATGCAATACTTAATGCTACTACCTTGAAACTGCAAAATTAATCTCTCTCTCTGCTCCTATTATCAAAACCTTATCTTTTAAGTGTAACAAGTAATAGATACCATACTTTTTAAAATCAGACCAAACTAATGTAGAATAAGAGCTTGATTTCCTGTAGCTATCCTGTGGCCAAGATGATTTAACAAAGAGAAAGCTGTTTTACAATATTTAAATAAATTTGTAGGTTTCTTTTTAAATTTGTCATTAAGTACACTTTCCATAAATAAAACATCAAGTTGTTATTGTTTGCAACTAGGTGATGTTAGAATACACTAGTAAGAGAGCAGGAAGAAGAAGGATTTTAGCAAATATTTCTAGCTCCAATATGTGCAACTGGTATCAGAAGAGATTACCCTAATCAGATTTTTAGTGATTTGAATCATATTCTTGAAGGCCATTCTCATGAAAAGAAAAATAAAATTCCAATAATATGCCTCCATATGAGCCCTGAGAGTCATACTAATTGATAACTAAAATGTTCATCAGTCAGTACTTACCATTATGTAAAGCCCTGACTTAACTAACCCCTTTGTCGCTCTGTGTGCAAGTGTATATATTTAAAATTCAAAATACAGAAAATCTGGAAGATCTAATAATTGGTCAAAAGTGTAAAATAATTATAGGATAGATAAAATCATCAAGAAAGAGGAAAGGGATGGAATGAAAGGGACAAAAATCTGAGTCAGACAATTATTCACATGTTAGTAGAAATGGGAAGGAGACAGGGAAGAGCCAGACATGAAGCAAAGTGGAGCTGAGAGAGAGAATATCAGAAAGTAGACATAACACAAAGGGTGAAATAATGACCACAGTACAAGAGCAAATAAGGTGAGAGGTGAAGGAGTATTGGATCTGGAATTAGAGGCTGTCCATGACACTAAGAGAGTAACTGAGACGGTGATAGGAGCAAACATGCATACATTAAACATGGTAAATATCACGGAATAGAGAAAGAGAAAATTCTAACTACAAAGTAAGATGTGGCTCTTGAAGAAAACGGCCCTGAACTGGATCACAATAGATTAGAAGTAAAATGTTCAAAATATAAATATGAGGACGAAGCCAACAGCTAACAAAACTGAGCACCACACATTACACACGTCCTTTCATAAATGTCACCGCAACCCCAGGTTCTACATGTACACGTTATGAAGAATGAAACTGAGGGGCTAAGAAACTTGCTCTGTCTCATAGCTAGTATACGGTACTTGGAGAATTTAAACTCAGGTGTGTACAGTCAGAATAGAGAAAAGAAAGATAGCTGAAAGCATTCAGACTACCAAGACAAAGTTATTTTACACAAGATTCAATACTAGGAATATGTTGCCTGGTAAGCCTCAGTAAGGCAAGAGATAAATGATTTTAGTTTCCAAGATTTAAAACAAATCCATAAAGAATCATGGGGAATTTTATATACTTATTCATCAAATACTTATAGTGTGCTAACTATACTCTAGGTATTCTTCAAAACAATAAGAATTCACCAATGAACATCTTGGAGAATGACTATTGCCATCATGATCATTCTTGCAGCAGGCTAATAGATCAGCCAATAGAACATAACAGTAAATCTGAAAATGACGAATACTAGGGAGAAAAATATAACAGGGAGGAGGAAAAGAATTACAGTACTTGGAGCATTAGATAAGCATTTTCAAGTAGGTCACTCAGAGAATACCTTCCTAGGCTGATTTATGAATAAAGACCAGAAGGGAGTGAGGAAGATGACCAGAGGAAGCCAGATCTAAAGAGAATAAACTAGTGTGTGATCAACACATTTGAATATCATACCTTAAGAATGCATTTCACACATGTGAGCAACAGTATAGAACCCACGTTGTTAAAATGAGTTAGTTGGGGAAAAAAGTCAAACATAAGGCAAGAGACAAGATGGGGAGCGATCAGAGCTTATAGACCACTGTGAGGACTTAGGATTTCCCTCTGCAGTGGGAAGCCATTACAGAGATACAGGAAGAGATGGAACATTATCTGATCTAAATCACTGGATACTGTGTTAAGAATAGACAGCGTTAAAGATAAATTTAGACATTATTTCTCAATATCATCAAAATCTTTCACAAGGTTATATGCATGCTGTATAAGCACAAGCAAACTTTTGTAACTTTTATCATGAAAGAAAAAGTGGGGAGAGAAATATAAATCTCAGTTAAAATTTTAAACTTTTTGAAGAAACGTACTACTGTTAGCAACTCAATGAAATAGCATTTATTCTGATCATGCTGTGTTTTTATTAGTTCTAATAAATTAAAGAATTGCAGTTATTTAATACAGATGACATTCCTTGTTTCAAGGGAACAAGGGTAACAAAAGCTCATAAGAGAATTCATTCAGAGCTCAATTCCACTTATCCTCCCACTCTACAGAGAACACAATGGGAAGTATGTGAGTGATTTTTCCATTTAATAGCAGGATTTGATATTTTTATTTTGATGTAGATTTGAACTAAATGAATTCAATCCCTTGATTTAATGAAAGTTGCTTTATCGAGGAATATGCTCACATACTATAGCATTTTAACTTTATCTTAATAGTATAATATAGACACTATACATTTATTATTGTGAAATATTAGAGACTGTTCCATTTTCTCTCAATATTAGAACAAGGTCTGGAGGCTAAAGTCATTTTTTCTTTCATTTCACAGACACATATTCTCATGACCATTAGCTTCTTTCCAAAGATGTTTTACACACTCCACACATACCAAATAGCCCTCTCGTCCCAACTGATGCTTAGTTTGTGAAATAAATTGCAACAGTGTCATATTATAAAATCACCTTGTACAATTCCCTAGATCAGGGATTGTAATTTTCCTCAGAGAGGTGATAACCAGCAGCAAACACAAACAGAAGTTTGCCGCTGATGAGTCCCTCTCCAGGGAGAAGAATGAGAACAGGAAAGTCTGCATATTTTGTCAGGCTCTTCACTGCCTCCTGTGTTACACTTCTGATTCACTCCTTTGGTGATCTCATTTGGTCTCACTGCTTTAAATGCCACCTGTATGTCACTGGCTCCAAAATTTAAACCTCCAGTCCTGAACTCCCAGGTTACACCTCCAATGAATAGATCATGTACCCACCTGTTTGTCTACAGACATTTTAAAGGGATTTTCACTCCCACAATCCATTCCTCATGCAAGGCTTTACCTCATTTCTACAAGTGGGAACTCTGACCTTAGGCTAATAAGCTGGAAGCTGTCCTTGCTTCTTCTTATACTGCAAATCCAATCTGTAGAAATCCTATCCTCCTTAGTTTCGAAAGTATCCAGACAATACCATGGAGTCTGTAAAACCACCACTGAGATTCACACCTTAATAATGAAATCATGGAATAGCACTATAACCGAACATTGGCTTCATTTATCCTCCCCACCCTGCGATCTGTTTCCACATTCAGCTGGCAGAATAACACTCCTAAAGTACCAATGTAATCATTTCAACCCTTTGTTTTTGAATCTCCAGCAGCTTTCTTAGGATAAAATCCCCAGGCCTTAAACCATGCATGCAAGGCCTCTGTGGCCTCTGTCACCTACCACTCGCCTTGGTCACTTTGCCGCAGACACTGTCTTCCCATCACCGTCTTCCCATCACCAAACTCAGTGATGCCTTAAAGTCTTGAGGTGGTGGTTTCTTCTATCTACACACGCTTCCTCAAGTTATGCACACGTCTGAGTAAGGTCACTCAGGCTTCTGCCCAGCCAGTACCTCTTCCTAGAGGCCTCCGTAACCATCTTACTGACACATGGTCTCTCTCTCCCGTCCTACCACCTCCTATGGAGCATGGATTCCTACCTGACATTACAATATCACACGTTTATCTGTAAATTGTTACTGCCCCAATCTAAAATGTAAGAAGGAATTAAGAGACATGTTCACTGCAATAAACTCCGACCCTACAGCAATGCTTAACATACATTCAGAGTTCAATACATATTTGTCAAATAAGTCAATGATGAATTAATCATTGCCATATCATGGAGACAAAGTATTCAAATGAAACATATCAGATAGTAGTTTAGTATAGTTTCCAGCATAAACTAAAGGCCTAAATTCACCCATGAAACCAAGACCCTATAAAATCAAGAGGCTGGGACCTACACTAATGGAAAAGTTGCTACCTAGAGTCATTTCTTCAGAATTATCTAATAAGAGCTCAAATTACTATTAGGAAAGTTCCCAAATATATTCATGCTATGGGCAGGGAAAGCAACGTTAAGTTCAATTATTGAAAAATCCTCTAATTTTCTGTGAAGGTCAGTATATTTAGTTAAATAAATAAATCTCATGCATTAGTTTGGACTTTCTATTAAACATATAAAGAAAAGGTATGTATAGTCTTTTCTGTGTTTTGTCAACACGCAACTCCATTTTGTTGTACGCAGCAAGAATTAAGAAGAAATCCTAGAGGAAAAATATCTTCAGAGAAGATAATATATTAGACTGAGCAAGATAAAAATTATCTTTCAGCTGACAGCTGATTTTACATTAAACAACAAAATTTTAGTTTAATTAAAAGTCCAAATAGCATCGTGACTGTTTCATTTAGGCAGCTGAATGAGATGAGATATAAGGCAGAAATCAGATCAAAAGAAAAATTTATAGAGCCATTAACTGTCTGAAGATTTTTAGGGTAAAAATCTATGACAACTCAAAAGCAAAGCCATATTAATAAGTCCAGAAGTAGGTGAGAGAAAATCAATCTGTGCTACTGTGCTTCTAGGAGTGCTGGCCCCTGGTAGAAGCATGTCAAAAAGGTTGCAAACTAAAGTAACAAGAATAATTCAAAACGATGGCTAAATGCTTACAATCTTAAAAGAAGCATACATCTAGGATTTAAATAGCTATGAATAGTTATTTAAAAATTATCATTCCAAACAACGTTCTGAGTCATGAAAGATTTACAGATGCAATTGCCAAACTGCTATCTAACAGTATTATGGAATCTGAGTGAACTTGGACATGTGGACAGGTACCAAAAAGCAGCAGGAGCAGCAGGTAAGTGGAACTTCTATTTCTCAAAAGACAGTAGATTCTACCAATTCCAGACTGCACAACTTATGTAATTGGCAGATGAAATGCAAGACGAATTTAAAGAGAAAAAGAAGTAGCAAATAGAAGAGGCCAAAATGTGTTCTTGAAGAAATTATGTCCAACTAACTCCATGTTTTCTCTTAAGAGTATTGAAGTACTAACTGAGAAACAAGGCTCTTAAATAGTCAACCCATAAGGGATGTAAAAGAGGCTCAAAAAGTGCAATGGTTCAGTGGAGATATTCTTTTATGTTTTCACCTGTTTTTAACAGTCTTTTCTGAAGGTGTTTCAATAATCCATCATTCTTATCCTAAATCATAATTTCCTCAGAATCTTCAGAGAATAGAACCACTCAGTACCAGCAGTATTTTAGAGAGTTGCATGAGTTTTCACACAGACAGTATGGCCTTCTGAGTTAGAGAAGGATCAAGAAAAACTCTATTGTAGGGTGAGGTACAAGAGGACAGTAGAATGCTGTACAGTGTAGAAGTTAACTGGCTTCTATCATTAGGATGGCAGATTCTATTTTTTTTAAGTGCAAATTCAGACTTTTATGACCAAGGTATTATTTCTTGATCTACTTTTGAACTAATCCATTCTTACTCACAGAGACATCATTTTCTAGAATTTCATTTTTAACAAAAATTAAAGTAATTATTTCAAAAATAACCTTTTTTTTAAATAAATAAAATGTTTGTTAGTATTCTGTTATTCTTGCCATGTTTTTCCCATCTTTTCTGTTCATCTCTTTCCTATTTCCTAGATTCATTTAATCAATATTACATGGTCACGACATGATATGTGAAGATGAAGATGATATGCCTGTCCTAAAATGTGCTTAAAAATACCATTTTTCTTCCAGCACGGTAAGTGACATTTAAAGATATGCACAGGGACTACAGTAACAAAGAAGATGAATATTGACGTTTGCATAAAAAAAAAATAGAAGTTTGAGGGGAAGCTTTCCAGGGAGACCTCCTTAAAGGGAAGAGAAACAAAACAAAGTTCACTGATAGGCCTGAGCATGGGGCCTTCAGAGAGCAGCAAATTGTTTAGCAAAGAGGAAACACACAGGAAAAAGACATGAGGTGGAAAGGCATGGCAGGAAGTCTTCACTTAAACATGAGATACCTGCTGGGGAGAAGGGAAGCACACAGGGCCCTGAGGAAACATTCAGTGGTGATGGACTTGTTCATTATCTTAACTATGGTGATGCCTCATGGGAATATTCATAGGTAAAATTAATACCAATCTATATTCTAAATACTGTCTATACCACTCATACCAAATCAGTTATACATCAATAAAGCAACCAGGAACAAAAGGCCTAAAGCTCTTTTAAGAATTTTAGACATCTATGTAAAGGTTCTGGGGAATAACTAAAGAAATTCAAGGAATCTGCGAAAGATAATCACTGGGATTTTGTTCCTTGTTTTATATCTTTTCAAGATTTTCCAGGGCCGGGAATTTAGCTCAGTGGTTCCGCTGCCTGCCTCACAAGCGCAAGGTCCCAAGTTCAATCCCTGGTACAAAAAAAAAAGATTTTCCTTATTACCAAACTAAAGAATTGATTAATTAGTTTGCTATTTTCTATGTTCCTATTATGTACAAAGGACCATTTGTGTCCCCATAGAAATATCTCTAAAAGTAAGCGTCTAATACAAGTCTGTTTTATTTCATTTTTAAAACCAAACTCAAAACCACAAGGTCCAGAAGATATCATAAATAAAAGATAAACAATTTTTGTTTTGGTACGGGGGATTGAACTCGGGTCCTTGCGCTTGCAGAGCAGGCGTCAAAAACCGCTGAGCTAAATCCCCAGCCCAAAAGATAAACAATTACTGAGAGGCAGACAGAAAAGATACAAAAGTTTACAAAGTAACAGTATATGGGTATGTGAGAAGCTCCTATAAACTATAAAGACAGGAATGGAATAGAAAAATAAGTAATATTAATAGAGAATTATAAGAAGAAATACAGTATAGCATAAATAATAATTGTAATCTCATCAAAAAATATAAAGAAAAAAACAAAAGGAATAGTATTAAGTATTAGGTTTGTTACAAGAAACTCATACAGTTCATGAAAATCTCACATATACAAACACACACAGTGCAAGAAAAAATCCCACATACATACTAAATTTACAAGCATTCTAGAAGAGCACTATGGCAGTAACTATCAAGATTAAAAATGCTTTTAGATTTATTTTAAATTCTACTGTTTTCCAAAGAAACAATAATGTAATTCATATTAATAACAGAAGCTAAACTTCAGAAAGACTTTATGGTTGGAAAATGATTTATGCACATTATATCAAATTATTTGATTAAAAATGTATGGGAAGTGGGCATTCTTACTGTCCCTATGACAAGCTGAATAATAGTCCTCTAAATAGATATCTATTAACTCAACCCCCAACACTATTTGTTACCTTATATGTATATGTTACCTTACGTGGCAAAAGGATGTTGCAGATATAATGAAGACCCTTGACATGGGTAGTTTACCTGGATTATTCAAGTAGGCCCAACATAATCAGAAAGTCTTTATAGGAAGGAAGCAGGAAGATCAGAGAAGGAATTGGAGCCAAAATAGCAGAACAGTGAAGCTGCACAATGGTCAAAGGAAGGCGGACAGCCTCTCAAAGCTGGAAAGAGCCAGGAAATAAATTCTCCCCTTAGAGCCCTCAATAGGAATGTAGCTCTCCTAAGTTATTATGAAATTCTGATCTCCATCCAGACTTGAAACATAATAAACTTTTGCTGTCTTAAGCTGCTAGGATTCCAGTAATTCATTATACCAGTGATAAGAAACTGAGAGTCCTATTTCATAAATAAGGAAACTGAAGTACAGAAGAATGAATAACTATGTAAGATCATATAGCTATGTAAGATCAAAGAGCCTGTGAGAAATACAGCCAGAATTTAAAGTTGGGCCATGGTCATAATAATCATGATATAGTACCTTTAAATATATATATATATATATATATATATATATATACATGCAAAGATGTATACAGGAATTTTCTTTTATAGAACCCTAAGGGTGGAGGAAGCAAGAAACCACCCTTCATTAAGAGAATAAATAAAAGGAAATCATACTATAGGCTAAGGCATACTACACAAGAGTTTTAAAACAGTACAACATGAAAAAACATCTTCAAAATATTCAGTACAAAAAGGTTTCACAACAATGCATTTTCAAAATGTTCTTATGAACATGCATACATTGATAAACACAAGAAAACAGAATTAGAAGTCTCCAACTGTTAAGAATAACAATGTGTGTGAAATGAAGTGGGGTAGTAGGAAAAGGGACATACACATTGTATTTAATACTTTTTATGTTATTTGAATATTTTACAACAAGAATATCATGGTGTATTTTAAAACTGGGCATTTTTAATGCAGAAAGATATGCATGAAGTTCCTACATTTTTTCATTAAAAAAAAAAAAAGGCCTCTACTGTGCAGAGTTTAAAAGTCCTGCCCTACAGTGACACCAAATGGTAGCAAATCAAAATACAGTACACAAATAGGACATTAGTTTGATTTAATCTTCCTATAAACATGTGATTCTTTTGAAGAACAGGCAGTTTAAGAGAATTAAATGATATGGAGACAAATACTCAAAAAACCTAGAATTTTTAATCAAAGAAAGTCTCATACACCAAGCTTCAAATGCAAATTTTTAGGCCTCTTTCCAAACTTCCAGCAAATCTTCTGATCCCATTGAATATTTACATAACTCATTTCTCACACAGTTAAAACCATGCCACTGTGAACACAGTGATTTTACCTAATGGCTTACTGATCAAAGAAAACATGCAAATATAAAAACTGCAGTCATACAACTAAGGTATGATTCTAATCCATTAAAATCAACCATTGGTAAGTACGCAATATTTTGAAGGGACAGCTGAAGTAAGAAGGAAGGAACCTTAGAAGAAATATAGACAACTGATTCAATTACTGTTTCTAGGAAATACGTTTTTTTCATTTCTTTATGTGTTACAGAAATGTAAGTTGAATAAAAGAAAAGGCTATTACATCTCAAATATAGACCAATTTATTAAATTTTTCTCCTAGACTGTCCAGGGAAAATATTTCAAATTAAGCATTATCAGTCAAAATCTGTGTCCTCTGATAGACTCTGACAGTCTAAACAACAAATAAAAACATTGTGTAAACTGTCTTATTCATTACGAAAAGATAGAGATCAACCACTTCCCAGAGCACTCCCCTAAAATACAATTGGAAGAGCGGGGGTCCTTTAGTCTCTTATAATTAAATAAAAGTTTCTTCAGGTTGTTTGATATTATTTTTTCATACAAGAAAATCGACTAGAAGATATACATAAATGATCAGCTACAGAAACAAGTTAATAATATCATCAAGATCTAAAGCCCTGAATTCATACCACTGGATTTTAATTCTGTATTTTAAAAACAGCTAGAAGACAAGGTTTTAATTGCTATTATTACACAGAAATGATAAAGATAGACTTACTATCCTGATTTGGTCATTATACAATGCGTATGTGTATCAAAATATCACATTGTGCTCAATAAATATGGACAATTATGTGATGGTTAATAATGAAACTTAAATTTTTAAAACTAGGAGAAAGAAAGGAAGGGAAAGGAGAAGAGAAAGAAAAAGAAAGGCAAAAGGAGGAAGGGAAGAAAGAAAAAGAAAAATGCTACTGGACTACCTATCACCATGTCACTACTATACCACACACATGGATGGTCACCTCTAAAACACCTTGAGAACTATATTGAGAAAGGTCCTATGCCTTGTCATAAGACCTGTGAAGAGAATTGGTTCAGGAAGGTACCTTAAGATTCTGAATTACTAGAAACACCAGATAAACAACTAAATTCTCAGCACCATAAAAGAATTCATGTTGCCAAGTGTGGTAGTGCATGCCTGTAATCGAGAGACAGAAAGAAGAGGACTGCAATTTTAACTGCAGCCTCAGAAACGTAGCAACCTTAGGGAGACACTGTCTCACAATAAAAACTAAAAGAATTAGGGATATGGCTTGGTGCAAAGGTCCTGAGTTGAGTCCTCAGTCCCCTACTCACACATACATACAAACACACACACCACTGGGGAACAGGGGGAATTTAGCTAAATTTGAAGATCTTGAGTTCAATCCCTGAAACTACCACCAGAAAAAAATATAAGTATTCATGTCTACTATTTCGTATTTAAGACTCTTAATTTAAAAAAGAGGTAGTATAAGCATTAAAGGCAAGGCATATGGATTGAAACACTGTATTACAGGGAACTTGGGGACAATGGTCTGGTTGGATGGAAAAAAGGTTCAAGGACAAGCAATTTAATGGAAATTAACATTATTTCAAAAAAGAACAAATACACATTGATCTTAGCTAAAGCTCTAGGAGCAATTACATATAGTATTTCTGATAATAAATTTATATCTCGTATTTCATAGGACATAGAACCCTGGAAAGTTGTAAGTAATACATGATAACTGTAAAACATGTTTCTAATTTGCATGTCAATTCTGTGAACATTCAATTAATTGATCTTTAACTGACACTGTTTGCTAACATTCTGGATGTTGCACACTGTCTTTCTATCAAAGAGAAAATAATGCAGATGAACACCAATGTACTGGTAGTATTGCAACTTTTTTTAAAAACAATTCTTATGGAGTTTTAAAGCTGATTATATAATGCAAACAACTTCAGTAAATTCAACCATTCTCTCAACCCTGGGAGTATGAAGAAAACACATTTCCTGAGAAATCTGTTATTCATATGAATCAAATTTATGAATTTACATAACTGTATAAAAGAAAAAGTTTAGCTGGCAAGTAATAGAATTCTACTAATTTTGGTTAATATGAAAATGCTAGAAATTCCAGTATCAGTCTACAGAACCCACAGATGAAACAGAGTTAAGTTCATCTGTGGTACAAAACAAATTAAAGTACCAGTGTTGGAGGGGTTGTAAAGTCAAGTCCAAATCATTTAACTGTGGTTCTGTGATGATTTTTCAGGTAAAAATATTACTATTTTAAATCTAGGCTGAATCAAAAAAGTAAATTTTTTCAGGCAAGATAAAAGTCTTGTAGAAATGTGCAGTTTAGCTAACCTCACATTAATTCCCCTTTTTGGTACTGGGGATCCAACTTGGGTTCTTGAGCTTGCTCAGCAGGCGGCGAAACCACTGAGCTAAATCCCCGGCCCATTAATTCCCCATTTTTGATACAAACATAATTTCACAATATGTGTTACTTTAAAATTGAAACATATTATGGGAATCTTATAGATATCTACATGGTAATTATAAAGTTTCCTAAAATCACCAAACTGTCATATTATGGAGAGTTGATAAACTGAAAACAGACCACACCTTAATGAAATAGCAAAATTAAACAATGAGTTTTTAATATAGCAGGAAGAAGAGAAAATGTTAGTTGCTCCACATTGTTTAGCATACTCTCCTCAATATATTTGAATTAATTATTAAGGGCTGATCACTGCTTTTTAGTAAGCTTCGCCTTTTGAAGGAGGGGAGGATGGAAAGGGGTTGGAGAAGTAAGGGAGTTGGACTGGAAATGGTGAAAAGAGAAAGAAAAAAACTTTTAAAAAATCTGATTTCTTGCTGAATTTTCATCCTTCTTTAAATGCCAAAATAATTACGTTTTAAGAGTCAGTACCACACAAATCAAAACATAAAACAATGTTCATAAATGCTCATAATTAACAGAGGACTAAAGCATTGTTCATATTGTCCATAAGAAATATTTTCCAACAACATTCCTCCATTTGCACCCAGGTTTGGCCTGGTACAGAGTGGGTGAACTCCAAGTCAAACCTGAGTTGACATGTCCTGAAAGGGAAATGTTCCGTCTCTATCTTAAAATCAAGATTATAACATTGCATGCTGATATCTAAGAAGATAATTGTTTTAACTTTCTGACTCCTAACACTACACTGCTTATAAATTGTATCTCTTTGGTTGTAAACTCTAGACTTTTAAAAGAGGGAATAACTTGGCCATTTTGAATGAATTTAAATTATCAACAAATTTGAATTCACTCTTATGTCAACAACTAGGACACTGGAACAGGTTTAAATCTTTTTATGATATGCAACATGAAAAGTTATTTTAAAGAGACATCTTCATATGACCTTGCATATATATATATATATATATATACACACACACATACACATACATATATATATGTAGTACATTATAAAATTATAATTTCACAAATTCTTCTAAGTCAAGACTCAAAGGAGATGGGCAAAAATTAACACTATATTCTTTCATTAAGACTTGAATACAAATTCTCCCATATTAACCTGTTCTCATATGGGAGATTTGTCTAGTGGAATATCAAACAGGGACTCAAGAGAAAGAAACTGAGCAGGTAATATAAAATGAAGCCAACAGAAAAATATAGAAAAAAAAGAATTGGAAGAGGGGAATAATCTGTACCATTTGGATAAAAAGTGAAAAGTGTTTTTTTAATTAAAAGGTTTTATAAGAAAAATTCTAAGATTTTCAGAATAAGGACAAGCTCTGCTTCTTGCTCTTTTGTTTTCTATTTGCACTTCTGGGAACTTCATGGGTAGAGGAGCTGAATAAGGTTGGTTTAAGAGAATATAGGAAGGGGTTTAATTGCAAATGGCTACAGCATACTGAGAATGAAGTACAGATACACCTGATAAGTTAACCAACCTGAATTTAAAAAATTATATCAAATATGATCCCATCATGGGATCATAACAACCCTGGAGGTTGTTAATAAAACTAAACATGAAAAATAAATAATCCTATAAAAATCAGTACTTTATCATTATAATGACAGAGTGTAATAAATGTAGAAATGATCAAGTAATGGCAGGAGAAAAGAGCAAAGGAAAGAAAACTTGATAAAAATCTTAATTTTAAGTTGCAATACAGCTAATATATACCATTGGCAAAACTTTTTACCTCTTTAGACACCCAGCTCCTATAAAACAGGGAGGAACAAGATGACTATCAAGGAAATTAGAACACTTATTTATTTATTTATTTATTTATTTATTTATTTATTTATTTATTTATTTTGGTGCCGGGGATCAAACTCGGGACTTTGAGCTTGCAAGGCAAGCAGTGGCACTATTGAGCTAAATCCCCAGCCCCCTTAGAACACATCTTAAATGAATTCATTTCTCACTCTCAGTGTTGAGAAAGAGACTATACTGTATTTCTAATTTCAGAGTGAAACTGTAAGATGAACTCAAGTGAGAGATTAAAACATGAACTTGAAGTTACTCTTGGAACATTAGAAAGCACAGCTCTAGAATAAATCACAAATATATTCTACTCATAAAACGTGCAGTTTTCACTTTACATTCTGACATTAAAGAGAGTATAAAATTATACATATACATATATATACATATATATATACATATATATGTATATATATGTATATATGTATATATATGTATATATATACACATACACACTTTTCAAAAGCTTCTTAAACTTGACTTATGGCCAGAGTTTCAATATATATTTTAAATCATTTCTTATGAATGTTCTTACCAAGATAAACATTAAATGTATGGGACAATGACATGGAAAAAAGCTTTACATTTTCTCTTTCCTATTCTGCACAGCACCAAACTCCCCTCAAGGGTTCACCCTGATATGCAGTACTTACCACAACAGTAAATTGCTCGGGTTCACATAAGTTGTTATAGTCACTTTTGAACTGAGACAATGAACTTAATTGCTCTTGATCAGGAAGATGCTTTATTAAGTTCTAAAAATGAAAATGAAAAGAAAACATCTTTACTAAATGTACTTCTTGAATTTTAGAAAAATTAATTAATTGACTATGGAAAAGAAACGAGTGAAGAAGTTATTGCTAGCCTCTTTTCCCTAGATAACTTCTCTAATATCAAGCCTTAAGTAATACTCTCTACATCTTGAAGTCTATTCTCCTTTTCTCTATTCCAGTTACTACACACTCAAAGCAAGCACTACTGAATGTTTATTTGGTTAGCTTACAATTGAGAAAGAACTTGACCAATAGCAAAGGAAAAGCTTTCTCACTTGGATAAATGTGATCCATTACATTAGGGAAATTAAATGTCAGAAATTTAAGGCAAAGCCAAACATACCTTAATACTTTACTTGAGGGGATAAAAGAAATCATATTGCTAGTATAGGGCAAAGAAAAGAATAGAGAAGAAAGAAATCAGGGGAACTGTGATGGCAGTGTTTGCAAGATTAATCAGTAGATTATATTTTAATAACAAAAACTGAAGATATCTTCAAAATAAAGACAAAGAAATTTTTTGGATGTGGAAGAAAAATGGAAAGGACATTGAAAACACAAGATATATCCTGTAAACAAAAACAAAGAGCTCTTTTAGGAACTTAACTGCCCATGATTAAAAAGGACCTTTGTTTATACCATTTGTAATCTGGAAATCAGGTTCACTTGGGTGCTCTAGTTCCTTTGTCCACTTCCAGCCCTACCAACCCACACACTTAAAGAAGAGAACCACGTGAAGAAGACTTAGAGAATACACATAAATGTGCCCTCTCTGTAGAACAGAAAGGATTAAAAAATTCCCACAAAGTCTATATAAATTCTCTTTCAAAACATGATCTTCCAAAATGGTATAAGTAGGTAGTATATTGATAATGAAATTAAGGGGGGAAAAGAGTGGTTGGTGCTCACAATTCCAAATTATAATGCCAGTAATCTCTGTGTAAACCTTAAGTCAAGTACAATTTTTTTTTTTTTTTGCTTAAGTTCTTTTACTGGTACATTTTACGTATACAATATGTTTACATTTATCCTTGGGTATTTGTACCTGTACATGATGTATCTTGGTTCTTTTTTCCCTATTCCCTCAAGTACAAATTATAATTAAGCCTACAGAATGTGATTTTTCCTTTTGAATTTTTATTGGTACATTTTAGATATATAAAATGATAACATTCATCATAGATAATTTGTACCTATACCTGATATAGCTTGCTTCATCTTTTCTCCCCAATCCATTCCCTTCCCTTCAACCCCTCTTCGCATCTTTGTTTTATTTACATATACACTGGTAGAAAAGAATCTCCAAAGATTTTTTGGCTACATGTTAGAGCATGATATGCATCAAAGGTAGTTAGATCAAAGAAGTTATGAACTGTTATGGTTTAGATCTAAAATTTCTCCCAAGAGTCTTGTGTGCTTAGAAGCGCGGCCTGGTAGGAGGCAGGTCACTGAAAAATGCACACATGTGGAAGGATACATTCTTCTCCCCAGTTTTTCCTTCCTTCCTCCTCTCTCTCTCTCTGCTTCCTGGCTGTGATGGGGTAAGCAGTTGTCCTCTACCATGCCATTCTGCCATGCTTTTTCTGTCTTGGAACCAACTAACCATGGACTAAACCCCATGGGACTATAAGCCAAATAAACCTTCCCCTTCAGTTGAAATGTCATGTATTTTGTCCAAGTGGTGGAAAAGTAACTAATACACTGACTCACCGTAAACTTTTGTACAAAAACTTTGTTGATGGACAATAACGACAAAAAAAGTGACAATTTAAGATCATGCCAAGGAAAGGTAATTAATAGTAATACTAGCAAGGTAAATAAAAATAATAAAGGCATATAATTTTTCAAATAGAGATGAAAAGATTTGGTTATTTTTATTTTCTTTTAACTATTTTTGTTGAGCGCTCCATAGTCTGGGTTACTCGTTACACTCGGGCTCCGAATTTCTTTAGCATTCTTTAGATGACTATCAAATCTCCATGAATAATTTAGTTAATATTAATTTCAATCTTTTAACAGGAGTTTATTAATTTTCATTTTATTATTTTGGACTCTAAGGTGAAAAATGATCATGATTTGTAAATGCGTGGGCCAACCTGCCTTTATTTTCTCCCTATCAAATTTCCCTCACCCTGTAGAAATCTTAAAGCTGCTGTCAAACTAAATTCTCCAAGTTGTCAAAGCACACCTAGTTTTTCCCTCACAGCTTAGTCCTAATACTACCAGAATAACTGCCTGTCACTGTACTTTTCTTAGAATCTCCCAGCCTTTCCTACATTCATACCTTATTCACCTTTGAGTAACCTTGGATCCACATATACATAGAATGCATTCTCCCAACACATTCTGTAGTTCTACCCAAACTTCATAAGGTACTGTCTGTCTATCCTGTATGAAATATTACTTCCTTTGGCAAAATATAAATTCCAAGAAGGTGAAATCTACCTCAGATAGAGCCTAATAGCTAATCTGCATACAGTGGATACAAAAAAAATTTGTAACAGAAATTAATAAAAGTCTAGTGGGACAAGGTCTTTTAATTATGTACATTTATTTTAAACGGATAAAAAATGATGTGTAAAAATGCCATGAAAAATATTATAGTGCTGATCTATTACACAGAAATAACTAAATATAGGAAAATAAAAATATAAGTGTGAACAAAGCCAACTAAAATAGTGATTATTACAAGGTAATGCTCTGTGTCTAAGCCCTGTTCAATTAGGTAGTTCTACATGTAAAACTGGGGAAATCTGTTTAAAATTAGAGTTCAAATAGCATGAAATTCTTATTTTTAATGAATGTATGGAAAATTTATATTCAAAAATATTTTAGGCTTTAAAGTCATAAAATTGGTCTTACATTTATTGAGTATGGTATGCATAATAACAACAACACCCACTCTGAGGTCTACTTCTCAGCACCTATAAATATATAGGTTATGTGATAAAGGGGATTAAATTTATAGATGGGATTGAGGTTGCTATCAGCTGAGCTCAAATTAGGGCAATTGTCCCAGATTATCTGAGTGTGCCCAATGTAGTCACAAAAATACTTTTAAACCAAAGAAGGAACAACAGAGCTGTGACCATAAAAGAAAGAAACAGAAAGATACTGATTGCATGAGAAGTTGAAAAAGAGACACAGTTCTTCACTACAGCCTACAAAAATGAACTTGCCAACACCATGATTTCAACCCAGTGACACCAATGCCAGACTTTCCTACAGAAATGTCACCTAATAAATATACATTATTTTAAGCTATGAAGTTTGTGGTAAATTGTAGCAGCAATAGAAAATACATGAAGAAATTATAAGAAGCTAAACGTGTTTGCAACATGAGCTTTAAATGCAAATGACCTTTTTTCTATTTGTAGACAACAAAAGCCAAATGATCATCCAAAACATTCATGTAATCAACTTAAAAGCTATTCTGTAAATATTTAACAAATTCATTATAAGAAATACAAACATGTATTAAGGAGAAAAACTTTTCTTTAACGAATGTAGCATCTGCTCCCAGCAAGAAGCCACATACACAATCAACAATAATAAATTCAAAAATTCAGCTTATAAAAAACAACTGCTAGAGGGAGAAAAATGCTTAAAGAAGAGTTATTGAATAAGGCAGTTTATGAATTTTAGAGACATATAAGTTATAAATGATAATATATCACTATTACTTTTTAGAAGGCATATTAACAGGGTAAACTTTTAAAAAAACTTCTAAAGACATCATTTATTGATGAGTTAAAGCATCTAAAATAATTCTAATCCCTTGACACTAACAAATTATTTTGGTTTCTTTTTAATTGCTAGAAAATTTTTCTTGTAAGCATATTCGTATAAGAGCAAAAGGGAGTAAACTGAAGAGATTTTTCTCCTTATGTCATTTGTGTTAGGATTCTCCAACTCTAAATTCTATGGAAATATAAATAATCTCCTACATGGATTTTAGAAAATAACTGTGATACCACACTAGCATTCAATAAAAAAATCTGAGGGTAAAAACCATTTTAAAAATCCTCTAGTCTTCAGCTAGGCGTGGTGGCACACACCCATAATCCCCACCCTCAAGAGGCTGAAGAAGGTGGATCACCACAAGTTCCAGGCCAGCCTGAACTACAGAGTGAGTTCAAGGCCAGCCTGAACTACACAGCAAGAGCCTGTCTCCAAAAAAAATAAATAAATAAATAAATAAAACCAAAACAAAACAAAAACCCTTCTGGTCTTCTGAACAAATAGAGTACTAGGCAAACAATCTCTATTATGCAGAGGAACACAGATGACTTAAGGAAAGGCTCATTAGCAAAGATAACTAATGAAAACTTCCTTACTTTCCTATATCAGTAATAACGCAACTTTATAAGCCTAAGAAAAACATATTCTATGAAAGTTATACAAATTTATATTACAATACCACTATTCTTTAACTGTAACAAAACCAAAAATATACATGTAAAATGAAGCACTGTGCCTTTCACAGGCTTTAAAATAATTGAAATGTAATCATTCTGATAGCATTATATTGAGTTTGCAGTTAAGAGAAGATACAGAGTTTTATCTCCTGGCAATGCAGAAGTTATGCTAAAGCTAATTATGCAGCAGTGATTTTTCAGTTGAATGATTTGGGTTAAGAATTTTGCTTCACTTACAGATTTCTATTTAATGAGTTTGCAATGAAATATTGGAATTTAAGCTCTGCTTGTTTGTTTACCTGAATCATAGACTCTGCCAACTGTGTTTCATCCACTTCCAATATCATCATTTTGATTTCCTCATATGGCACCCGAAAAGAACTCAGGAAGATTGCTAAGAGAAAGGGAGGGGGAGAAATGGTTCATAAAGAATAAAGTAACAAAGGAATTTTAGATGTAGCTTTATTTATAAAATCAAAAATGAATTCATACAAGAAAATTTATAGATTTAATGTAATTATTAAGGGGAAACGTTCCTTCACACATTTTATATTTTTTTCCACTTCTAATACCACAATCCTCTATTATTAGGCAGGTACCAAAGTCGATTTCTAAATGCATAATTATTTGTCTATCACAGGAATGATGCCAATTTTCATGTGATTTTTAAAGAAATGTTAAAAAACATCACATTGTAATGAAAAATAAAACTCCAGTATGTGCATGTAATATTTCTAAACATACGTGTTACAGGCTTGCACAATATCTTCCAGCACTACTAAATAGGTTAGAAAAAACATTTCAGAGAAGTGCTAAATAGTACATTAACACTGTTACAAGTAACAACAGTACTTTATTATTCTGAAATACCGTAGACAACATGCAACAGAAATAGCATTTGCATGTAACTAAAATCTTAAAAATCCCATTTTAGGAAACAAATTTTCATGATAAAATTTCCAAAGGGAAATACTAATATTACTAAGAATTGCCAGCATTATTTATAATTTTCTTCATATTTAGATATGTGGTATTATAATGATACTCTCAAGAGCTTTTGGGGTATTTTCACAGTATTATATATAATTCTTTTGCCAGTTTAGTGTTTATTCTAGTATTACATTTTCATGCTTAAACTACATCATTTCTTGACCATACTCAGAACTTGCTACCAATAACACATTAATTTTTTTTAATTTACTGAACTTCTATATCATCTGGTCTGTAGGTAATTACATCATCTTATCTGTAGGTAAAGACATCATTTTTTCATAAAACTCAGAAAACATGATCTACTTCATTCTTGTACTGTATTTCTTAGACTTGAGGACATTATCACCTACAGATGAAGAACAAAGGGCAAGTTCTATGGGTTGTTTTTTTTTTACCATTTTCAGCACTTTTTTAAAAAATATTATTTTATCGCTATATTTTAGGTATACAATATAATGACATTCATCTTTGGAAATTTGCACCTTTACAAAATCTCTCTTGGTTCTTATTTTTCTCCCTTCCCCTCCCCTCCCTTCAACCCCTCCATCCCTCCCTACTTACAAATACTTCCATTTTTTTCATTTTCTCATATTAATTCCATTCCCTTCTTTCCTTTCCCCTACCTCTCCCACTTCCCCTTCCCCTTTGCTCCTTTTCTTCCTATTAAGTTCTATGTTCTTATCACCAGCTTCCCTCACACATTACTGAGCACAAGGAGTCATGAATATGTGCTACCTATGCTAGAAATGCGGATGCCTATAGTCCTTCATAGCCAAAGACGGAATAAAGGATCTAGAAGATCTAGTAACAGATACTTATGGAAATAAAAAAGATAGTTCAGCAATAGAATTCTCTAGCAAGCAAAAAAAAATAATAACTGTATAATGTTAAAGGGATAATAAATGAGTAACTGACAGTGAATGAATAAAATGTAACTTCACATCATGTACAAAGGAAGTTGCAGATGATGAATAAATATAAACGTTAATGACAAAAATAAGAAAAATTTAACAGTGTACATAGGCTCATCTCAGGTTAGAGAATTCAAACATAAAAACCAATGCAAACCATGAAAAAATTTATATCTGACATTACAAAAGAAATACAAACGCACTCAAAACAAGCAAGCAAGATGAAGAGAAAAGATCTGCCTTAAAATTTGTAGTATTACTTTTCTTTCAAATATAAAAAGCATCTCAAATAATTAGAATACCAGGAGGTCTAATAGGAAAATAAGCAAAATACATGTAAAATCAATCAAAAGAATGAGAAATGAAAATGGCAAAAAATATATGGTAAGCCTTATGGAAAAGAAGATTTAGAAGGTGAAATATTAAGACATATCTAAACTATAAATGTACTGAGATTAATATCA
Organism: Heterocephalus glaber; assembly: GCF_000247695.1. The sequence continues at coordinate 21,193,573 of NW_004624748.1, forward strand.
ATCCCTGAATTATTAGTATTTTTGAGCAAAAATAAATTCTATTTGAGAAACAAAGTCTATGAATAAAATAAAATACAAAAAGTTCAGAATATTAAAGAAAAAATCAAAATAGAATTACTCTGAAACATCATATAGGAATTACATGAAGGAAGATATACTTGTATACTTCAGGCAGTATAGAGACATTCCAGAACTACCCAAATATCCAAAAAGGATATTTCTGAGCTTTTTTTGAAAGAGAAAAAGCAATGATCATATGAGAAAATAAAATAATTATTTAGAGAAATGAAAGAAAGCTTGAAATGTCAGGACTGAGAAAACCCAAGACTTATTAAAAGAAGTAAGATGATTTGAAGAAACAAGTAGAACTTTTACAAATTTTAAGAATACTGAAAGTAAAAAATTAACATATGTATTAGGCATTAAAGACTGGAGACATGCAAGGCAAATTTATCCAATATATATCAGAGAAAGAAAGATGGAAAAACACTGGGCTAACATGATGAGTAAGGATATCTTAAGCCCAATAGACCAAAGACTAAATCACAAAGAATGAAGCATGTTTGAAAAGGAAATGTTGAAAATTTAAGGAGGTTCAGCAAATGCCAAACATGATAAATTGCAAAAATAAAATAGAACTTTGTAAAATACCAAGGATTGATGGGTTTGTAAAATGGAAACACTCAAGCATTGTTGGAGAAAGAGTAATAATTAGTACAAACGTACAATCCACACTCAAAGTAGGGTTTGACACATAGCTATCTATATAACCTCTGTCATAGCTACTCTAGAACAAAAGCAGACATGGATAATACATAAGCAAATGTCCTGACAATACTCCTACAAAATTTTGTTTATAAAACAGGCAGTGGATCAGATTCAGCAAGAAGATTGTCCAAATATCAACCAAGCACTTAATGAAATGTGACTTTCAAAAAAAATGTAATCTTCTACCACAATGAAAATGAATAGACTATAGCTAAATGTATTGACATAATCTGATTTTATTCATGTAAAATTTAAAACCAGTCAATATCAAACTTATTGCTTGCAAACATGTACACTATTGGTAACATTATTTTATTTTTTTAAAAAGCTAATGTTTAATCAAAGATTCGGGATAAGGTTACTTCTTATACAGAGAAGGATAAAATTAAAGAGGGTTATAACCCCCTAAAGTAAAGGTAAAATTTTCTGTAGCTATAGGCATTTGATTTATTATTAAATTGCATCATGCATTTTATAAATCTCTCATGTGTGATAATATAATGTAAATGAGATAATTTTACATAAATAATATGGGAAGAAAATGCATTTTAAAAATGTGACACTGTGACAGAATGACTTGCCCCAGTGAGGTCTGGCCTTTGCCCCCAGAGCTGCTCTAAATCCTTAAACAGCTTGCCTGATAAGACCATCTTTGTTATCTGGAGATACTAGGCCATCCTAGATAGTGAGGGCTGACACACAGCTGTGAGGTCACAATATCAGCTCTAACTCCCATGGGCTGGAAACTAAAGCCAGCTGTATGGAGGTTCAACCAGAACCAAGGCCCAGTGGTCACTGTGAATGCCAAGCCTCCTTGGTGGGCCATAGGCCATCAGCATCATCATACATCTGTGTAGGGAAAAGTTAGATCTGCTCACAAGTCAACTAGAAGGAAACTGGAAATGTCATGCTTAGAGTCCTCCTGGATTCAGCCTATGCACCATTCCCAACTGATTTGAATCTACCATAATGCAGAAACAAATCATAACCATAAGTGAAACAGCTTCACTTAGCACTGCAAGTCCTCTGAATTAACCATCAAGCCTGAGTGTGGTCTTGGAACCCCTAGCCTTGCAACTGGTACTAGAAGCCAGAGTGTCATTCATCGGAGACTCATCAACTTCTCATTTAAAAAACTACACAATTATGTATCTAAATAAAGAAGATAAATCTACATAAATAACATATAATAGTAACACCTGAAAACAGAAAAAATGTTAATAGAACTATTTAGTTTGTAGATAGAAATAACATTCTTTTACAAGGTGTGATCAACACATTAGGTAATGGGCCAGGGATGTAGCTCAGTGGCACCACGCCTGCTTGGCAAGAGCAAGCCCCTGAGTTCCATCCCCAGTACTGGGTGCCCCCGGCCTCGCACACATATTAGGCAGATTTTTTTTTTATTAGATGTTCTTTTATTTTTTTAATAAATCTTATTTCATTCCTTTCCTCCCTTAAGCCCTCTCCCCTCCCTACGTACAAAAGTTTTTTCCATTTTTTCCTTGTATTTTCACTTTTTTTCTTGTCCCTTCCCTCCTTTCTTTCTCCCTCCTCCCTTGTTCCCCTTCCTATTTGAACACTTTCTTCTCATTTCCCAACATCCATTATACATTTCAATCCTTATTTCCATTTTTGGTTTCTCACACCAGAGAAACAATACGGTATTTAGGAAGATTTTTAAAAATATTGAAGTAAAAGATACAATGCCATTAATTCCCCTCAAAATAGTTCCCCTTACTTTGAACACATTTTTATTGTTGTTCTTGCCACCTTCTGAAGCATGTCTCAAAGTCTCTTTCTGTGTGTCTTACATTGCTCTGCTGTGACTACCTGAATGTCTTCAATTAACTTCAAACTTTAACCTTTCATGGTTACTTCAACTTTGGTGGAGACCCAGAAGTTGCAAGGTGGCAGATTTGGTGAAAAACCAGGGCAAAGTGTGAGGGAATATTTTGTGGGAACTTAATAGGCAATGTGTTTTTTTACTGTAATACTTTTATAAATTTTTATTTAAACATTCTGCATATTTTTTATTACATCTAATATTTTCTTCTATATTTGTCATTTGTTTCTACTTTCAAACAGTCACCTATATTTAAATTAGCATACTCTATAAAAACACGCACTTACGTCAAACTGTGGTTTTAATAGTTTATGAATAAATTGTCTTTTGGAAAGCATTTACTGTACTAATCATAGGGGGAGAAAATTACAGAAGAGTTGAAAATGACCTATTGCCTAGGAGATAATTTGAAAGTTAAGTACAGACTTTTTAAAATACTTAATATAAGAGATACTCAGTTAAAGCCTCCAAAAAGCCTATAAAAATAAATATTTTTACCAACACACATCTTATCCTTCAAAATATGATTATACAGATTCCAGTATGAAGCTTTGGATTTGATAAGAATATAGAGCATCCAGATCTTGAAATCAGTCATGATTGTATTGTGTGTGGTAATTTATAAATGTTTAAAGTAAAACATTTACATTAATTTGTAGAGCCCAGGGCTTCTTCCTTTAGAGCTCTAATACCCATGCAAAAAGAAATGTGGAAATCCATAGGAATCCGAAAAGGTTCTGGGACTGCTCTTGATCCAGGGATTATCTTTGCCAAAACCTTTATGAACTCAAAATATAGAACCCCCTGCATAGTCTTCAAATAGGGAAACAAACGAGAGTTTTAGATTTTAAAATCTACAGAAATTCTCAAAATGCTACAGAATATTTAAGTTGAGAATTCAAAGAGATTATATAGTACAGACTTATTTTTCTCTTCAATAAGCTTTACAAGCGAATCTCTCCATTCTAGTGTATTTCGAGCTTTACTCGAAATTATCTCATTGAAAAACAGTTGTCACTAAACATGACTCTCCTCAGAATATAGTATCTCAAGACTCTAAATTTTACAGACAAAAACCAGCTGTGAATCCAACTATAACTACAGTAAATATTACAGGCTTCTGCAGCTTCAGAAAGCTTCAATCACAACACTTGCTACAACCTGAGAGGGTAAGACTAATTCTGAAATGGACAACATCATATGACAGATTATAAATTCTGGATCTTTTTATCTTATACATTAAAACATGCTTCTCAACTAAATAAATGGGATATGGATCCTCTAGCTAAAGCAAACAACATAAACAGGATTCTTTTCTATGATAATAATGTGATTTTGTAATATATAAATAGGAAAAGATATCCACTACACTTAATATTTCTACCTTATTCAAATCCCTTTAATACGAAAGCCACCATATTCTCAACCTAGAAGGTCAATGCTAATACTTATCTGATAGGTTTATCGTAAAACATAAATCAACATAGAACTAGCACATAAAGTTAATCAGAAATTATTAGCACATGCTATCAATTATGTAACACATCTTATTTAGCATATGCTCTACAACATATGAATAACCCCATCCACCAGTTATTATTCTTTTTGAGGTGGCTATTTAAGCAAAATTATCATGATTGACCAATTCAGAAAGTAATGTATTCAAAAAGATATTTCTTCAGCAACCATAAAAGGTTGGTTAGATTCAAGACTAGTAACTTGTGTGCAGTCATAGATATTTTTCTAAACAAAATCACCTCTTTTAGATCACCAAGTATAGAAATTTCTTACCTTGTCTAAGTTAATAATGCAGTGCTCTGAACTGAGACAATGTCTTTTGCAGGAGAGTAGGAGAGAACTCTCTGAACTAAATAATGTAACAACTACATTTCAGTGGATTAAATTATCACACACAGAAAAAATTGTATCTAATTCAGAGTACATGTCCATCACCCACCAGAAGGACAGAGCTGTGTTGATTATGATCATCGTATCAAGATGACAGACACCATTCTGACTGTGATCCTGGATGCCAACAGAGATTTCTGATGTTTTTACCCCTGCCCCATTAAGTTCTCCCAGGCAAAAGTGATGTCATCTTTGCATACAGTTTCCTTGGCCCAAGCACGTGGCATGGTGATACCTAACTCAAAAGAAGCACCCATGTGTGAATGATCATTCTGAGCTCAGAAAAGAAGAACTAAATATTGGCCAATAATATTAACACCTCCACACTGCCCCTGAGGGCCTTAGCAGGCCCACATTGTAGAAAGTGAAGATCCTCTGTCATAGTAAAGATAAAGCACAGTCATTTCCAAAACTTTTACAAAAAAGAATGTCAACTCTATCTTTTGCACATATTGTCTTTAATAAAACTTTTTGATCAGTAGCATGAATTTTTATTCTTTCACTGGAGAACAATTTTGTTCCAATCCTTGCTAAAAGCTCACTTGAGGCATGTTAATAATTGAGAGGCAGACTAAAAGCTATGTTAACTCTCTTCCTACCTCTACATTCTCCACATTATATCCCTCTTGCACTATCAGAAAGGAATGTGTGTATATGTCATATTATCTCAGCTCCATGCAGAACTATCTTTGATGCATTTAAGATGCAGTTAGAAATGACAGAGGAGCAAAATTATTTGCCTACTTCTCTCACAGTAATTCAGTCAGGAAGACAATTCAACACTATTCAGCTCCTGAAACAGTAATTAAATCTAAAATATTTCCAGTTAGTACTTTTGAGGAACAGCTTTGAAATGCTAAGATGGGATAATGGCATTTATTTTACTCATCATCTCTATTTCCATTAATATTCTAACTTCCTTTTTGTGAGATAAAATATCACAAATAATAGAGATTCAGAGGCATAAAAGGAGTAATACTTTTTTTTTTCAAAATATGATGTCATTACCTAAGTTCCTTGTCTTTATTTTTATGGTTAAAACTGATACTTTAAGATATAATTCTCATTTCAGTGATGGAAGGTAGAAATTCAAAATAAATCCTGTTCTTATTTTATAATATGCATTAATCTTTTGAAGAACTTAATCTTACAATTTGCATAAAGATGAATTTTATTTGAATTTATTATGCAAATAACAATAAAATTAAAATAACCATAAAATGAAAAACAAGTTATAAAATGAAATAATTTAAACCATCTACATGTGTTTTGATAATTTAATACCACTGAAATATGATACTTACAAAGGTTCTGGGCAATCTTAGAATCCAGAAACTTAAGTTCTTTAATTTTTTTCTTAATAACTTTCTTCTCTTCAAAATCTTCCTCATCTCTTCTCTCTGGAAAACCAAAGATAGATTGATGCTATGGACAATAAGGCATTTATGTGCAAAAGGACAAAAAGCGAACTTTCTATCACCAACGATGAAAAAAAAATCTAAGTCTTCTAAACCACACAGTTATAAAAACAGTAAAATGGATTCCAAGACTCAAACTGTATCAGATATTTGTAGCTCCTAAATTATAAAAAAAAAATAGTAAAAATGTGAACGTTTAACAGAAACCACAAAAATAAAACTAGTGTACACTATAGAAATGAATGTTATCAAGTATAGTATATGAATAGTTAGTTCACTTGAGGAATGTACAGGACACAATTATAACAATATACTTACACTTAGAATGGGTTAGTAAGTTAGCCCTGAGAGCACTACACAAACAAAGCTCTTTTATGTTTAATATACCATATTTATTTAAAAATATATCTCCTACAAAATTTGAAGAATTACAATTTTTTCAAATTGTTGAAAAATAGTCAAGTATTGATACTCAGCTCAATTTAACTCAGCAGGCTAAAAAAACAACAAATTTACTTAAACAACAACATACAAACTGTGTTTGCAGTAGAGTAGATGACAATCAAGCTTACAGCCACAACCAGTAAGGCGGTCCTGTCATCTTTCCTCTGTCTTGTGTTCTTGAACAACCCTTTTCAACATCAGTCATCTATAAAATTAGGATTTTTTATGACATCAAGCTGGGAGGGGGGAAATGTCTAGGTAGATATACACAAATGAATCACTAATGTTGAGGAAAAATAATCAGGAAAGCATACAGAATGGAAAACTCACTGCAAGATCTTTATATGCATAAGGTGATATAATTGCATTATTTTATATCAAAAAGAAGCATATTACAATTATAGGTTTTGGTGCATAATTTGAGTTAAGGGTCAAATTTTCAATTTCTAAAAATATTTATTAGCTAATTTTGTGTCATTTCATGTATAATCAATCATCATTCTCGCAGGTTTTAAATAACTTATATTAGCTCTCTGTTTTCTGAGCTTCTAATTCTATTGTGTGCTACTCTTATGCTACTTACCACTCTGGCTTAAGTACTATAGACTTACATGTTTTTGATAGGCTATTCAAATTATTTTTCATCCTTTTCAAGTTTCTATTGCTTTTCTCACTTATTTTCTCACATCAGTTATCGAGTAATTAAAAAGTTCCAAAATAAATTCCATTTGAATACTATTCAAATTGCAAGGAATTCATAAGTAAATCCTGGGAGACTGAACATCTTGACCATTTTCAAACGTCCTAATCATGTGGCATATATGTATAATCATTCAACTTAATAAAGCATTCTTCACATGCAACCTATATAGAGTCAGGTAACATAGGGATGTCTAAATTACACTCCTAGTTATTGTGTAAAATTTCCAGTAAATTTATATATAATTTATATAAATTGTAATTTATATAATCAGTTACTTTACTTTTTTATTCTTTCATTTTCATAGGATATTTAAGAAAAGTAAAAGTTACTGTATTAAACAATGTACAGAAAAAAATGCAGATATCCCTAGGCTCACAGAATTTAAGGTCCAATAGAGATTACTACAAAACAAATGGCAATTATAACACATAGGTAATGAGCTATGATCAAAAATACAGTGAATATTTAAATTTAAAAATAAGAAAAGTTTTGCCATTTATCTCCCTCAAAATGCTTGTCCTCACTTCAAACTTTCATTCTATCATTCTTTCCACTGGAAGTTCTCTTTAGTGGCACCATCATGGCTTCTTTGATGTCTTGACTTGATTTGAAACATTTACTTTTCATGGTTTGACTCTGGAGAAGATTCCAAAGAGCCAGATCTGGTGAATAAGGTAGATGAGGACACACTGCAATGTTTTTTTGAGCCTGCCTTTCCATTAAATGGCACTGGATAGCTGCGTTCACCATATTTTTTACCAAACCTTATAAAGACTTGCAAAAGAGGATTGCCAGAACTGCTTCAGAAAGTGGCAAGAATGATGAGATAAGCATATTCAAAGTGAGAGGAAGTATTTTCAAAGGAATTGATGGCAATAGGTCTTCTACTGTAATTTTTTTAAAAAATCAAACATTCATCATAAATTTTGTTCACCCTTTATATATTGGCCATGTCTTGGTAAGAACCACAAGAGAAGAAAAGCACTCTAATCTGTACTTCTCAGAGACAGTCCTTATGGAGTAAATCATCATCTAAACAAAAGCTTGAAAGTGAAAAGAAATTACCCAGGTGAGAATCAAGAGCAGCAGGAGAATATAGTGATAATGGAAGGACAATGTTTGAAGGTGTATAGGTGTGAGAATTTGGAGGACACAGAGCCATGTGGGATAGTAAGAACAAAGAATACGGAATAGAAATAAATAGCACCAGAAATAAATCAGGCACCTCACAATCCAGGACCCTTTAAATCAGAAGAAGGGGGAAAAAAAAGAAGGAAGTCTGAATTTCATTGTCACAGTACTGAGGAGACACCGAAGATTTTAACACTTTATGAGAGCTGATAAGAAAATTACATTTTAGAAAAAATTCAGGCTACTGAAGGTGACTGGAAAGGGTGGCAAAAATAAAGACAAAGGCAAGACAGAAGAAACTATATAATCCAAATGGGAGTAAATGGTACCCTCTCCAAGAGCAACAGGAACAGAGAGAACAGATGAGCTCCAAAAGCAGACTCTATCATGGAAACTGGACTAATTATTGGTCCAAACCATATCTGTCTTATGTGTTCCAGACCTGAATATCCAACTGCTTACATTTGATAAATCTACTTGGCTATCTAACAGATGCCTCCATTAGACTGACTGAAACCGAGCATTCAACATACACATACACACCTCCACATCTGCTCTTCTAACAGTTTTCCCCATCTCAGAAAAATAAGAATATTCTTTAATGCAATTGCTCAAGTCAAAAAGCTTGAAATTTTCTGTTTCCTTCAGTCACACATCCTCTCCACCTGGGTATTCACTAAAATAATGAAATCTCACCATCTTTGTGGTTACTATTACTCCTCATGTTGGGATCTTTTCTGCCAGATCCCAACTGCTTCCCAGCTAGTCTCCCCACTTCTGGGCATTGCTAACTTCTTCTCTTTACCACAATGCAGCAGAAGAATCTTGTTAAAACTTCCTGGCAATGTCTTCTCTTACTGCCTTATATAGAAAGCAGAGCCCTCATCCAGTGCTCCCTATTACCACTGCTCTGCTTCTGTCTTCATCTAAAGCATTTACTCTTTATGTATCATAAATAAGTTGTTGAGGTTTCCTTGGTACCGGGGATTGAACTCAGGACCTTGCACTTGCGAGGCAGGTGGTGGCACCACTGAGCTAAATCCCCGGCCCTCATGTATCATAAATATGATCTCATCTCTACTCTCACACTAGAAAATAAGACACTGAGAGAGACAGGGATTTAGCTCAGTGGCACCACCCCTGCCTGGCAAGAACAAGGAAGGAAGGAAGGAAGGAAGGAAGGAAGGAAGGAAGGAAGGAAGGAAGGAAGGAAGGAAGGAAAGAGAGAGAAAGAGAGAGAGAGAGAGAAAGAAAAGAAAAGAAAAGAAAAGAAAGGAATGAAGGGAGGGAGGGAGGGAGGGAGGAAGGAAGGAAGGAAGAGACTTAAGAGGCAGAAGCATTTTACCACTATCCCCTTTGTACCAAGAAGAAGGTCTAGAATGTACCAGGTGCTCACTGAATACAATCTGCATAGATGAACATATTGTCACATTTTCACATATACATTCGTATCTACAGAGGAGGAAACTCAGGCTCATGTAATCAGGTAGATGATGCTAGTGCTCTTCATTTAACTTAATGAGGAATAGGTTTGAACTAGTCCATTTTAAGTACATTTAGTTTAAGGGGCTTCTCTATATCCACATAGTAATGTACAAGAGAAAGCAGACAGATGTAGAGAAAAGGAATTTGAAATGAAAATATAGGTGTTAGTTCTAATAGTTGTTCCACTGACTTGTCATAGGTTTTCTAGGAACCAAGTGATAACATATTTATTTCCATCTTCTCAGTACTTAAACCTTTTGTCTTGTTGTGTTTTCCTGAATACCTAATAGGCCCTAAACTGAACACTTAGTTTCAGTTTCTTAAATAAATCTCATGATCGTGATCCTAATACCGCCGTCAACATCATCACTATCCCCACACCACCACCTCCACAAGAAAAACAATGCTTAGAGTAAGTAATTTTAAACCACAGATCTGATAGAAGAATGGCAATCAACAAATTTTGAGTCCAATATTCTTTTTCTCTAGTTAAAAAATCTTTAGGTGTCACAATAAAAAATAGTCTACAAGCAACCTTGACCATTTCAACTTCGAAACAGAGACTGGAGCAGTTTTTAAAAATTCTGTTATTTCTCAAAATGACAAGTTAGATTCTTTCTAAATTTACTATGTTAGCATATTCCCAATGCAATAAATTTCTCCCACCTTCTCTACTACTGTACAAAGATGTAATCTAAACAGTGAGAATGTGGACAAGGTGGTAGATAGAAACAGTTTTGTAAAAGCAAAACCACAGAAATTTTAAAAAAGGTTGAAATATGCTTACATTGATATGATACCAAACAATAAGCCTATTTATCTAAACAGGTTTATCTTAAAAAATCTTTTACATCGAGAAATGAAAAGTTTAAAAAAAGGAAGCCATATAATGAGCTGCTGCAAATCAGGAAAAATGCTTATGTAAGCTACTGATAAAGCAGCATCTAAAAATGCCAACTCCTGGGGTTTGTGTATGGTTCCCACGTTGGAAGTCTGGTGATGTTGAGAGGTGGTGGGACCATTAGGAGGTGGGCCTGGGAGGCATAGTAAAATGATTGGGGGTATTCCCCTAGAAGAAATTAGGGTAGTACTTACGAAGCACTGGGCAGTTCTTATGAGAGGATTATTGTAAAAGATTAAAACTGGCCCCTCCCAAAACTGATCTCTCTTTGGCTTCTTGTTTTGCCACGTGATATCCTCACACTCAATCTCTTCATGACGCTATGCACTATATGGCCTTTATTAGAGTTGGGCAGATGCTGCAAATATGCTCTTGAATCTGCAAAACTTTGAGCTAAAAAGACCTCTTTATAAATTATGAAGATTCCATTATTTTTCTATAGCAGTGGCAAGCATATTAATACAGCAACAATAAAAAGGATTATTAAAAGGGATAAGAATAAAGGACATTTAGTGGAACAAAAGTTTTTATAGAAAATATAATTCAGTTTTCCATGCTGGTGATATCTGTGGGAAATACTAACATTCTGAGACCCTGCAGGGATTGTGGGATTGAAATTTTGACACCAGGTTCTGCATCCCTGGCCCAACACATGTGAGGCACAGAACTTATAGCTTAGATTTTTCATCTATGAGACAAGAACACTACACTCTAAGAGAAGTTATGAGTGTAAAATGAGACGATAATTAACTTCACAATATCCTCCCTGCACAGTGATGGAGAAATCAGAAAGAGAATTAGGAGTGCATAAGCACAACTCTGCAATCAACAGTAAAGCAAACTTCAGACTCAATCCCATTCATTCACTGGTGGAGTTCCTCTTGTAAAGCCAGTACAAAATACACTTTCACTTCAGGACTAAATTTTCTCACGTGTAACATGAAACTCTGAATTATAAAGTCAAATTATTAGTGCCATCTATACTTGTGATGTAGCTATTTTGCCATTATAGGTTTGTGTTTAATCTTACTTCCTAGTGATGCTGTGTAAGGCTCCATTTTTCCAAGGGAAGATAAATACTGTTCAAAACTGGTTCCGATCACTAACACAGTACACGCTGCATTTTATAAGGGTTTTATGTCAGAATCAAGTCAAAGATGACAAAACTCTCTATGTTGCCAAGAGCCATGAACTGAAAAAGTCTTTTTTAATTACATTTTCACTTTATTCTTTTTACTGTTTTCAAAGTTTCAAAAATAGCAGCAAAATTACATAAAGAATCTCCTTTCAAAATCTTCTTTCATACTAAATTTTCCATTAAAAATTATAGTTTCATAGAACTTCTTATTCCAGTTCATCTTCTATTGTTTTAATCAGATTGATTTAAAATGTGATTTTTTTAAGGACTAAGATTCCATATAACCTTTATCATATATTATTCCATCATTAAAGAAAACCTCAAGTATTCAATTTTAAATGTGTAAGTAGCTCACGGAGGAACAAGGAGTAATAAAAAACAGTTTTCTCTTTCCATAATCAACCATTTTAAATCAGTAAATGCTACCAATGATTATTGAATAACTTTTGTTTGTGTCCCCTTAGTTAAATGCATCTTATATCAAAATATTTTGAAAATATAAAGCATTTTAAATTCTTCTGAAACTCATTTAATGCAAGTGCTATAAAATTTATGTGCTAATGTTTATAATAATAACCTTTTGTTAATAAGATTATTACATTAGCTTTGAGAGGATAAAAAGAAGTAGATGTGATTAAATAAGCAAGCAATAAGAGAACCCAATAAATTCATCTCAACTGCAGAAAAAGAAAAAATAATTTGTTTAGGACATGAAAATTGTGAGGTCCCAAGTCTTCAGATGCAATAAAAGATCAGGATGGAGAAATGAATTATCCGCATTCTTACTATTGTTTTTCTTGCTTGCTTTTTAGCAACTGAGATTTGATGAGACTAATAAAGAGGATCAAAAATGTATACATTTTAGAAGTAGAATACCCCTTGAATATACAATTCAACCTCCACTACAGATGACTGAATCTAAGGACAGAGAAAATAAGTTACTTGTCAAAGGTCAGAGAAAGATCTTGGCTGTGACCAGATCTTAGATTAGGCCACTGGCCACCTCACTTGGCCTCAAGTAGCCTCTGAGACAGGGAATCTGCATGAAGAAAGGAGTCATCAATCTACATACAGGGAAAGAAAACTCACGCTGTATGTATACACTGGATCCAACATTCTCTTGAGGTAAATACACAATGGGAGAGGGACTGTTTATGTGAGTGGTCAGGAGGGAAAGAAAAGAAGTTTGGCCTACTTAACACAAAGAGTAGATTCAAAGCTTTGGAAAAAACATAGTTCCAAAGGGAAAGTCAAGAATGTATCCATCACTACCTTTCAAATGGTGGCTAACGCTGGGTGAGGTTCACTTAATTCAGCTGTACAGTGTGAAAAGAATGATAGTTTTCAGGGCCAGAATCTGAGAACAGGCAAAGACATGGGAAAGAAAAGTAGATTTTGGAGAGTTAACACTATTGGTAGTTTTGATGGTATAATATGGTTTCAAAGATTTAGGTGGCTTGGAGGCACAAGGGAAAAAATGTAAAAAAACTGGAATAATTTATTTTTAAGTTGGCAATAAACCCTTGGCAAAATATCAAAGTAAATGCTTTGGTACTAAAAACTCTAATTGTATAAATTGTTTTAGTCATATCTGATCTGCCAAACCCAGTTTTAATATTTCCAGGCACAGAAATAAATGGCTATGTATCCAACTACATAGAAAATAATAAGGGGAGAAACAGATAAGACTGTTTCTCTATTCAAATATTAATATATGACTGCCATTACTAATCAGGGTATTTTACTAGCAAAATGAAGTCTGTTTGACAATCCAAGGCTAAGAATTATACGATATTTAAGAAGAGTGGCTGAAGCACTAAATAAAATTTTGTGGAACAGATTATTTCAACTATAGTAATCATCAAACGTGCAGGAGATAAATGCATATTTCTTTTTGTGTGACATTCTATTTTGGTAGCCAATGTCACAAAATAGTCTTGAAGGTTTTTATAACTCAACTTCTGTATGAATAGGGAGAAGGATTTCACTATTGAACAGCCCTTAATTAAGGTTATATCTAGAATTGTTTACATTATTACACGTACAGAACAATTATTAAGGTATTAGAAATATAACTTTAAATAGAGGCCTAAAATGACAATGATTTCAAGAAACGTGATCCACATAATATTTCCCTATCACTATTCCTATAAAAAATCACAAGGCAATCAAAATATTATATAAAAATTGCTTGATCCCCAAAGATGTTCTCACTCACAAAAATTAGCAATGTTGTTCATTTCAAAAGCATTAACACCACAAACTAAAAAGAATCAATTTCTTGGCATCCTCTTTTATATATATATACATATATATATGTATATATATATACACCCCAATCTAAGATGTAGAAAAAAACAATCCATGTCAAATAAAATATTATCACCTTTCAAATTTACACATTAAATAAATTTAAACTTAAGAACTGTGCACTAGGGGAAAAAAAACTCTGAGAAACTTAATCCTATTAATCATATAAACCTTTTGTTAAGTGCATTAGTAACAAATGAGATAAAATTTGATCAAATGAATCTAAAGTCTAAGGGGAAAAAACTAAAAGGTATTCACAATAGTTGAAAACTTGACCAGAAGAAAACTGAATCCAGTTCTCACATAATCTTTCTTAGCTTATCACAACTATAAAACAAACAAACAAAAAACCCCTATACTTTGTATTATATAGATTACACATTTCCAGACCATATGGAATTTTTCTAGAACTTGTTCCCTATAAATGTTGGCCACTTCCCTATCATGGGACAATGCATGAATACATCAAAAGTAATTTTTTCACTAAATGTTGTTTTTACCAGTTTGACCTTTTCCCATGCATACTTTGATATTAGAAAGTAGAAATATATCTCAGCTAACAAAAATGACAAAGGAGACTGGCAGTTAATGCATTACATGCTAATACCTACACAAGAGAATGTACTGATGAAGGAGAAAAAATCTATTATAAAAAAATAAGAACTCAATGTACATTCCTAATTTAAAGAAGGATTACATACAAATAGAGATACAGGTAATTCAAGATATTTAGCGTGCTACAGAACCAAAAGACTTAGTCAAATTATCACTATGTGTATTCACAGTACTAAACAATTTGAGACTAGAAAAGTAACAATATTAAATAGTGAACAGGCAGCCCTTAGTATATTATAGTGTGGGGAAACATAACATGTAGCATCATTAAAGTGGCCAAGTATTATCTCAAAATTGATAGAAGAAATGTGATCACATATAAAAAATTACTACTTCAAAATACCCACAGAATTCCAGATGATAAAATGGGCTTAAGACATTTTATAATAAACTTACTCTTCGATGACAGCATGCTTGTATTTTGGGGGGATAAAGGAGGGTCTTTTATTTGTGCAAAAACCCAATCATAGTGTATAATGCAACATGAATGTCACATTAACATTTAATTTCATATTAGAGAAAATGAAGTTCTGAAACCTTGCTGAGACTTAAGAACCACAGACTGGTCTCCATCTGTAGTCTCTGAAATATATGTGTGCGTGGAAGGTGGGAACTTTGATTTGTTCTATTTCATGCAACTTTGTTACCCAGACTTTCTGGTAAATAGCTATCCTGTGCCTCTTATTTTATGTTCATTTCTCTGATAGCTCAGTTGGGAATTCAAGTCATTTCTCCAATTTCTCAATTATTTAACTTTTATTGCTGTGCATTCTGTGATGGTTCCAGGTAGTGTTTTGGGTCACTCTGGTTATTAGCTAGATTGCCATTTGGAACTCTACTATTTGTCGGATCTGCTTTCTAGATTTACCTATTCTGTACTAATTTCTGTCCCCACAGTCACCTGAACTTGAAACCTTAAAAAAGACTAGGGACTTTTGATATTTGTATATCTGTGTTACCTTTTTTCTAGGTAGATCTTGTACTATGCAGATCTTACAAAGCTATATAAAACAGCTGGCTCGCCCACAGACCTTGCTTCCACTGCACTTTCTAGCTTCAATCCAAGTGTCCCAACATGTCTCCCCACTAGAAGAAAGAGGCTATATAGGAAGACTAACAGAGTTTGTGTCACAGTGTGAGGAAAAAATGATGCGTTAAGTACCGTAATGATATTTAGATGGCAAAGAGAAAATGGAGTGTAGTGCTTAATAGGTTCACAGAGTGTAAGCTGGAAAAACAAAAAAGTTCTAGAGAGGGATGGTGGTGATAGTTGCAAAACAAAGTGAATGTACTTAATGCCACAGAACACCAGTACAATTAAAAACAGTTAAAATGGTAACATTTTCATGTTATGTATATATAACCATAATTTTTAAAAATTATCTTTGTAAAGAGGATTGGTTTCAAAACACTTCATCTGAAAATGTACATAGGCATGAGTCAACATTTTGCTTTTTACAAAGACACAAAAATCTAAATGACCATAAAAATTCACAAACCATAACAAAATGGTCTTTCCCAAGAGCTGTTAAAGACAGAGACACTGGTCATTCAATACATAATACACCTCTCACACACACACTGCTTTGCCAGATTATTATGGCACAGAGAATGCCACTACAGAAGCTTCCTCTCCTACCCCTCACCTTGCATTAGTCTTCCAAATTGTACAAAGAATTTAACTCTTGGACAATTCAGTATTTCAAGTACATGAACACATTTCCATTTTCTTGAATGCCAGCTCTCAGATTTCTGAGAAAATGGCAGCCCATCAATTATTCCGCCATGTCTTTTCTTCCAGTGAAAGACAAATCTTATGTTCTCATTCCACTTCCCTTACTCTCCCCTCCCCTACTTTAAAAGATCAAACACAAGAATGAGATCTCTCATCTTTTATCTCCTACTTTTCTAAAGAGTCTGTGGGTTCCTTCATTCTAAAGAAAACCTGATACTGTCCTACACCAAAACTGATCCTCTTCAGCTCCATATGGACAGCTGGCACATAAAAGTAAAATTAAATTCTGGAAAGAATCTAAGTTAGCCTTTGGCTTCAACCTCAAACCATTTACCTAAGAGAATAAAGGCTTGAGTGATCAATCTGGCATATTCAGACAAAAACCAATTTAATAGTAAAATGGTCCTTGAAATTCCTTTCTTTATGGATTCATATTTTCCCACAGGGAAAATAGAGAGCTAAACCAAGAGAGAGTTCAGAAATCCCTGGATGATCTATAATTGCAAAGCCCTCTAAAAACTCCCAAAATAAACAACACTGCATCTCCTTCCTAGTGTTTATATTTATAGATAAAGGCCTTATATAAAGTCACAATTTCCCATAGTCTTCTAGCCTGCCTCTGCAAAACTATCTAACTTTAGCATACTGACCAAATCTGCTCTTTAAAGATAAAAGTACAGTACTTAATAGAACCATTCTGTGAAAGGGGAAGGGAGGGAACCTTTCATTAATGGGAATGAGGTGGTTTAATCTTATTAGAAATTCTCACTTTAAATTCAATTACTATGTAATTATTTTGGTCCACCTGACACTTGGGCAGAGGAGCATTAAAACATCTTTGTGGAGAAGAATATTTGCAGGAACTAAAATATCCCTAACTGTAAACTCCCCAATCCAACTAATTAAAAATTATCTCAGGTTTAAATGTTTGATGAAAATGGCAGAGGGTAAAAGTTAATGTTCACAACATATACACCAATAAGCCTAATGCAGAGCAAAAAAAAAGTAATGTTAAGGAGACCAATACTGTTGACATCTAGGAATATCTATTAATTGTGACTCACTGGCACATGTTAAGAATTTCTAATCTTTAAAATCTTTTAACAAATCACACTGATAAGACTAAAATTATTTTACTTCATGTTGGAGATACCAAATCTATTATTACATATGACTGCATTTCTAAAAGTATCAGATCTTTTCTCCCCAATTAAAATGAACAGTGGAAAAATCATCTAATAAAAAGAATACCTCATTCTACAATAAGAAAATTCAAGCACAGAGGTGCAAGAAGTCCAGCAAATAAACATGAGGCTTTGGACTCTCATTCTTGTGCTTACTCCATCTGAAAAATTCTGCACCTGTCTAGGCCATCAGTACACACTGCAAATGTGGTGACACAAAGGAAAGGAGTTAAAGGCAGAATGATTAAAATTCATTCTACCCTTAAAGTGGAATCTGATAATAATTGGAGATTATAACTGGAGAGATTTTTTTTTTCTTTTCTGAAATTTTCCCCATAGCTTTGTCATTTGGGGATGAAGGGCATTTATTTCTTCTGGGGAGGAGAAACATATCTTAGAATAAGAGATCACTCCTCAGCACTATGTGGAAAAGTAAGTTTATCTTATGATCTACAGTGAACCAGCAGTATTAAAAGCTATGTGGTTCAACTGTAAGAGCTGTATACTTACAGAGAAAAAAAAACTTCAATGCACTCACAAAATTTTCCTTTAACTATACAAAACTGAGAACAAGGTTCTACTATAAAGAGTGGATCGTTGCTGAATATGAAGAAAGGACAGTTTCAGACACAGACAAGACACAAAAGCCCTTCCTGAGCCAAGAGAAAGCTTATAGAGGATCTAAGAGAGGAGACCAGAATTTGGATGCAACTCCACAATTTGTGCTTCCTTTCTCTGCCCACAAGATAGACATGAGCTCAGGCAGAGGCATCTGTCTCATTAGCAACATCCTGCAACCTCTGAAGAAGAGAGATGCAAAGCACAGACACAGCTAGTGCACCTGGGAGAGTATCTTGCTAAGTAGTAATGGGAGGGAGTGTATACAAGTGCTCAAAAGATAAGTGGACATGATTTCAGAAACATGTACTACATCACATTAGATTTTTCAAATTGTTGAGAAATTCCCAGGGGAGATAAATTCTCCTGCAACTCCACTAGGGGAAAAAAGTCTGAACTAGCAGCAAATATATATTTCAAATCTGAAGGAATAAGGCAGTGAAATGGACTACAAAGAAAAACTTATTTCTTCCAAATATGTACATGCAAATGCTCAAGGGGAATGTAACACACAAGACATAGATTTCCACTGACCTATGTAATGCTTTAGCCCAAATTATCAAGTTGAAAATCTCTGTCGCATACTGAGCCTTCCTTACTAGTTATTGGAGTACTCATAATGCTTTCTCAGCTTTTCACAAGCTGCTATTTCTAAGCCTGAGGAAGATATATGCAACTTTTTCACTTCATCAATTACTTCCATCCTCACACTTGAGCAAACATTCTTCTGGATAACTATTACACAGATATCCTTCATTACAAATGGGTGTCCGTTTTGATCACAGGCACCATTTGGAATAATTAACTATCAAATATATTGCTCTTGGAATGGGGTGTACTGAATTAATGGAATCCTGTGTATATAACATACTACTTGATAAAAATTTCTTTCATTTTGGAGAGCTAAGGTCATTTCTATGCTGCAACTGTTTAAAAATAAAACAAATGTCTCACATGTCTTGTTACAATTTTTCAGATTTATTTATACTGACTGAGGCAAAGTTACCTTATAACTTTTTGCTTACACATAAAATAAAGATTATCACTCTAGCTAATTGCTTGATTATCCTGGATGTTTTTCTAGGAAAACTGAATTTTAAAAATTCATTATAAAATAATTCAAATTGCATAGAAGGGCATTAAAAAAATAAAAGTCTTCCTGACATTACTACAAATACTCCCCAAAGGAAACTGTTAGTAACAATCATTATTATTAACAAAAGCTACCATGGTGGCATTGTAAAAGGCTCACATATGTGTGCATGAAAGTGTATAGAACAACAAAAGGATGTATAAACATGTACAAAAATAGTTTTTTCTAATAATCAAAAGAACTCATACCATATGTATTATTTTTTTTATTCTGTTTTACAAAGCAAGATTGACCACATTCTTTTTAAATACCTCGTAGTATGTCATCCGGTAACATAATTTGCCTGTAACACCATAATTTTCCTTACTAGTGAATAATTATTTCTAAAGCTTTGCTATTAAAACGATGCTTACAGTGAACATTCTTAGATTTTCCCACACTATAGGCATTTGCTGAGTTTACTTTTCATTGAATGTAATAATCTCTAATGATTCTCTAATGAGAAAAGAAATATGATCAGTTCATCACTATTGCACAGTTCTGCTAAGCCTGAATCTTACGGGCTTTTGTTGTGTGTTAAGTTTTATTTGTTAGTTTACATCTTAATCTTAATGAAGATCAGCAGTTCTAAAGAATTCTGGAAAGTCAACTAGAAAGAGCT
Organism: Heterocephalus glaber; assembly: GCF_000247695.1. The sequence goes on from NW_004624748.1 coordinate 21,213,531, forward strand.
CATATTTTATAGATATGCTAACTGAGAGCTGAATACCACATCTCTGACATCACAATCACTTTCTTGATTTTTGACCACTCTTCATTCTAGGCCATCTCTCCACTCTCACATTCAGTTTCCCAGATGAGAACACCGGGCCAAGAAACCCTTTCTAGTTAGAACAAGGACAGCAACTGGAATGACCAGACTCCTCAATATAAAGCTCCCCTGAGGGCTCCCTTGTCACTATAAAGATCATCTCAAGCTGACTCATTCATTTATTCCTAAATTCATTCATTCACTCTGTCATGAATGAGTTAAGCTCTCCATATATGGATATAAGAAAGTAAAACACATCATTTGTTCTTTTAAAAACTTCAATTGAAAATGGAATAATAAGGAATGTGAGGTTAAATTTTACAATAATACTATCATTTATATAAAGGGAAAAGTATCATAGAGGTCAAGCATCTTTTGATATTTATCCTATCAGAAGTCTAGTGAAAGAGTGTATGAAAAGGTTAGTAAATTTTTCAAAGGCCTTATTTTGACTCAATTCTTTGAGGCCAATCAAGGTAAAAGATCAATGAAGCACTCTAGTTCAAAGAGGCAAAAAATAACGTCTCACTAGATGAATCAGAAAAGTCTTCATGGAGTAAGTAGAGTTACATTTGGGCCTAGAAAGATTAATACAAAACAGGATCAAATCCTAAACTATTATAATTACATTCCTTTCTTTCTCCTCCATGAAAAGTCACTTTCTAAAGATAATACATATATATTTGCATACATTTATAAATACAAAAAAGATACATTTCTGGAAAAGTCTTATATAGAGTAGAAAAAAAAAGATTTAGTAAAAAATAAATGAATCTAAAAGGCAAGATACTCTGGCATTTCCAGTATATTTGATGCAAAGCAACTGAAGAACAGAAAGGCTTACTTCAAAAATTACATCACACATGAACCCCTACTGCTTCTCTAGGATAAAAGACAAACCAATCCTCACTGGGAAGCAGAGCCATAATGATGCAATTTAAAGACAAAAACTGACAGATTTACGGCCACCCGTGTGGGTGTGCAGTGGGAGTTTTGACAGTTTGTTTAAATATATGTATTTATTAATGCATAATTGAATAAAAAAACCTGTATTTAATACTAACTTGTTTCAAATGTGTTAAGGAGAACCTGTTTCTAGTCCTCGAGACTTTCTTTTGAAGAGGAAGGAGACAGAGACTTTGAAGACAACTTGTTCAGGCTCAGAACAGGCAAGTAACTCACTAACTTCACCACTGCACCTTGTTCCCCAGCCACGATGTCCTCATCATGTACATTCCTATGCCCTGAGCTTGGTAGTACAACAGATCTTCTGCCTCTACCAGCCCCACTGCTGGATTGCCCTTCTGAAAACGTACTTATCCATACCTCAGAACTTCTCAAAGGTTTCTCTGAAATACTTCCAAACAATTCAAGCCTCAAATCTCATCTCCTGACATTGTCTCCCTGATCTAATATGCTCCAACCATACAGAACTTCTAATGGATCCTAAATCCTCTCTAACCTGAGGATCTGTAAAAGACAGTTTTTCCTACACCTGGAGCTTTTGTCTCTTAAATCCTTGGCTGGAAAATTCCTATTTCTTTGGGTCTTAACTTAAACATAGTGTCACAGGCCTTCCATGACCACCATCTCCAAACTAGTATGTGTCACCAGATCTTGTTCATTACTTTCATAGCATATCCAAAAAACTATGGTATTTTTCCTTGTCTACCTATTTAAGTCTCTTCTCCATTAGATTATACAACACATGAAGCCAAGATACATTTGTCTGACTTGGCACTGTGTCCCAGTAGACAGAACAGTCCCTTTCATATGAGACAGATGCAATACTACTCTGGTTTAGCTGAAGAGCTGGTCAGTTGATTGGTGGGCAGGCTGAATTGGCTCATTATTCAAAACCAGAGCCCTGCTTGCTGATGGCAGATAACTGCAATCCTAGGGATAGTGCTAAGAAGTAGCTTGCCTTGAAAGAATATGATTTGTACATCCAATTTCAGTTGCTGACAGAAAAAAGCTACACTAGCACTAAGATTTCACTTCTTAATACAATAGGGATTACAGAGCTCTGAGGAAAAATAGTGCTTAAGAACAAAGCTGCTGGGCTACGAGATAAGAAAGCCTTTTTCTACAGAGGAATATGGATGTGAGAACCAGTGTTGAGAGGTGCAGGTAAGGCTGGGAACCTAGCTCCAGGTAAAGCGCTTGCCTAGTATATACAGCCATGGGGTTTGATCCACAGCATGACAAAGAAAAGAAAAACTACACTTGAATATTTCCCATCATGTTTCCTTCAGAACTCAAGGATAAGTGATTAGCATTTACTGCAATAATTATGAATTTGATCAGGCAATATTAACAATCTATAAATTTAAGCTTTAAAGGCAAGCTTCACATGAAAAATACATTTATGTTAAAAATAAATAACATTGGCTCCTACATTAAGTAGGCAGTGAGTTATAGGGAGCTGTCTCCATACAGCACATAAAATAAATAAGAAAATATTTTTCAATAATCAACAAATAACCCTAATATGTCAGATAATATTTCTATTTTAAGTCTCTTTATGTATGTATAGCTCTCAAATTTTATATCCACTAAATGATAAAATGGTAGCATCAGATCCTACCAACTTCACAATCCTATGACTACTTAATAAACATTTCTACTTTTTATACTTCTGCTACAAAAATGTAAAGCACTGTGATCTTTATGTGCTATCCATTTGGTTAAAATAAGGTACTTCAAAACAAATATTTGTACAGTACTTTAAAATTTGCAAAGCACAAATCCCATTTCATATACCATATTCACAATTATTAGAAATGGAGAAAATGAGAAAGAAGCTTCATCAAAAACATTGAATAGTTTCCTGGATTGCCACTTCTTAAAAAAAAGTATTCAAAGTTCATTCTCAATAGAGCACATAAGAAATATTATGTTTTCAACAATTAACTAAAAAAATCAACAACAAATACTGAAAAAGCACTTGGGTTATCATTTAAAATGCATGCAAACACACAAAGAGAAAAACATACTGTTACTGACTACTGGTCTGTGCTTATCTATTTGAATAACTACAGTGTACATTATTTTTATTTCAGTGTATGTAGTTAATATAGCAGTTATTCTTAAAAGATAAGTACATAACAGATGTCTTAATGGTATCTTTCCTTGTGTGTTTTCAACTATACACACAACCAGGCACAACTTTAAAATAATATGTGACAGAAAAATGAGAGAATCTGAAAATCTACTGCAAGAAAAAAAATTCAAATTGTAAAATAAAACCCATGCTGAAATGTTGAGTTGTACCAAGGGGTCAACAACAGTGTGTCTATTATTCAGCTAAAACCCAGAATTTGCCTTTCGATACCATTTTAATGTTCAACCAAGATCTGTCAATCAACACCATTTGTTTGTAATCCCTCATCAAAACCCATTGCTTCAGTCTGAACAGTCCCAGGAAAGAATGCAAAGAGTCTATCTGCAACCACTTAACCTTCATCAACCAACATTCATGCATGCTCATTAACATTTTTTTCATCCCACTTTCAAGCATGACACAGCTCATACCGGAATAATAACTCACTGATAATTGTTGAAGACAACAGCTGGACAGGCAGGGTGCAGAGGTGAACACTCTCATAGATTATGGGGTACAGTAATGCATTACAATTAGTATAAAGAATCATATGCTCGTGTTTAATAGTTTTCAAAAGAAGTTAAGGAAATATCATTAGCACAAATAGCAACCTTCTCTAACTTTAACTCTGTGTGGCCCATTTCCTGATTTTTTTAACACAGTGCCTGATTTTCTTAACACATTACTATTCTGAAAAAAACCAATAATTACCATGAGCCCTGTTTACTATACTGTTTCATGAATAGTATACTTGATGCACTACAGATATAATTCAACTTGCAAGGTAATTTTGGATTACCAAGAGAGAGCTGAGTTTCAGATCTTTTTAATGAAAATTGTTTTGTACTGTTTCTTAAAATTATTTTTAAAAGAATATGCTTTAAAACATCAATTCAGAAAAATAAATTAATATCACAGGAAAAATCAAAAATGGTATACATTAAAAAATCTTATACATAAGGGAACTTTGAATATTCAGTTCAATGTCCTATGCATAGCAGCTGTGACACGATTCTACTTCACTGCCAAAATGCAATACAAATATAATGAAATTGAAATGATAATGATAATACTACTTTCTATTTATGAAGTAATGTGAATAATGTATCATGCTAGATACTCTTAATAATCCTTTTTTAACAAGCTATGAACCCTCTTTTTCAGATGGGAAAATTGAAGCCACACTCAGAGAGATTAAAAATTCATCCTCAAATCAAAAAAATCATGGAGACAATTTTTTCAACTAAGTAGTCCAATTCCAAAGCTGTGGGCTTCCACCTCTAGTATTCTACATTAAATTGCTATTAATAGTCCTTTTATTTCATTCCAAAAGTCTTTGAGTACAATTCTTTGACTCTGTAGAATAAGACTTATTCCTGCAAAGTCTTCCTAAGATTCAGCACTTACAATTCCACATTTTCCCACTTTTCTCAGGTCCAAGAAATATGCTCTTAATGCTAATAAAATCTCTAGTCCCTGCACTTCTACCTAGCTTCCCTTTGACAGCCCTCTGTTTTTGCATCTTTCCTCCACTCAGATTTTCTGATGAGAATTCTTAGTAGAACTCTTCCTATACCCTTTGGCTTGCTAAGAAGGAAGGAAGGAAGGGAGGGAGGGAGGGGAGGGGAGGGAGGGAAAGGGAAAGGGGAAGGGGAAGGGGAAGGGGAAGGGGAAGGGGAAGGGAATGGAATGGAAGGGAGGAGAGAGAGAGAGAGAGAGAGAGAGAAGAGTTAACCAATTTAAGTATCTAATTGGCTTTTATTAGCAATCCATGAATCATGGTAATCTTATCTACAAATTTAGAAAAGGTGCTCCAAAGAGCTGACCATAGGAGTTGACTTTATAGGTAGAAAAGGAAATTTTTTTAAAAGGGCAGAAATAAGGAACGAAACAGGAGTTTCTTACGTCAGTTAAGGTAAATTGGGCCCCTTCTCACTGGCTATTACCAATCTCCTAGCTTTTGGAAAACTGGCCCACTTTAAAGTTTAATTTGTTGATGTAACACGTAGCAGGAATTACTCCATTCTGATCTGGTCTGTTGAGACCTAATGCAGAAGCTTGCTGCAGAACAATGGTCATCCAGAAATTGTGCCTAACAATATTTACTTGCAAACATCTACAAATTGGATCCCCAAATAAAACAGTCTATTTCTATAGTGCTACTTTTAACTAGTGATCATTTTTGAAGGAGGTGACATAATGCACAGTGGGATGCATTAGAGATGATTAATATAATTTTAAATAAAACCTCAGTAATATAACCTAGGGGCAAGAAAACCACAGCCCATAAGCCAAGTCAGGTATGCTACCCATTTTTATAAATACAGTATTACAGGAATGCAGCCAAGATCACTGGTTTACACATTGCCTGGGACTGCTTCCACCCAACAAAGGTAAAGTTGAGTAATAGAGACCATATGGGCCTCAAAAACTAAATATTTACTATTTGGGTTTATATAGCAAAACATTGATAACCTCTGTTATAGTCTAGAGTGGAGATCCATTATAGTACATCAAGTCAACTAGATAAAAATAAAATCCACTTATCTCTAGCCCAAAATCTACAGACAAAAGTCTTCTTAACTCTATAAAGTTACATCATCATATTCTATTTCCTTTCTAAAATCGACCAGCTGACTGACTAGACCTGGTTGATTACACTTCTATAAATATCTCTTATATCTAATACACTCCCACGCCAGTACCCTAGATCTAGGACCTTATCGCCAATCTCCTGGGTAATTAAATTAGTCTTTTAACTAGTAGTCCAGCCTCTAGACTTCACCTTCCACAACACAAAGCTGTCTGATACTGATATAAAGTCCTTCGTGGTATGAACACAGGTCTTTCCAGGTTCAAATTCCATGGACACTGCCCCACTTTCCTCTGCAATCCCATAGACACTAAAGTATGTTCCACTGCTATTCTCTAGTTCCCAAGCCTACACACTTTCCCAAGCACCCCAACAGCACCCAAGTGTTAGTCCCTCTGTTCACAGTCAAATTGCTCCCAGTTTGTCATTCGCTGATCATACAACTTGCTCATTAAGCATCATTAAACATCACACTCCTCTGAGTGAAGAGAATACAGTAAAGAGAAGACAAATATGGTCCCTGCCCATGGAAATAATACATCCTAATAGAAAAGGAATACATTAGTAAACACACATCAGAACTTTATTGCAATCACAAGTCAATGTTATAAATGAAAAATAAAGGGAACTATGGTATAGAATTACAAAGAGATCTATGTTAATCAGAGAAGTTACAAAATTTATTTCTCAAAGAAAATGACAACACTTATGCCAAGAAAGGAAATATATATGGGGTCAGCAAGGAAAGCTACCTTCAAGAAGCCTTTCTTAATTATCCAACTTAAATCAGCCAACTTTTAAGTATGCCTAATAGTTGCAATGTAATAATGAAATACTATATGATCAGTAAAAACGCTACAAAAGATACTTAAAAGTATAGAAAATATGTTGCATGGAAATAAATCTGTATATACATTGTTATAAACATTGATAAAATATGAATTTTGAAAGATAAATGATAAATACATCTAAATTCTACAATGAATTCAAGTAGCATGTTAGAGATTGGGCAGTATTTTTTCTTCCATTTTCTAAACTTTGCTACCATTTTCTTAACTTTACTATGACTAAAGCCTTTACTATCTTCTATAAAAATAGGAGTTAATATACTTTATTTTCCTAGTCCTGTATAAACAAACCTTAATCCAAGGATAATTTTCAGTAAAACTTTTGAGTTTTTCTAAAGTATAAAATAAATACTTATCCAAAAAAAATAAAGTAACTACTAGTGACATTGTTCAGAAACTATAACTCTTACATACTGCTGATGAGAATGTGAAATGATTCCACCATTATGGAAAAGAATTTGGCAGTTTTTCAAAAAGGAAGACATGGAATTACCATGACACAACAATCCTACTATCAAGCATACATCAAAAAGAACTGAAAACAGGTACTCAAATGCATGCACACAAATGTTCACACCAGTACTACTCAGACTAGTCAAAAGGTGGAGATGTCCCAAATATCTAGCAATGGATAAACCAATAAACAAATCATATATATACAAACTGTGGAATATCATTCTGACATTCGAAGAAACACAGTACTGATATGTTACAATATATCCTCCAAAATATTAGGCTAAGTAAAAGAAGCCAGACAAGTGGCACATATTATCTATCTCTATTTATATGGAACATTCATAATGGACAAATTCACAGATAGAAACTAAATCAGTGGCTACCAGGGGATAGGAGTAGGGATAACATGGAGAAATTGCTTAAAGAATACAGAATTATATTTTGGACTGATGGGAATGTTTCAGAACTAGACAGAAGTCGTGATTGCAAATATTAGGAAAGTGCTAAATGCTAATGAATTATTTGAATTAGAATAGTTACTTTATATGACATAAATTACTTTTAAGAATCAAGATCCAACAAAGGAGGAATTTTCAGGAAAAACCTATTAAAATATTTTACAATATGTTTGTTAATGGTTGCTCTTGTTTTGTGGACACCAAATAAAACTTTATTCAATGATAACACACAGTATACCTAAAATTTATTCTCCTACTTACATAGATGCCAGCCACTAACACAGGTCCTGACTCTATTCCACTCTTAGCCACCTGCAGTAGTCTCTGAATTTTTTTAAACCAAATGTACAAAGGAGCCTTTTATTCAATCACAGTTATAATCATCAGTGAGAGAGGTAATTGGAATGTAGATCATTTAAATATTTCTCCTCTCCATCCAAAATTCCTATTGGCTTAAAGTGAAAAAGCACAATTTTCTTGATAAAGTCGAAATCATTACATTTCCTTTCTAAAGGAATGAAAAAACAGTCATTTATTCAGCAAACATGCCTCTGGTGCCACTGTGTCCCAAGATTCTCTCAGTCCTTAGGATACACTGGAAAGTGAAAAAGATAGTTTTTTTCCTAAAAAAGTTTAAATTCTAATAGGGTAGAGAGAAAAAGGTAAACATACACCATGTAAATAAGGAATGAACATTATGTTAGAAGGTGGTAAGTGATATAAAAAAAAAAAAAAACAAGGTAGAGGGAGCTAGGGTGAGGAGGAAGGGCATGAAAAACTGTAAGTACTAAGTTGGGAGTTAAGCATGGGAGCATCATTGAGAAGGCACCATTCAAAGCAAGACCTGTTGACACTAAGGGGCAAATATCTGGAAGATAAAGGTTTCAGGCAGGACCAAGCTCAAGGTAGGAGTGTATCTGGCACATACAAGCCAAGGAATAGAGGCTTTGCCACGTGTCTGAAGCGGAAGCCCTGGAAGAAAGGCTGAATGAAATGAACTCAGGGACTCCAGGAGCAGAAGGGAGGAAAGACCGCTAAGGCTTCAGCATTCCCAGGTACTGAAAAGAAAAGGCTTAAGCTCAGAAAGACTCTACCACATAAATGCCTACCAGAGTGAAAGCTAGATTTCTGAAGCTGCAGCAGCTCCATGTGGGAATTCTCCTAGAAAATGAAGAATGGATAGACTGCAAATCAAAACATTCAAGACTAAAACAATGGAGATAAAAGGGAGGGGTGATGAAATGCATGCTCACAGCAGATCAGTGTTAGTGATGTGCAGGATGTGTAGAACACAACAGAAGGACACAGCTAGAAATGCAAGTTGGCCTTGGCTACAAAGAGCTACAAAATGCTACTCTAAGTCTCTTTAATCCTTAAGCAGACGTGCACACAGAAGGTACAATGGAATGCAGCTTAGATTGTCAACTTAGAAAGTTATGAGAATAGAGAAGAAACTGAAAACTATTTCATTTTTTAAAAAGTATATAATAAAAAAATGACTATGTCAGCAACATGTGTGGAAATGGGAGATGCAACTGATCTGCACAGGTAGTCAGGATCCCTCACACCAAGGCCGTTTCCCTACCAAAGTGTAATCGCCTCTAACATGATCCCTCACTAGACTCTCAGACCTGTCCTCCTCTCCTTTCTCCAGTGTCCTGACAAAGTAGTAAGTACTTGACTCTCAGCTCCTTTTAAATGATATGACTTTGAGAATCAGATTTTTTAACTTATTAGAATCTCAGTCTCTTTACATTAAAATGGGCAAAGGCCCAAACCATATGATATTCCCTCCTATCACTCATTTCCCCCTTTTCTGTGTAAGAGTTGGTACAATCTGTTACCCTTTTGCTTCCAACAGCTGGTCTGGCCTTCTTAAAACCCAACATAACCAGGAATAATGAGAAATCTTGGTGTATTGGGGATGTGGGTGAAACTTCTTCATCAAGAACACATTCACAGAAAACACTTCCCTGATAAGGAAAGCGCAGAGATCCAAAAGTGGGCAGGGGATGGTGACGTCAGGTGCTTAGCTGCTTTTTCTACACTCAGTTATCTTGCTAAATAAAAAAAGAGTAACATAAAAAGCAATCCAGTGATTGTTCAACATTGGATTTCTGGCTTACCAAACCACAGTCTTTCATAGACTTTTATGTTTATATATTTGTGTACATATGTACACATCCATACACATATGGTAAAATCTATTATAAAAGTATTGTTGCCATGAAGAAATGACACAAACTGCAATTTTCTTTATTACTGGTGCTGAAAACACTGCCAAATCTGCTAAAGCACATAATGAAAATACAAATAATTGGCCAATTTTAAAAGCTCATATTTACTTTTATGCAGATACATTAGATTCAAAATGAAGTGAAATAAAACTAGGGAAAATAAAAAGACTATTATTCAGAAAAAGCACAATTTTAAAATGAAAAACATAAAAGCTCTAAAGACTTATAGCCCTCGTTTAAAAACAAACACAATTATCCCAATGGCTATTTCAACTCTTGTGGGTTGAATCTCACACTACAGAAGCAGAGAGCCAAACTGGCCCACTGTGACCTGTGAAACCCTGAAAAATAATTGGTTCTCTAATTGAAAAAGAAAAGAAGATTAAAGAAGGGAGAAGAGCCCTGATTCAAGAAGAACAAGTCTAAGACAATATGATAATAGAAAACTAGACTGGCGAATGACAAAGAGTCAACAATTAAATTAAAATAAATTGCTTATTTTGTGTAAAATGTAGTTATAACAGATCTTTTGATAAATGTGATTTCCCTCAGTGATGATTTTTTCCAATTAAAATAAAATTTTATATATTGTATTCTAAGTTATCCATTGAAAATATACAGTTATAATAACATATTTTGTAAGTTATAATAAAATTATATATTCATAGCCATTTGTGGATCCTTATTAGCTTTGGTAAAATTTGGATCAAGATACGGTCTCTTTCTTCTCAAAGTCCCTATCAGAAGAACATCAATACTATTTAGATAAAATGTTATTAAAAATGTTATAAAATATAAAAAGATAAGACTAACAATCTATATTTCAAAATAGAATTAACTTTAGGGAAAGTTAGTTTATTAACATGTGATGGAGAAATAAATATTGGCCAAAATTTAATAATGTATAAAATATTTCTTTTTCTAAATTAGAACTAGTCTGTCATCCTTAAACTAAATTATAATAAGTGGCAGTCATGAAAATTGTTTTTAAATGCCAATGGCTCTTCACCCTGGGTTTTAACACAGTACTTCTACATTTAAAGGAAAAAGAATGTGAAGTAACACCATATATAAGAATTTATTTCCCAAAAAATGAAAATAGTACCATTACAAAGTAGAAAATAAGTTCGTGCTTTTCAAGCTACTCTACCTTTGGAAACTTGTTAGAGAAAAAATAGAAAACTAATACAAAGCCTCATGTGGGCACAATAATTCCTCCTGCCTCTGCCAGCAACACTGTGTTAAAGTGTGATGAAAAGCTAAGAAAATGGCCAAGAAGTCAACCTAGAGACCTACGAGCATTGGGATGTCAAGTTACACAATTCTAGGACCCCCAACCACCAGACTTCTGGTTTCCCTGCCAGCAAACGTCCTCATGAATTCACCAGAAAAGATTAATGTACACCAGTGCAACACAGAAAGTTCCAAGCTCTTCTTCCAATCATAGACTTGGAAGCTGTAGGTCATATTCTGATATGAATACTTTTGAAGATATTATCTCTATTTTATCAATTACTTGATTAGCTGGTGGAGAAGTAGAAAAATTAATCCACTCATTCTCAACTAAACCACAACCTAAAGACATTTCTTTATGTGGCTGTCACCAGTTTAGGAAACAACTGTTAAGTAGAAGCATATGAAATATTTGATATGTTGAAAACAGCAGGATTTCAATAATTTTATATAGTTCACCCAACTAATTTCTATTAGCTTATAGCATAGCTAAAGGAGGGAGCAAGGAGAAAGAGTACTCTATTCCTGAAAAATTATCGCTGCTCTGAACCTTCTGCTATAAAACTAAGAAAATTAACAGTTATCACCCTTTCTGCAAACCCTGGAGAGAATTCAGCCCATAAGCTTTACTTGGCATGCACATCTGCCTACCAACCAAAGGTTCCCTGTCCCTTGATGCATCTGAGCTCCATAATTACATGAAGCCATCCATACCAGCCTCACTAATCTCTGAAACGGTAAATAACTGTCAAAAATAATAATCAATTATTTTTTTAAAAGTAAGGTTTTTTAAACGACTAAATGAGCTTTTAAAAATCACTCTAAAACATCAACTCAATGTTCTACAACTAAATCACACCAAGAAAAGCAAAGTTTAAAATTTTAGCTTTTCAAGCTCATAAAACTACAAAAATTGGTAGGACCTCAACTCCATGAACAACTTAAAATGAAAGGAAAAAGACGGTGAAAAATAATCAGAAAAATATACTCAATATATTTTTATATTCATTCTTAATTCAACAAACCCCGGCTTCAAAAAAAACTAATAAATCACTTGATATAACATACTCTCAAATATGAAAGGAGCAAGATGCACAGAATAACCTATTATTATAAACCTTTCTCTAAAGTAATGGTACAAACCAGTGTTACATTAAGCTTCATAAGTGGCCAATAAGATAGGTCATTTAATGTAGTACTTTTGTGTTTTAGGAAGCATCATTTGGATCCCAGGCGGTAGCAATACTGCAAAGGTTCTAGGGACACACAAGGAGGCAGAACAGTCTTTTCAATAAATGGGGCTGGTAAAACTGGGTGTCCATGCTGTAGAAGAATGGAACTAGAAGCCTGTATCTCACCAGCTACAAAGGTCAAGTCTAAAAGATATAAATGTAAGACCTGAAACCATGAAATTACTAGAAAAAACCCACAAAAAACACTTCAAGGTATTGGAACCAGCAAAGATTTTGTTTTTACAAGATCCCAAAAGTACCAAAAAAAAAAAAAAAAAAAAAAAAAAAATAGACAAATTAGACTATATCAAACTAAAAAGCTTCTCTACAGCAAAGCAAACAACATAAAAAAGAGAAAACCCAAGAATGGAAGAAAATATTTCTAAACTAAATGGCTGATAAAGAATTTATATCCAGAATATACTACAGGGAACTCCAAAGACTCAATAGCAAAAAAAAAAAAAAAAAACCACGACATAGACATTTCTCCAAAGAAAAACAAAGGGCATTAGAAAAATGAAAATGAAAACAATACTGAGATTTTATCTTACTCCAGAAAGAATGGCTATCATCAAAAACAATAACCACAAAAACAGGCTGGCAAGGTTATAGAAAAAAAGTGTTAGTGAAAATGTAAACTATAAACAGTACAACCACTACAGAAATCAGTTTAGAGATATTTCCAAAAAATAAACAGAGAGATTCCATTTGACCAGGTATGCCTCTTCTGGATACCCTCCTGAAAGAGTTAAAGACATCATATTATAATGATACATGTATACTCATGTTTATAGCACCACAACTCATAATATCTAAATCATGGAAGCAGCCTATATATCCATCAACAGATGAGCAAATAAACAAAATGTGATGTATATATTCAATGGATCACTACTCAGCAATAAAGAAGGATAAATTTGACTTAGTAGAAAAATGGATATACCACGAGACTACAATACTAGGTGAAATAAATCAGACAAAGTAGGTTTAATATCTCATGGTTTCTCTAATATGAGAAATCCAAAACATAAATACTTCAAAGAATAAAACAGAAGAAATATAATAAACAATAAGATAGAATTTTTGGAAATAGGAAGGGGGTCTAGTGGTGGGAGGCCAGGAGGATGGGGAGAAAGGGAAGTAAAAAGGATCAAGATGCAATATGTATATGTACCAATTCCTCACACTGACTTTATTATATACACAAAGGGCAAAGAGATATAGAGAAGGCCAACAGGTATTTGAAAAAATGCTCAACATTACCATTAATCAGGAAATGTCAGTCAAAACATAATGTAATATCACCTCAATCCAACAAGAATGGCTATGACTAAAATGACAAAAAATGGGGAGAAAAGTAAACCATTGCAATTGTTGTATTCATTATGGAAAAAGTATGGAAGCTATAGTTAGATAGATAGATAGATAGATAGATAGATAGATAGATAGACAGATATCCAGCAAGCCCACTACTTAATATATATCCAAAGGAAATGAAATAATTATGTCAAAGAAACATCTGTTCTACCATGTTGAAAAAAGCACCATTCGCAATAGCTAAGAAACACAAATAATCTAAGTGAATACATATAGATACATATATATACATATATAATGGAAATATATATTATGGAATATTATTCAAACATAAGAAAGAATGAAATCCGGGCATTTACGACAACATGTATGAAACTGGAGATAATTACGTTCAATGAAACAAACCTGACATGGAAAACGAAGAACACTGGGGAGGGCGGGATGGGAAGAGGCAGGCTACCTACAGGGTAATAAGGTTTAGTCAGGCAGGAGCAAGGCGCTCTGGTGTGCTGGTGCACAGCAGGGTGATAAGGGATAAGCAGTGGTGATAATGTGCTGCGTATTTCAGAAAACTAGAAGAAATCAACTGTAATGTTTTCACCATAAAGAAATGATAAATATGTGAGAAGACAGATGTTTACCCTGATTTAAGTACTATACAATAGAAACATATCAAAATATCACACAGTACATGTGTACTAAATGTGTACACATTTTATATTTGCATGTATCAGAAAAAATAAATTAAAAAAGAGAGATATAAACACTCAAAGGTAAAGATTTAAAAGCATTAATTTTTACTACTTCATCACAACAACCAAAAAAAATGTTATACTGTGAAAAGTTCAGAGATGATACACAAAACTTTACAAGTGAAAATAATGCCAGTATTCTCACTAAGTTAACATTTCCTGAGCAACACAATAAGCTGCACACTGAAAAAGATGCTTTACAATATTCATTATATAATCCTCACAAAAACCCCATGTGATGGGTATTATGTCCCCCATTTTATAGAGGAAAACTCCAGCCATAAAAGCCAGGGCTGCACTCTTTGGGGTGCATGCTACAGAGACCCTCACTTCTCGAGTATACTCCACAGCATGGTGTTGGTATTTACAGCTCAAATACTTGCAGAAGTGAATAGAGGCACCAAATGATGAAAGATGGTCTTAATAAAAAAAGGCAAGTTTTTAAAGCCTTTAATATAAATTGCGGCATGAGGGTGAACTGCTGTGGGGCAGTGGTAAGGTGGCAGGAGATGAGAGGAAAATTATTTTAAATCAAAGAAGAGCACTTTAAATAAAACATAATAGGATTTCTTTTAATCAGAGGAGCAGCATGGCACAGCAGAAAGAGCAGTGGCTTTCGACTCAGATCTGTATTCCGTTCAGAAAGGCTGCTCCCTTCAGCTGAATTTCACTGAAGAATGTAACTTTTTCTTAAATATAAAGTATACAGAATATTTTCCTTGGTTCTTTCACAGAATTATTTAGGGGAACAAATGACACAATATAAGTAAACATTTAAGGGCTAAAACACGTGCTACTAATATTGTTGTATAAAACCCAATTAAGAAGTGAATATCATGCTTTCTTTTAATGTTACATATACTTTTATTATCAAATGCACTACAGTAATCTCCTAAAACAAGATTTTTTAGTGAATAAGTGGGAGTCAGGCAAGGTGACGCACACCTTTAGTCCCAGCTACATGGGAAGCTGAAGCAGGAGAATTGCTTGCAGTCAGAAATTCAAGGCTATCGGGAGCAACATAGCAAGACCCTGCCTCAAAAACACAAAATAAAATAAAATAAATGAAAGCTGATGTTGAAAGGGCCTTAAAAATGTATTCCAAGTTGGATAAAACATTTTATTCTAAATAATGTGTTAGTCCCTTGAATTACAAAACAAAATAACCACAAATATTTGAATAAGCAGCAATCAAGCCCAGGCCCCTAACATCCACCTCATTTCCACCAGTGCACAAATCACAAAGGCTCCATAACCTATTCTGCCAAAGACTCCGTTATCAGTCAGAGAAGTGGAACCATCTTACAGTGCAACATTTAAAAGGCACACACACAAAAAAATACACAGGGATTCAAAGAAATCAAATTGTACTGCAATGCAGCTATTAAAACAGTGCTCAGGGTTCTGCAAATCGGTCAATGAGCATAAGGAGATCTCCAGCGATTCCCCTGGGCAATGGGGAGCCTGAGTCCATCCAAAATGGCTGGAACAAATTTTGCCATCATGTTATGGATCAATTAGCCCTGAAAATTCACACAACTACAGTATATCTTACCCTTAACTCCCATAAACCCTGTTTCTGGACAACTTTCAAGTTTCCTCAAAAGGCTGATGGATTTCAGTAGTTTGAGTAGATCTATGTTAATTTTTAGTTGGCAGCGTAACTTAACCAGATATGATTATGTATTGGTACCAAGAGATATAATTTTCAATAAAGCTATTGAAATGCAAAAAAAAAGAGGAAACAGCATTAAACACTAGTTTATAAAATACTAATACTACATTTGTGAGACAGCCATGGAGATGTACTGCTTAGAGCTCGGGTTACAAAAACACTTTCCATTCAGAGGCAAGGAGCACCTTTATTGGCAGGCCCCAAGCTCTCTGTATTTTCAGAATCCTTCTCAGCTTTTGAAGGAGCTTTCCTCCAAGGCAATCCCGGGCAGCACATCATGTGTAGCAGAGACCCGAACACTGCAGGACCTCATGTGGTCTCCTCAACTCTTTCCTTCCTCTTTCCTTCTAAGCACCCTCATCGCTGAGTTGGCCGAGAATTTGTCAGGTTTGAACTATGATCTAAGGTTCTTCCTTGCAATATAGTTTTACTTCCTTTTATCTTTCACATGAATTACCAACTCCTTCACTTCTTTTAAAAGCAAAAAAAAAAAAAAAAATCCTTGCACTCCAACTTCTTTCAGTGTCTGCTTCCAAAAGGAACCAACTGACAAAATGCCCTGTTCTCCCTGTGCTATGAATTGAAATCAGGTGCTCTATCTCGGGCTCTTTTTAAGAAATTTTATTGATTTATTTTAGACAAGGTCTCCCTAAATTGCCCAGGCAAGACTTGAACTTGCAATCTTCCTGCCTAGGTAGGTCCTCTTCAGTGCTGGGATTAGAGGCATGTGCCACTGTACTCAGCATGTTCATTAATGTTTTAAATAGCAAGATCTAGTGTTTGATCAAATAACTACACTGATTCTGAAATAGTGATGAGTTTAAATGATAATATATTTAAAATAACTGCCATCTGTTAGGAAGGTATGTGAACTTGGCTGGTAGAAATGTCCTGCTGTTTGTTGTCTGTAATTGAAGGAAAAGCTAAATTTCAATTGGAGGTTAGTGAAAATGTGATTTTTTTTTTTCTTATCCACATTCAAGGACACCTGATTTTACCCACAGACCTCATGTTTTAACTAATATTAAGTCTGTAACTGGACTAAGGTGTGTCTAATTTGAAATGTATATTTTTCTTAAGAATCAGAGATATACTGAGACAAGTTGGCTCTGTGGTGACCAAAAGTCTCCAATCTTGCTTTCCTACTCGGATGCTATGAAATAAGTGAAAGCTTGTGTTAAACACACCAATAGGTCATAAGGCATCAATTAGCCCAAGTAATTTAACCTCGACAGACAAAAAATATGCAGCTTAACTAGACACATAAACATGTAATAACTGCAAAATCTAACTTGTGAAATACAAAATTATAAAATACATAATAAAGTTACTTTGATTTTCTGTTATAAAATGATTCTGTTGTTTAATATCAAATTCCTATACAGCAGATGATCAGCTAGAAGTCCGTTGCATCTACTTGTGATACCTTGATCCTACTCTCTTACTATGCTGCAAGTACAGGATCAGGTAACAATGCTCACTTCAAACAATTCTGCCTGTTCCAAGTCAGGCAGAGTTTGGGGGTGGGGGCCACAGTACATTCAAAAGGATTACCATTATTTATATTTTCAGGTGAATAATGTGTACTAATTAGTGTGAATCTTAATACACACACAAGGCAAAGAATAACTGACTAGAAGAGAGAAAGGTGCTTCAAGCAGTCATAAGGCAACAAGAAATGTCCTGATTAAATAGGAAATAAGGTAGAAGATAAAGGAAACAGAAGAGAAACCCTAAGAGGAAAAAGTACAAGACAACAACAAAGCTATGTTAACTATTTCACAATTTGTTAAGAGATGATAGTTATCACTAAAATACTGAAACCTGCCACTAGAATTTACACACCAGGATGAACTTGGAATATTGAAGAGAGATAGTATTTTCCAATCTACCACCAGACAAGTGACTCCAGTCAAGCCCACTGCATTAATACCATTCCTTTCTGCAATGGAAGAAACAAAAATTTATGCACATAAAACAATATCCGCACATCAAGCCTCCTCCTTTCCTGTACACTATACAAGAAAGGCTTATAAAATTTTTATCACTCTGTATCAAAGATCTCCTATACAACTAAGCATGTAACTGAAGCATTATGTAAACTTGAAAGTTTTCTATGGCTCCAGGCTAAATAAACCCACTTTCTTAAGCCTCTTCCCCTTAGATTCTATTTCTATGAGGATTTAAGAATAAATTTTCATTTCTCCAGCAACTCAACAGAGAATACACCATAATTAGTAACAATGTGATGTTTTCTAATGGTGAAACAAGACGTTCTCCACTCACTTGGCTTCAGTTCTTCTGAGATTCAGTCAGAGAGAAAAAACAAGAGATTATCCCTAGAGAAATATTTAATTCCCCATTTACTGCTTCCCCAATCTTTCCAAATTAGTGTTTCTCAAATGTTATTTTCAGAAACTTTTAAGGTATGTAAGATACGTGGTGTTCATTTTGGCATAATCTGCTTACATGCATTTGCATGGACCATATTTCTATTATATATCTTAATGTAGACTTATGAGGTAAACTAGGACTTTTCATAAACCTCTGCAGAAATAAACTGTGTTTCAAATACAAAATGGTATCTTGAACACAGGCAAGTCACTGGGAAAATCCATTCTTTAACGCTTCCTACCCCAATACTTTGCCCACTGAACTATGATGGAAGAAATTTAAGCTTGATTTGTTTTTAAGTGCATAATCCATTAACCGTTTCCATATGCCATAACAATTCAATTGGGAGATTATTTATAAACTGGTTTGTTGGCTCTGTCTGGCAAATACGACACACCTGTTATAAATGGGATCATTTCAAAAAGCTAACAATTGTGGACCTAGATTTCCATAATAAATCAGTCTAAGTGAATTAGAATATCCATATACTTCCAGAAAGCCCTTTAATCCTATTAAGTTAACAGTTTGTGAATAATGAAAGTAATTAATATTCATTTTAGTTGACAAATCCAACACCAATAACCTGTTAGTATACTTTAATCCACATTCCAACAGCCTGTAAAAATTAACCAACAGATGCTTCCAATCTGGTAAAAAATACATAGGTCATTAACACTATTTTGATGATACCAAATGTTCAATATATGAGTATTATGATTAAGTTCCAGATATATATATAAATATAAACAGTGTCCTTTTTATAACCTTGTTAAAGCTTAACAGAAGCCAAAGATAGTAAAATATGGTATCTTTTCCAAAATCAAAATAATTTATTTGTTGTTTCACTCTTCATTCTTATGTTTCAACTAGGAACTTTACTCAGTTCCATTACTAGCATACAAGCAACATGAACAATGAGGACCACATCTGCCTTGCTCATTTCAGAGTCCTCAGTGCCAACACAAAGCCAAGTACGCAATATACACTTGAACGCTGACTTGAACATTGGTAGCCAAGAACAAAGAGAAAGAGAAGGTGGGAGAAGTGAAAGAGAAGGACTGAGAAAAGTGACCTGGAAAAATGTCACATTTCTGGGAGAATTTAAAATATGGAAAGCTAAGAGGTATCTCAAAAACTTAGAAAAGAAAGAAGCAAGAAAGCCAAAGTGAGATACTTAACAGAAATATAAACCTTAAAAGAACAACAACACAAGAAAATTGGGGGAAATGTTGATTTTACACAGGACAAGACTTAGAGAAGCTTCCTATACTTCTTAAGATATGGTACACAGCACTTTCCCTGTGAAGGAAAATGTTATAAATGGTCGTGGGGAAATTAGTTTAAAATAAAGGATAAGGAAGTTAACAGGTACGGTAAAGATTAAACAAGGTGATATAAAGAAGATCCAGCTCCAGGGACTGGTATAATATAGTGCTCAATAGATAATTATTAATTTCTCTTCCTTCTCCAACTCTAAGAACATTAGACCCAGAAATAGGTCTAGAAATAGACCTAGAAATATTAGACCTAGACCTAGAAACCCCAGTAATAAAAGTTCTGGTAACCTGCTACACGGATAAAAAAAAAAAAAAAAGAAAAAAGACCTACTAATATTGACAAAAAAGAATACAAGATATGTGAGAAAACTGCAAGGTTCTATTTAAATGATTATATTCAGTGTCCTTATTCATACTATTATAGCATATCGAATGCTTAGGAAGCACTTATTGTAAGTATCTGGGCTGGAACATCCATGTTGAAATTAAAAAACAACAAACAACAACAACAAAAAAACCCAGCCCCAATTCCTAGTCCAAAGAGTTACTGCAATAGAAAACAGAGACAGACCATTTTTTTAAGCCACCACATTCTTCAGCAATCTGAATTCTTTGTCTTTCCTGGACTAATCATGATGCAAACCAATGATTAAAATTATCCAGCAGTCAAAGCCTCTGTCTCCTACTGCATGTTAAGGAGTGGATAGGCAACTGGATTTTCACCTCGGACCAAATAATGTGTAAGTAGCTACATTTAATTCTGAATCTTTAGAAATTTTAAAGTATATCAAAACCTTTGGGTCCATGGGACATGAACAAATGCTAACATTTAGACCCAATGCCTCAGCAACCAGGCCATAAAGAAAAGAGACAAGAGGGAGTAACTTGTTCACTCCAACAGTCCACATTCTTATACAGGCTTCCTGAACATCTATCTCTTTCCTTCTCTTGTAATCATTCCCATTAAATATCTATAGTATCAAATTCTGTTTCTCTAAAAGCAGCAGTGACTGGCCTTTTCCAATTAAACATTTAACTACCAGTAATGCCAAAAAGTATACTTATGACCAATCATAGAATGCTTTCTAGGAAGTATTCCAAAAAATGCAGAAAAAAATTGTCACAGTTATAACCCATCTTGATTGGCATTATAAAATGATGGCAATGCTCAGGGCCACAACCTTGGGCTTCCCAATCTTTTCTATTCACCCTAAAAATATCATCCACAGTCACATAAATGTTACAGCTGTATTTGAGGGGAGACAAAAGATGCTGCGATCCTTTGAAAGGTTCTGAGGCAAGCCAGAGAGATACTAGACCAAGGAGCAGCATATCATACAAAGGAAAGAGGGCCCCAGGAGGGATGGAAGAATATTTTGAAAATGTTCAATTTTCACCTTAATCTATTTAACTACTATTAGACTGAGCAAATACATCATTTTTTAACCTTGAATCTCAAGGCTAAAGTTAGATGACTTAAGAATTTTTTAAAGGTTCAATTATTTCATTTAGGGCTAACACTACAGCTAAATTAAAGACATGCTAACAAGTTTCCCTTTTGAGCCTCATTAATTAAGAAAGTAATCAGAGTAAAGAGGGGAAAAAAGAAAGACTAGCTGGATGGCAGCATTACTTAAATAGCTTTTAGATACCACCATTTATACCTACTAGCAAAGCAAAGGGAAAACTAATCAATTCCAGATTAGGAAATCTGAAATTCTGAAGTGTTTTACATGTAAATACATATTTTAACTGCCACAGTCTCCTTGATTGCTTAAAGAGTGCAACTAATCTTATTCAAAGAAAATTTTGATTTTCCATAATCAAAAGGTAAAATTAAGATCTGCTTACTTCACAAGTTTTGCTATGGTGAGGCTGCTGAGAATTCTCCCTGCTTTCAAAGACCACAAAATTTCATTTTAATATTTTAGTCAAGACAAACGCTGCTCGGAAATACCTGGTGCCTGGTAAAGAATTTTGAATTACTACAAATTCTAGAAAGCTACTTTATTCTACAATTACCTTTTAGAAAGTGTTGCTAAATTACAACTGTTTTTTCAGAAAGAGTTTCCAATTTACAAAAGGAATACAAATGAATTTTTTAAGGTATCTGCCAATGTTCTTTGGTTGGTTGTAGAGATCAAATTTAATCAGGTATCTGAGTCATCTCTAGAATAATGCCTACTAAACAGTAGGCCTTTTAAGAAGTCAATTCCTCTCTCTCTCTCAAAACTAAACCCCAGCACCTCCATTCATTCAGTATAATCTCTCCCTGTCAGATCTCTCTGTCTTCAGTGAGCCCAGGGATAAAGACGTGTAAGTCTATAATGAAAAAGTTTCATTTTTTTCTGAACATTAAAAGGCAATGATTGGGGTCCAGGGATTTAACTCAGTGGTTCCGCCGCCTGCCTCGCAAGCACAAGGTCCTGGGTTCAATCCCCGGTACCAAAAAAAAAAAAAAAAAAAGGCAATGATTGATCTTAATTTCCCTGTGCTACAAACCAAAACTATAAGCTTTACATAATACTTAAAAATGAACAATATGTGTAGATACTAGACTTAAAATGTAAAGGGCAGGTCTATGAGACTGGATTAAATAAATTCAATTTTCAGAGTTGAATATAATCTAATTTTTTTAAAAATCATACCATACAAGTTAAAGCTATCACAAAACAATTTGGAAAATGAATACGACTGCTTTTAACAAAAAGATGATATAATATACTCAAATAATTTTCTTTCAAGCTAACTTTAAAGACACTGTAAATATGATATTTCTGTACCATGTGATTCACACAGTGACAGTCATTGTAATAATAAAAGGTCACAAAATTCTGATTAGAGGAAGGCTCACAATTTTTTTTTAAACTAAAGAAATTTTGATGCCAAATTAGTCTCTGAAAATGTCCTTCTTTAAGAAAACTCTAATCTCCAATGGCACTTTTAAAAAAAACTATTGTAGAGAAAAATTAAAGAATCAAAGTTTGTATTATTCATTTGTATTTTTTAAGTTGCTCATTTGATATACTGTCCAACAAAATTCACTTACATATCTCATTTCATTAGCTTATTTACCTATAGTAATGAAAAAATTTGAGGTATAGGATGTTTAAAATAAGGAGTTTTAGGGGTTGGTATATAACAGAGGCAAAGTTAAAATTCCAATAAAGTAATAACAAAGACATTAAACTTACCTTTTTGTTGGCAACAAAATGTATTCTCAAGTTTACAAAGCAAATTCGTATTTTCATACTTATTTTCATTTACTTTTATCCAGAAACAGTTTTCAGTCATTTCATGAGGTCGGATCTGCAATCAGAGGGAAGACTGATGCATAAACAGCTGGGTGTTTCACCTGTCCCAGCCCAATCACTACGGACAGACCCAGCGTCCCATAGCTGCCAACAGATGTTTATGAAGTAATCTCTGTAGATTTTTCCCCTAAGTCTGTCCGATGAAATACAAATTCTGAGGAATGTTAAGATCTTAAGAGGAAAAGTTTCCACGATCAACAGCTGGTGATCTGAAGCTGAATGAAATAAAGCTGAATTTATTTCTTCTCAATTCTGTTTCTCAGAGTGATTACTGACACCCAACTGCACTCTGCCTCTTGAAGGCCAGAATACATTACACAGCATATCCCATGTTTATGTGGCCATGAACCTATCTTTCTATAGGACTCAGAGTTCTTGTGACTTAGGTAGATATCAGCTTCTGACAACTACTTATATTTTCTCCAATGGCTACCAGCAGGGAACAGTTCCTAAAAACACTAACATTTTTGTACTTTTTCAAAAACATGTCATAAATATAGGGTTCCATTCCAATAATGATGAATTATCAATTTAATTACAAATCAAATCCCACTAAAAGATCAACTGTTGCCAAATTCATAAGCCAGAAAGGTTTAATCAACTGCAAAGGGATATCAACACTTCTATTTTTAGAAAAAAAAATTGTTTATTATCACTTTGACTAAGGTTCCCATTGAAAATTATACAATAGGCAATTAAATTTTCATCAAGGTAGAAGTATGTTTTCCTTTTTTTACGTGTTTTACCTTTAACCAATTCAATCTTCTCATGCTGATTTCGGGTTTAAATTCTTTCTTGGGTTTCAACCCAAATGGTAGAGTTGGTGGGGGAGGAGAGTTTCGTCCACCAAGAAACCCCAGGGGAGGTGGTGGAGGCACAGGACCACCAAAAGGCACAAGCATTCCTGGGAGTGGTGGAGGTGGGGGAGGGGGTGGTGGAGGTGGTACCCCTCCACAAGAGGGCGAGGGAGGGGGAGGAGGAAGTGCCGCCTGGCCAGTCCCATCTTCTTTCAACTGGAGCAAAGGAATTTTCACGTCACTTGGCAAGGCACCAAACTAGAGGAGAAAATAAGGAACATAACCAAGAACAATTTTATAGATATAAAAGTATGCTTTACAGGAAAAAAAGGTATTATTTTGAACCAAAAATAACTATCAGTAATTTCACGATTTAACCAAAACACAAATTTTTTAAAAAGTAATTCCAATGTAATAAATAATTTTAGCTTTTGTTCTCAAGAAAATGTAGTTGTCAAAAATATAACTCACCACTTCATATAGTGAAGGCTATGTAGGTGGACATGCCCAGGAGAGAAATGGGTATAGATGTATAGGACTGGAAAAGCAGCTGTCTCTGGGAGACAGCAAAGACATTGAAAGCAATAAATTCACTCAGTGAGAGAATATCTGTGCACAGAATTCTGTGGAACACTTGCACTAATCACTAAGTGATTAGTAAAAAAGTAAGATTTGAAAAAAAAAGATTTAAATGATATTTCCACATCATGCCTTTGCTCAAATTTTCTCAATGGTATATTAATGCATTTTGAAGAAAATATCTAAAATTTTTTAAATTTATATTTTCAAATGTTTTAAATTAGGGCATGTTTGAAGAGCACAATATTATTCTTCATAGGAAGTTGGTATGTGTACATAATACCTCTTAATTGTTTTTTATCCTCATCTCCTCACTTCCCCTTCCCTCCATCTCTTTATCCTCTTCCTTTTGTAAAAGATCTATTTTTCTACTTCCCATTATCTTATATTTTACTTTTTATTTAAATTTTGGGTTTCTCATGTAAAAGAAACCATTTGATATTTAACCTTGTGTTTCTGATTTCTTTCACTTAACATTGTAGTTTCAAGATCCATCCAAGCCAGACATGTGGTGCACACCTATAGTATTAGCACTCAGGAGGCTGAGGTAGGAAGATTGGAGCAAGTTCAAGGCCAGCATGGGCTACATAGTGAGTTCAAGGCAAGCCTGAACTATATAGCAAGACCTTATGAGTCAAAAAATAAAAGAAAGAAAGAAAAAAGTGCATCCACTTTCCTACAAATGACTCAAGTTCATCCTTCCTATGGCAGAGTAGTACTCCATTGTGTATAAATACCACATTTTCTTTATCCATTTATCTATTGATAGCTATATTGATCACTTCCAAGTAAAAAATCTAAAATTCTTAGTAGGGCCTTCAGGGGTTTGTCATGGTTTGATTCATACAAACTAGTCTTTCAAGTAATATTCTTCTAATTCCATGTATGTGCCAAACTCATACTGCCATCAGAGCATATGCCTGGTAATTCCCCTTTGCCTGAAACATTCCCTTCACCTGGACATTGCTTACCAACTTCTCCAGGCTGAGCCACCGTGTCCCTTCTGCAGCAAATTTTGATCTTCCCACTCATTTTACACTCATAGCACCCTATATTTCTCAACAGCTCTTCTCAATAATATAAAATCATTATCCAAGGGATCATTAGCAATTACCTCTTTGATACATTTTAAGCTGAATGAGGGTGGTGACTATGTTGCATTATTCACTTTTTTTCCCCATCACCTAAGGCAGTGATGGCAGACGACAGCCACTGAAAAAATGTTTCAGATAAAGACAGGAAAAGAAAAAGGCAAGCACAGCATCTTAAACCACAAGTGAAAAGATTGTCCCACAGCTACAGAAAACTTCTACAAAGTTCAATGCTAAAGAGAAACAAAGTAAAATGAGGAGTGAAAAGAGCCAACTGTGCTCACTGTTCACCTCTGTCTATGATTCCATGGTATGGTAAGAATTTAGTTGATGAAACTGGATCCTACAGAAAATTTTCTAGGTAAATAACTTCTTGAAATTATTAATTTCAATTCTAACCCATATAAACATGTATGTGTGTGTGTAATATGCGTGAGAACTACCCTGCAAATGGAAGACATTTATAAACTATTATTTTAAAATGTTTGTAACACAATTATGAAAAATAGATCACATGTGAAAGCCTGAAATCAATGCTATGCTATGAGCACAAAGAAAAACTGTTGTGAAAGAAATGGAGACTGGGAATGAAAATGCATGCCTTATTGAAACCATTAAGTGTGATAAAGAGCCCAGGGTTGCCACCCAGGGTTGCTGTGATCAAGGGTGGGACTGTCCTGGGAACATCAGAGATGAATATAACCTATACTAATTCCTGTACATTTTGTAGTTAACAAGTACTGTCTGAAAAGTATGGCTGAAAATGTGTTCCAGAATCATTCATTTGATAAAGTATGAATGATTTAAATATGTTTCAGGAGCAGGCACACTGTACATTGTAACTATCTTGCTTACAACTATAAGTGACTAAAGGAAGGAAATCACAGATAACAGGGCATATTTTATTCATCATCTTCATACTCAACTAGCTTTGATTAAAGAGAAGAGTGTTAAGATAAATGCAGACATTTCATGAGAAATACAAAGAAAAACCCAAAGAAAAAGTTTGCCAATTATTCTTCAAAGCTGAATGTGTGAACAATATTAAGTTTCTAATTCCAGGCTTTTCCCTGTTAGCTACAATCACAGGTCATTATTGTGCACAATTTAAAAGAATTTATAAGATTCCTTAATTTCAGTTTTGAAACATAAATTTATTCCCATTTTATATAAAAGCACTTTGCAGCAATAACATCCAAAGATAATGGGCATATTTTTTAAAATTTGGATTTCTGTAGAGTAGATTGGAAAGTAATCCTTCTACTGGCAAAAATTTAAAAGAAAAAAAAAAAGGTTCTTATATTTATATTAGCCCAGGGCATGAAAAAAATTGTCAAAAATATTGTAGCCAAAGTCTATAAATCAATTTGATTTGAAATACAGAACACAATCAAATGTTTCTTTTAATATGAAATAAGGAGCCATATGGGAAAGGTGAAAAATCACAATGAAATATAGTACTTTCTTCTCACAGCACTAAAGAAGTATTTATCTTGTAGACAGGTTTTGATTGTATAATTAAATTGAACACTAAGATATAGCTATCTCTTAAGGTATCTTCAAATCACTTCTGTAACAAAACATAACAGAAAACAAAATTGCCAATAATATAGGAAACAGTATACCTGAGACTACTTGGACTTTATCACAGCAAAACTATACTTACTGCTTACTGTATATAAATCTACGTGAAGAAATTCAGCTATGAATTCTACCTCCTTCCTTCCATCCACATAAACATGCAAGTGAAGTATTTCTTGCTATATAATGTTTTATGTGTAGAGCATGGATGTGAGCTATCTGCTTCATAATCCAGATTTGCTCTTTTTTGTCATGTTTTAAATCTGTTTACTTTTGGAAATTGAAAAATTATCAGAAAATGTTCTCATTCAGCTGGAGGTTATCTTTCACTGCGAGGTACCCATAGGCTGAAGGTTTTGAAAAATAAATAGCTTGAGCAATAATTTCCTGTAGTCGGATAAAGATCAGTGATGAATGACAAATCTAAGAGTAAAAGATTTTCTTAACCTTTATGCTTAATTACTTAGGAACATGAGACATCAGAAACACAACCTAAATGAAACAGAAAAAAGCAGTTTAAAGTGTAAAGCTTAGATATTCCTAAAATTATAAGTTGAAAAAGAGATGGCAAAGTAATTTTTAAAAATGTACACATAGCAAAGTAGAAGCACATACAAATTACACCAAAAAAGGAAAATTAAAGTTTAAACACTTTGATGCTATGAAGATCTAACATGACCTTTACTCTCCTGGTGTGGTTTCAATACCAAATTCACTCCAAATGGTATTTTACCTGTGCTTTAAAAGCTTGTAACTCTGCTTGAAGCTCATTAATCTTTGCCTCCTTTTTCTGCAATTGAGACTGAGTTTCTTGGTGGTCAGTAAACTCCTTTTCAAACTGAAAAGGAAAAAGAGAGAGAGAGGAGGGAAGGGAAAATGAAAATGCAAAGCAATATTCTTCATATAAAAATATGACTAATGATGTGCCAATAGGATATACATTTTTGAATCAACTTATAAAAGAAACAGTAGATTTCTGATAAGTGACACACAGCCTTTGTCTAGGTCTCTGCAGGTCCCACCAAAATCATTCATTCTCAAGGGAACAGAAAGAACCAGAGATGGAGTCTGTGACCTTCTTCTTGCCACAGAGCAAACGGGTCCACAGTTATCAATGACCTTGGCATTTTACTTAAAAGTCCCTAAATATCACTGTAATTTTGTGTAAAATAATACAGAGCAAAGCACTGTATTGAGTTCCTTGCCTCCCACTTGCAAAAATTTATACTTGAAACATATCTGAAGTTTATCAACATGATTTAAAAGTATTCCATTTAAACTTTTGTTAACAAACACCTCCACTTTATAAATGCATCAATTATAGACTTTTTCTTATCACAACACAGCTCCTTCTATCTCTGAGAGATAAACAGTAAATTAATTGTTCAAAGTCCCTAGTATACTATCTTCTGGGAGAAAGGTAAACAATAAAATTTGGCGAATCCACTGAGTTTTCTAATTTATTTAACCACTCATCACAAGTTCTCATCTTGCATTCAGATAGTTTCACTTTCCCATCACAAGGACTGAAAACCTCTCCTGAGAGAATTTAAGTAAGGTATTATCTCATAATTAAAAATAAGTATTTGGCTCCTTTTTAAAAAGAAAAGAATCAAATGACTGCAAAAAGATGTAACTGTTTCACAAATGTAGGCTTCTAGATATTAAATACAGTTAAAACTCAACCAAAAAAAATAGCAATATGAACTGAACAGTTTACTAAGGGCCTTTGTTTTTGTTTAGTTTACAAAGGGAAACCTTATATTGCTTTTAACACAGCGATAGCTACTACTCTACAGCTAGTAAAAGCTGTGAGATTTCACAGCCAGATTTTTCTGCCTTCAAAGCCTGAGTTATTCAAATAAACCCACACTACTTTGCACAACTGTTTAGATAACACTTTTCTGTTTTGATAGGCTATGTTTGGAGCAGTTTTAGGTTCATAGTAAAATGGAGCAAACTATATATACTACATTTCCTCCATGGCCCCACACATGCATATGGTCTCCCCATACCTTATTATTTTTAAAATTTGTATTAATACATATTTGTTATGCAGAACGAGTTTCACCGTGGTACACCAGTACATGAATATAACATGCTTTGATTATTTCCAGCCCCTTACTATCCCTTCTTGCTTCCTCCCTTCTCCCTCCTCATCCCCTTCCTCATCTCCTACAGCCATATTCCTATCATCTCTCCTTTTAATCTCCCTCTAATTTTTTTAGGTTCTTCGTATGAGAAAAATATGTAATATTCAACTTCCTGCATCTGGCTTATTTTGCTTAACATGATCTTCTCAAATTCCATCAATTTTCCTGCAAATAACATTTCATTTTTATGGCTGACTAATATTCCATTGTGTATATACACCATATTTTCTTTTCAGTTCATCTGTTGACAGGCACCTAGGCTATTTCCATAGCTTAGCTATTCTTTATCATGCTACAACAAGCATGGGCATGTAGGTATCACTATACTATGCTATCTTAAATTCTTGCATTTTTAAATGTCATAACCAATACTCTGTGAAAAAAGAAATATTTTAATTCTCGCTTTATAAGTGGGCAAGGTAAACTGAAAGCTATGGATCCTGGTTCCTATCCTTTAGCTCCTTTATGAAGATAACTAATACTAACAGATGAAAACCATCTGAACAGCCTTCATTTCACTCAGTCTACAACATTAGTACTATGGCTCCTCCAATCAAAATCTTCCTACCATGAAATAACTAAATAGACACAAATCTTAAACTGAATAAAATGACTATCTACAAAGCAACTATGTTCAGGCACCAAGGATAAACCCAGCTGCTTCTGCTACCCAGTGCTTCCCCAGGGACCTGCTAAATCAACTGCACCACCTTGGCTGCATTTTCACCCCTCTGTACATCTGTTCTTCATCTGACCCCTTAAGAGCCCTCTAATGTAATCCGACTCTGCTTCACAGTCACTTTTTTAGGCCGTTCTTAGCCCAAATTCACTTTTCTCCAAGGTTGAACTTCATGCATTTTTTTATCCAATACAACTTGGCAATCATTCTAACATTGCAAAAAAACATTATTTACCAAATTCCAAATCCCCTGGATTCCTCATAGCCTCTTATTGGGTGAACTCTCCTTAGGTGTGCTATTCAATATCACAACCACTGGACACAAGTAGTTATTTAAATGTAAATAAAGTTAAAAAGTTCAAGTACTCAATCATGCTGCCCATTTTAAAGTACACAACAGACACAAATGGTGCCAATGGTTTCCATGATGAACAGCACAGATTGTGAAACATTTTCGTCTCCCACGGTAGCCAGGCCTGTTCTACACATAATCACTTATAAATATGCCTCCATACTCAACCTCTCTTCTCCAGGTCCCTCCCATGACAACAGTCTTCTGGTTCTCCTGCTACTTGTTGACTGCTTCTACCAATTTTTAATTTGGATGTCATACTGCTTAAAATCCAACCCTCTAATACTGGCACGCTACAAGACTATTTCCTCACTCTACATTGCTCATAAAATTGTATCTTTTTCAATCACTATCCATAGACTAACAGCTTCCAAATCCCTATCACCATTATAAATAAATCCATATATCAATACATAAATATATATATATATCTCCATATATATCTATAACTATATTTCCAATTTATTAATGAAAATTTTTATGACAAGTGAAAAGAAAACGATCTTCCCTTCTAGAAACCTTGTTTTAAATATGATTATTCTTTGTAAAAGACAGTTCAAATAATATGATTCCTTTAGTCAAACCTTTAGAGGCACAACTACAATCATTAACGTCTAAGGACCCTCTGGGATCTAGACCAAAACTACATTATTTCCATTATACAATAAATATCTAACAGCACGCCTTGGATATGTCCCTCAGTGGTAGGTGTTGGAGAAAAGAGAGTTGAAAAGAACACAGTCAGAGCTTTAGTAAGCATAATGTCTGATGGTGAAGTAAAAGTAAATAGTCATCCCTAAATCCATGAAAACTGTCAGCAATAAAGGTCGAATGAGACTGAGAGCCAGTAAATGATTCCTGCAGCAGCAGTGCTGACCATGAAGTCTGAAGAAGCAGAGCAGTCGGTGAGAAGTGCAGCTATCATTTCACACAGAGGGAATAGCACAGTGCCCAGTCGAATGAAAAGCAATCCTTTGTGAGGGGGACACAAAGGAGGTATGAAAACAAACTGCAGGGATGAAACCAGAGATATATACAGGAATGAAACTGTTAACAGAAATTTTGTAATAAACCACAGAGTTATTCATTTTTCCTAAAGATCATGGAGGGCTAGGAGAGTATGTATTCTAAGAAGATAATGTGATCAAATTTGCACTTTGAAAAACACCATCCGGCAGCAGTGTGGAAGATGAATTGAAAGGGAAACACTAGAGGCATGGAAATTAGCTGAGAGGTGCTTACAGTTGTTCATGCAAGAACTGAGGGTCTGCCTGAACTGAGGTAGAAGAGAGGGTAACAGAAAGAAAATGGGACCAGACACTCCAAAGAAGTTTCTATCTGACTGAAAAAAAGAATAAATGAGAACAGTATATCTAAGATGACTAGAGTGTTGTGTGGTTTTTTATGCTGGAAATAAAGTATTGTAGTATGGAGTTAAAAAGTCATAAAATGCAGGGAAGGAAAGCATTTTTAGGGAGAAGAGAGATGAATTTGTTTGTAGGTATTGTGTTAGCTTCGCATCACTATAACAGAACAGATGACACAGGCTAGCCAAATGGCTTGGCCCCGGCTTTGTGGCAGAGCTGCTCCTTGGCTACAGCACCTCATGGTACAGACAACAATGGCAGGATTGTGTGTGGAAACAAGCACTGAGTACACCATGAACCAGGAGCAGAGAGGATGGGAAGTGCCAGGCTCACTCCTCTATATCACTCCTTTCCCTCTGCCAAGGAATGAAGGCGTTGAACAGAGAACCACTTCATGCCCCCATCACCCCAACCCCACACCTTAAGGTCAAACCACTTCCCAACTGTGCCACCGTGGGGACCAAGCTTTCATACAAAGGCCTTTGGAAGGACACATTACACCATGTCCAAACTATGACAGCTATGTTATGTTTGAAATGTCTACAAGAATTTCAACATAAATCTGCATTCAACTCTTCCGTGGTTATCTCAACTTCTTATCTCATACTGATCCTTCAGCTTTCACACTAGTTATCATCTTTGGGTAAATATTCTCTGAGCCCTCAAACTAGATGAGAAACCCTTCTGGTAGGATTGATTATACACCACATAGGGTGCTTCCACCACAGTAATTATCATGCTGTAATATGAAAATATTAAAATGTATCACATGCCTCAATAACATTCACCAACCTGGAAGCTCATAAATGTGAGACCTCTTCTATTTTACTCATCATGATTCAAGTGCCTTACACTTATAATTAAACTCAATAAATATTTGTTGAATGAAGTGCTGAACCAACTCCTGTCAAATCTTCCTTTATATGTCGAATGCCTATGTCAATATCATATATTAAATATTGCCACTCTCCCAGCATCAAAAATCTTTGAGGTCACTTTCTTTTTTCCCTTTTTTTTTTACAACTAAGACAAAGTTCATGGCTACAGTGAAAGAAAAGGAATTAATTTCTTCTTATGAGAGTAAGAATGAAGAAGCCGTTTAACAATATTAACATACACTATCCTACATCTAGACTAAAATTCAGAAACAAAACACATTATTTAGGGGACAAGAGAAAAGGCTAACATAACAATTATTTATAATTAGTACATGCTAGGAAAATTTATTAGATCAACTCGGCTATACTGAAAGCATCTGCATTTCTTACCAAAGAGATAAATTTGTACACTGTTGCCTATGAAAGGATCAGATAAAACATAATTTTGCTTTAGCATTTTCATAACATCTACACTAAAATCACTATAGCCTCGGGGATAAAACGAGTCTCCATTGAAAGCATACCTTATAAAAACTGATAAAATTGCCTGCTTCTCCAAAAAAAGAGTTGCTACAGCAATATTACACTTACAAAATTACACACAAAAATGTCAAGCAACACAGTTAAAGTTGAGGTTATACTTAATTTCATTCCCTAGGGTAAATGTATTAGTGTCTCTGGACAAGAAGGTTGATAATTCAATATCTTCTATATACTTTCTGACATTTCTGTTCTTCATTTTTCAAATTTATGCACCAAAATAAAGAATGTGTCTAGCAACTATGATAGCTTCCTGCCTAAAACCAAGTACTTACATGTGTCCTTATAAAGCTATCAGAGCAAAGTTTTTGCTGATATATACAAAATGGGATGGCAACAGAAATCTTTTATGGAGCAGGCAATATTTTCTAAGTACACCTAAGACGTACAATTTCTGACTAAAGAAAAAAAAAAAGACAACTAACCTTGAACAAGGTCCTACTTTTATTTGCATTTGAAGCTTACACTTTAAAAGATATCTACTGGGAAAGTCATATTTAACTCAAATCATAGACTCTACCGACCTAAAGATGATAACAAAAGCAAATTTATACTATTCAAGATATATCAAAATATAGTACTTGAAAGTTTACTACTACTTTTCCAAGAAAACTGAAAGTGCTTACTGAGCTTACAATATAAAGTTGGCTAGGGGAAAGGTCGCTCAACAACATGAACATCTACCAACTGTAACATTTTTGACAACTTAAAACAATCCATTAATTTGTTTCCCCCATTAAACACTCTGGGCAACAATAGCATATTCGTAGCTGTTACTCTAGCCTCAACTCTGTTACACTTCACTGGGTGTTTGGTCAACTGAACACTCTAGAACTTCCCAGACAAGAAATTTAAATGATTTTTCTAAATTAGTCCTAATTTACAAAAGGGTGCCTTTCATTTTCAAATTATGTTTAATCTTAAAAGTTTATAAAAAAGGGTTCCACGGCTCCCAGCCCAAGGAAAGGGCTTCCGGGCCACCTTTTCACCCCTCCCAGCTCAGAGGAAGGGGCTTCCAGGCCACCTTTCCTCTGCTCCCAAAACAGAGGTAGGGGCTTCCGGACCGCCATTCCACTGCTCCCAGCCAGGAGGAAGGGGATTCTGGGTCACCTTTCCACTGTTCCCAAAACAGAGGTAGGGGCTTCCAGACCACCGTTCCACCAATCCCAGCCCAGAGGAAGGGCCTTCTGGGTCACCTATCCATGACTCCCAGCCCAGACGAAGGGGCATGCAGGCAGCATTTCCACCATTCACAGTGCACAGGAGGTGAGCCGGGCAGGTGCCAACAGCACCATACCCCACCCCCTTCAAAATGAGAAGACATACAAACGAGTCTCAAAACCAGACTTCAAGATTACCTACAGCAACCCCAAAGGGAAACGAGATGGAACAATCTGGTACTCAACTGGACTGGCAATAAAAGAGGATCTGAAAAAATGAAATCAAAAATAATCTCTAAGATAACAGCACAGATTGTGCTCATAGTGCAAGACATGATTAATAAAGCTAGAGAGGACACAGATAAAAAAAATAGAGGAGCTGAGGAACATGATGGAATCCCAACATAGGAAACAAATAGAATTCATAAAACAGATACAAACAGATTTCCAAGAGATTAAAAACTCCACTGAAAGTCTACACAGCAGAATGGGCCAAAGTGAGGACAGAATTTCAGATACAGAAGATAAGATTGCAATTAATGACCAGACAAAGAAAAACTGCTTCAAAATTGTAAGGGCCCATGAGAAATCAATCCCGTGGCTGCTAGATGATGCAAAGAAAAATACCATAAGACTGACTGGAGCCAAAGAAGAAACAGGAGAGTACAGAGGACATTAAAAAAAACTGTTCACAAAAGTAATGGCAGAAAACTAAACAAGCATGGGAAAAAAACCTGACACACAGATAAGTGAGGCATATAGGACTACAAATAGCCTTTATCAAAAAAATCTACACATAGGCATATAATTGCTAAGATTCTAGAAACTCAACAGAAGAACAAAGTACTCCAAGCAGTTAAAGAAAAGAACAAATCACATACAAAGGAAAGGTCATTAGAATCACAGCAGATTTCTCAACCCAAACCTTCAAGGCAAAAGAGCTTGGAGTGTTGAATTCCAAGCCCTAAAGGAAAAGAGACCCCAACCCAGACTGATGTACCCTGCAAAACTATCTTTCAAAATTGATGGAGAAATTCATGACAAAGAGCACCTTAGGAAC
Organism: Heterocephalus glaber; assembly: GCF_000247695.1. Next base: position 21,248,735 of record NW_004624748.1, read on the forward strand.
TTCATTACCAAACCAGCACTCCAAAAACTTTTAGATAATATCCTAGGAACAGACAATGAGGATCAAAACCCCAGGAAGCCCAGCAGAATGAATCCATCAGGCGAGACAAGAAATTAAATGTAAAGGGGGAGAATCCAACAAAAAGAAAATGTCATGACAATGATACCTCAATACGTATCAGTTATAACTATCAATGTAAATGGTCTCAGTTCAGGAATCAAAACAAATACACTGGCAGAATGGGTCAAGAAGCAAAATCCAATAATATGCTGCATACAAGAAATGCATTTAATTCAAAAAGGAACTCACAGATTGAAAGTTAAAGGGTGGAAAACAATAATCCATGAGATGGGAACATGAAAAAAGGCAAGAGTAGCTATCCTCTTTGTAGATCAAATGGATTTCAAACTAACAATGACTAAGAGAGACAAACAAGGGCACTACATCCTTGTAAAGGGAACAATCCAAGAGGAAGAGATGACAATCATAAATATATATGCACCAAACACTAGTGTGCCCAACTATATAAAACAGATATCAATGGACATGAAAAGTCATATATGCACTAATACAATAGTAGTGGGGGACCTCAATACCCCATTGTCACAAATAGATAGATCAACTAGACAAAAAATAAGCAATGAAATACTAGAATTCAATCAAACTCTTGAATAAATGAACTTAACAGATGCTTACAGAGTCTTCCACCCCACAAAAGCAGAATACATATTCTTTTCAGCTGCACATGGGTCATTCTCCAAAATAGACCACATACTCACTCACAGAATGTGTTTGAGTAAGTGCAAAGGAACTGAAGTTACCCCCTGTATATTATCAGACTATACTGCTATGAAATTGGAGATTCACAGCAAAAGAAACCACAAGAATTTCATAAACACATGGAAATTGAACCACACACTGCTGAATAACCAAGGGGTCACAGAGGAAATTAAATACAAATAAATACATGAAAAAATGTTCAACGTCACTGCTGATTCAAGAGATGCAAATGAAAACAACGCTGAGATTCCACCTCATCCCAGAAAGAATGGCTGCTACCATGAAATCAACCAATAACAAATGCTGGCGGGGCTGTGGGGAAAGAGGAACCCTGCTCCACTGCTGGTGGGAGTGTAGACTGGTTCAACCACTGTGGAAATCAGTATGGAGATACTTCAAAGAACTAGGACTGGAAGTCCCATATGACGCCGCTATTCCACTGCTGGGAATCCATAAAACATATGCAAACAGATTTTCAAGAGATTAGAAACTCCACTGAAAGTCTACACACCAGAATGGGACAAAGTGAGGACAGAATTTCAGATACAGAAGATAAGATTGCAATTAATGACCAGACAAAGAAAAATTACACTACTGGGGATCTTCCCCAACGAATTAAAAGAATCATACCCTAAAATGTATAATAGGTAATGTGAAATAGGAAGAAAAGGGGCAAAGGGGAAGGAAGTGGGAGGGCTAGGGGAAAGGATAGAAGAAAATGGAATTAATAGGAGAAAATGGAAAAATAGGAACAAAATCTTTGTAAATAGGGAGGAATGGAGGAGTTGAAGGGAGGGGTGGGCAAGGGTGAAAAATAAGAATCAAGAGAGATAATGTAAAGGTGCAAATTTCCAATAATGAATGTCATTATACTGTATACCTAAAATGTACCAATGATTAGAATGAATAAT